>CM053572.1:93075958-93116535 GCA_028646485.1 Cryptoprocta ferox | reverse complement strand
CGGGGATGAGATGCGTTCCCGTTGGTGGCTGGCCTCCCGGCCGTCTTGCGCCACCCTTTTCACGGAGCCGCCGCTGCCGCCGCCGCCGCTGCCGCTTTTCAAGGCTCCCGTTGCCGCTGCGCCCAAGGAAGAACTCCTGATCTATACATTTTTAATTCTTTTTCTTGATTTATCTTTCCAGAGCTTTGTTAACTTATTAGTTTTTCATTTTACCAATCATCTCTGTTTCATTGAAATCTATCCTTATCTTTATTATTTTTTTCCTTCCTTTCTTCTTTCTTATATGACTTTTGTCTTGTTTCGGTCTTTTACTTTTTTAATATGTTTATAATATTTCTTTTTATCTCTTATATTTTTTCCCCTTAAGATATGTGTTATCTGATACAGATTTGTTTCCCTGATTTTATTTGGTTTTATAGTTACTTAGTGTAACCAACTTTATTCTTTTTGTTTCTTTTTACCAGAGTTTATTTGCATTTATTATGAATATCAAGAGGTTGGATTTATTTCTGTAATTTCACTTAACAAATAAGGCTGTCTTTTTTCAAATATTACAAGGACTACTTAAAGATACTTCAATATATACTGTCCACCCTCAATTAATATTTTATTTATCAAATATTTTATTTCTGTGTTGTTTTTCTAACCACATAAGTAGATGATAGCATCATTGTCATTATCACTACCTCTTAGAGTAAATTTTCATCTGTAGCTACCCCCCCCTTCTTTAAATGTTTCTCCTTGGAATTTAGACTTTTGTCAGTCTTAGTTGTGTTTATCAAACCAAAGTACTGTTGTCCTAAAGCAATCTTAAATGTTATCATTTAAATGTTTTCTCTCCTCTATTTTTCCCATCATTTCTGGAATATCAAATTTGTGTTGGACTTTACACCTTATCTCCTCTCTTTTAACTTTGTTTTTATTTTGTTTCTCTTTGTATACTTCATTCTGAGTTAGTTCTTTTGTTCTGTCTTTCAGTTAATTAACCACCTCTTCAGAGGTCTGTTTAATTGATCCAATATATTTAAAAATTTACTGTTATTTTCTATGTCTGACACTTCTCTTTGATTCTTTTAAAAATGTCTTGATAGTCTCTTTCCTCTGTGCCTCCAATTCCCTTTTTTCAGTTCCTTAAACATATTAAGTATTTTTTTAAATGTTTATTTATTGTTGAGAGAGAGACAGAGTGTGAGTCAGGGAGGGGCAGAGAAAGAGAAGGAGACACAGAATCCAAAGCAGGCTCCAGGCTCTGAGTTGTCAGCCCAGAGCCTGACGCAGGGCTCAAACCCACAAACACAAAAATCATGACCTGAGCCAAAGTTAGATGCTTAACCAACTGAGCCACTGAGGCACCCCAACACATTAAATATTTTTAATTTGTATTTTAGATCATATAATTCCAGTCTTGACAGTCTTCAAATGTATGCTCTGATTTAATCCTCACCATAATTATGTCAACCTATAACTTTCAATATTCCTATTTCTAGATAAGGAAAACTGGAGCTGGGAATACAAGTAATTCATCCAAGTGACAAATTTAATAAGTGTTTAGGCTGAGACTTTAATTCTGGTCTGTTTGATCTCATAAGTGCCATTGATATGATCAACTTTGATTCTTCCATTCAGTATCTATTGCGCAACTAATATATGTTCCATTAGATCACATACTAGACTCTGAGTGCATTGAGAATGGAAATAATGTAAGGTAATATTCAATACTGTCTCCCAAACATCTATTGCAAAAGAGAAAAAAAAAACTGGACAAGCTTGGATAATACTTGTAGAATTACATAGTTATTGCCATAGGATCTCATCACTGCATCTCTTACTAGTACAGATGCAGTAAATTTATGTGATCAGTAAATATTTGCCTCAATAACCATAGATGGCCTCTCCAGTAGGATGTGAAGGCTAGTTCTGTATGTAATTACAGAATATCTTTGTTGTCTTTGTTTATATTTAGTTTCATTCTAGCACTTTAGGTGGTAGTTTTGGGTTGTGGGTATCTTCCTGTACCTTTGCTTATTTGGACTTTTGTCTCAATTCATTCACTAATGTTAGTCTCTTTTTTCCAGTCCACCCTGGATAGCACCAACACATTCTTTCTGAATTCGGCTCTTCTCATAAAATTCCTTGACTCTGAAACTTTCAGTAGTACCTCTCTGTTGCCGTTAGTACATTATCTGAACTCTTCTCAGTGTCATTCACATCAGTCTTCCGTGTGGTCTCAACTTTCTTTTTCAGTCTTGTTCCCTATCGTCTCCCCACATAATCACAATAGCTATTAACAACAATTAATGCATTTGTTATGTCCCTTGCCCCATCTTAAGAGCTTGACATGTATCATATCATTTAATCTTTGAAACAAATCTAGGGATTTGTACCACTAACCTTATATTACAGATGAGGACACGGAGATTTAGAGGACTTAAGTAATTTGCACAAGTTCACACAGCTAACAAGGGATGAAGCTGTAGTTTGAATCCAGACAGCCTCACTCCAGAGCTCATGCTGCAAATCACTCACTTTGCTTTGTAAATCAAGCACATTGCTTCTCTGAACCCTATTCTGAAGTCAAAATTGATTGTTGTGTCCCAAACCTCCATTAAACTATTTCATTTCTGTTCTTTTGTTTACACTGTTTCTTCTGCAGTGCTTCTTGAGTCACATGTCATAGTCTGTCAGGGCCCAACTTAAATTTCATTTCTTGCAAATCTTCCCTTATTTCTCAACGTCTAATGTGCTACATGCTCCCTTTCTTATAGCACATATTTATTATAGACATATTTATTACAGTGGTCTTTATCTACGACATCATCTACCCTCCAGAAACTGATCCCTGAACCAGGGAGAAAGAGACATGATGTCTTTATTTCTTCTGCAGGAACTTGCATGGGGATTTGTATCAGCAGAAGTGTAGATGCTGCTTCTGCCACTTTGTAGGTTGTGATCTTGAGCAACCTGCTTAATGCTCTGTGTGGTGTCTGTTTTCTCTCTTGTAAAATAAAGACCACAATCTACCTCACAGGGTGTAATGGGAGAAATAAGATAATGCATGTAAAGCTGCTGGCACTTAAGTGGTGTTCATCCATTGCATATTCTGTTCTCTTCCCACTTCATAGGAATACAGGACCTTGAATATATTGCATATTTGGTAAAAGATATGGAAAGAAATAAATGCCCATCGTGTCTGTTATTGGTGGACTCTACCAGTGTGTTCTGTGATTGTATTCTTTGATTGAGATTTTCCACATGTTCTTCCTCCTTCTCTCAAATAAAAGCTGCCAGCCTTGTGGTACATTTTTCAGGTCGTCTTACTCTTTTAGGTGATAGTGGCTTTAATTGGTTCAAGAGGTAAACTAATCCTTTCTATTGAGTTAGTTGTCTAATGTTTCTTTCTTTGAGAATAGGTAAGTCTTAATCCATTTCAGTGCAGACTCCTATCAGTAATGAATCCTTTGTGGGAGGTTCTTGTCAGATTTAAAGAGAGTTACTTAGGATATATGGGTTTGTTTTTTTTTAAGGATCCTCCAAGGCTGCTATTCTCCTTATTCAGGGAACTAACCCCACTTCCATTTTTCCTCTTGTGCCTGTGAGTAAATGGTATAGGGTTTGTCATTTGGATAGCTAGGAGTTTGAAATAAAATTCTTCATTGCTGAGATCGCTTTCAGCTTACAAAATGAGAAGTGAAAGCCTCTTTCATTGTTAGGTGCCATATGGAATCAGTATGATCAGCAGATTGCAATGGGTCCTGCCACAAGTGGATGCATGATTTCAGCTTCCTACTCAGTGTCCTTGTCTGTTTGCTTTCTGGGCAAGATTGAAGGTTTTTTCCCTTTTCTTAAATGTTTATTTTTGAGAGCAAGAGAGAGTGAGAGAGAGAGAGAGAGCGCGCGTGCGAGCGAGCACATGTGCGTGAGTGAACGGGGGAGGGACAGAGAGAGGGAGACACAGAATCTGAAGCAGGCTCCAGGCTCTGAGCTGTCAGCACAGAGCCTGATGTGGGGCTGGAACTCAGAAGCCCTGAGATCATGACCTGAGCTGAGATCGGATGCTTAACTGATTGAGCCACACAGGATCCCCTAAGGAATTTTTCTTGATGCTATTAGCCCCTGAGGTAAATCCAAGGTCCTAAATGATACTCTTCTCAGATATCTTTCCATGTCTGTTTTCATTTATAAGATGGGAAATGTTTCTTTGGATTCCACATAAGGGCTCCAAAATAAATGCTTTAAAAGACATTGCAGTATATAGTCTCTAAAGACTTAGTTTTATTTGCATATTGTTTTCTGATAGTTTTTATTTATTTGACACAGGTTTAATAATAATAACAGCTCTTATGAAGGAGTACCTTGGGAAAGAACACAAAACCATCAATTTTGGATACCTCATAAGAGGTACACAATGCATACTTCTGCAAATGTTATCAAGTGAAGCAGTCTTTTATACAAAGGAAAATAAAGCTGTTGCTGTAATTAGTGTGAATACCAAACAAAACAAGGCTAATTACTGGATGGAAAAAAAAGTGAATTTTGTGAGATATAGGCCATCTTCATTTCTGGGTAGATTTTTACTTTTTTTTTTCTTTCTGTTCCTTCAACTCTTGAGAATAGGAATTTTGATGACATTAACACAGTTTATTAATGATCATTGTAACTCACTCCATCCACCTAATTAAATCATCAGTTACAATTGGGTACAAGGGAGTATAATTTAAATGGAACTGTTCTGACAAACTAGATGCCACTTCACTCCTAAACATTTAATATTCCCTGTGGCTAGATTAACCAGAAGGTTTAAGGAGCCATTTAGCCAGGTCTTTCAAAGGTGAGTGACAGATATTTTCTATGCCTTTTTGAAAAAAGACAAATTAATTATAAATAAATTTCTGCTTAAACCCTTGTGTCATTGAGTATAATATAGACTGAGAAATTATAATTAAAACCATTTTAAAATTTCATTAATAAAATAGCTGAGCCCCTGAGGGAAAATTGATTTAAAGTACTTTATTAAGTCCAGGAAGTACAGTTAAAAAATATGCATCTAGGTACATTTAAACAGTCCAGAAACTAGATAAGAGGCATAAATATTTTATGACTCAAGAAGTCTGTTAACTGAGCATTTACTATGTAACAACACCAAGGTATATTTTGGAGATTTAGTTAACAAATGGAATGATCCCTGCAGTAGTATAGCAGGAAACAGGTCTTAATAATTACAAGTACAATAAGTGCTATAAAGAAGAAAAGTGAGGGGCACCTGAGTGGCTCAGTTGGTTAAGTGTCCGACTTCGGCTCAGGGCATGATCTCATGGTTTGCGGGTTCGAGCCCCGCGTCAGGCTGTATGCTGACAGCTCAGAGCCTGGAGCCTGCTTTCAGATTCTGTGTTTCCCTCTCTCTCTGTGCCTCCCCCATGCATGTTCTCTCTGTCTCCATAATAAATAAGCATCAAAAAATTTAAAAAAAAAGGGAACTGACATTTTCATTTTGACACTTAACCTATTTTAGGTCTTTCAAGGGAGAAGAGTCATGTAAAATTATGCCCATCTTTCTTCTACTTTCCCGGTTTTTCCCTTTGAAATAAGTTTTTGTTTGCCAAGTGGTTAGGTAGAATTTTAGTATTTTATTTTCTGTTTTTATCTCTTTAGACAAGTTTGAGTTATATTTCCTCTATGGACTGTGGAAAACAAAAGTATTAGTATCCACTTCCTGGCACTTAAACAAGAAAAAAACATACAGATCTGTAATACCTGCTACCAGTAACAATCCTTACTTGTATTTCTTAAGGTCAGTTTCATAGTTTTGGCAAACTGAAAGCTTCCGCCTCAAATGTTCCCTAGCCTCTTAGTTATTCATTATTTCCATTGCTTCTTAGTTGCAAACTGCAGCAAGATTGCTGGGCATCTTTTGGGGTTGAGGTAGGGGAAACCTGGGTGGCATCAAATGTGAAACTGAGGAAGGAATAGGAAGTTAACATTTCATAACATCAGTACCTCTTCTTAATCTCTTGTTGAGAAAATTTCCTACTGCCTGTTTGCATTATGAATGGGGGCTGTTTTTCTGCTGATTCCTACCAAATTCAAAGGAAGATTATATATACCACTCTGCTCTTTCTGGACAGCTTCTGTGTTTAAGATAGGTCTTGTAGATTGCTTCAGACAGAAAAGAAGGTACTAGACAAGTGAAAATTGGGAAGAGTTTTTCTGGCAGTAGAACAGCATGTCTAGAATTTTAGGAAATACCATCCTTGAAGATTGAGAAGAGGTCCAACATGATTAGAAAGGAGAAAGAGTTGTTTGAGATGACCTTGGGGAAGTAAACAGGATAAGGTTTATTTTTCCTTGCTTTGGACAAACTTAGAGGTTATAAGTCATGGTTGCTAAAAAATATCCCTGCTAGGTTTTTAAAGATAAACTTTTAAATTTTAGAATTGTTTTAGACTTATGAAACGTTGTGAAGATTGTAGAGAGTTCTATCTCATACTCCCTTTCCCCTATTATTAACATATTACATTGGTAATGGTGAATGTGCCACAATTAATAAACCAATATTGAAACATTATTATTAAATTAATACTTTATTCAGATTTTCTTAGTCTTTACTTAATTCTCCTCCCCCCCCCCCCATTTACAATATCCCATCAAGGATACCATATTATATTTAGTTATCAGGTCTCTTTAGTTCCTTCTGGTTGTGACAGTTTCTCAGACTTTTTTTGTTTTCATGACCTTGACAGTTTTGAGGAGTAGTGATTAGGTACTTGTAGACTGTTTCTCAAATGGAATTTGTCTGGTGTTTTTCTCATGACTGTACTAGGGTTACAGATTTTGGGGAGGAAGAGTATAGAAGTAAAGTGCCATTCTCATCACATTATGTCAAGGGCACATACTTTGAACATGACTTATTGCTACTGATGTTATCTTTTACCCTCTGGCTAAAATGGTGTTTGTCAGAGTTCTCCCTTGTATGATTACTCTTTTTCTCCCTTTACATACTGTCCTCTTTGGAAAGAAGTCATTAAAAGTAGCCTACAATTAAGAAATGGTGAGATATTCTTTACCTTCTTGAGGGTAGAATATCTACATAAAGTATTTAGAATTCTTTTGCATGGAAGGTTTGTCTCTTAATTCCCCAGTTTATTTGACTTTATTTATTTTGTTGCTCAAACTGTTCCAACTTTGACCACTGGGAGCTCTTTCAGTTGGCTTCTGTCCTTTGACATGCCCTTATTATTGTGTTCCTTTGTTTTTGCTTTTGTTTGTTTATTTGCTTTCAGCACTTTATCTTTTGGCTGTATAAGATTCTCCAGGCTCATCTTGTGTATTTCCTGCTCCAGCTCTAGAATCAATCATTTCTCCAAGGATCCTTTTTGTTCCTTGTGTTGAAGAATGGTATTAGAAACAAAGATCTGAGCCTTAGATTTGGTCCTTGCTAAAGGGACATCCATGCTTCTAGGCTTTCTTAGTTGATGGAGTAAGAAAATAATAGGTATGTATACTAGCCATGTATATATACATACCTGTAAATACTTCCCTATGTATCTATTGATATTTATATCAAGATAAACATTAAATAATACTGATGTCTACAACTCTAACCCACTACCACACGGTCATTCTGGTCTCTTCTTGTTTGTAACTTCCCATTCCTACACTGACAGACCTGGCTTCTATCCTGTGCCATCTCTTTACTAAATTGTTTAGTTCCAGTATACATGCATAGTGGTTTAAGAATCATCCCTACTGTTCCCCCTCTCCTGCTTTCTTGACACAGAGGACATGTCTTTGAATGTGGTTTGAGTCTCCAAATGCCTGCCTCCCTTCTTTCCTTCCTTTTCTCCATCCACTCATCCATCCATCTATTTATCCATTTATCCAGTAAATACATATTTATAGACCTAAGTGACACATGTTGACTCTATGAGGCAGTGATACAAATGGTAGCTTTGGGTAAACTAGTGCTATTTATTACAGTAGACTATTTCTTAAGTGGATTCTATTAACTGACTTGCCAGATTAATCTGACTCCATTCTTCTTGTAAAATGCACTGTAAGTTTCTTTTGCTTCCTGAAGGCTCTCAGGAAGCCTGCAATTTTTTATTATACTTGTGTGTATGTACTCCCACCATTTGAGTTTTGTACAATACAGATAGTTGTTTTTATTTCTATATCTATTTTTCATTTTATTGTAATTATATAATTAAATATTACACAAATTAATGAAATTAGACAGAAAAGTTAAAAACTACATTGGATATTTTATAAAATCTCAAAGAAGAGAGTATATAAAGATGGCTAATGAACTGGGTGGGAAAGATGATTACAAAATATTGGGAAAATTTATTAAAAATCTAGAAAGTTTCTATGCCAGCAATGCTACACAAGTGTTTTTAAATCCTTGTACAACTTTCAAGAAACAAATACAGGGAAACTAAGGCAATGTGCAATGGGAACCATTGATGGAAGAAAGACTATGTGCAATTTCAGTTGTTTGTAGACTCACATCAAAGAAAAATCTTTGGCCCTTTACCAAAGATTCACAATTAATATGTGTTTATAAGTTAACGTAGTAATCTTTTATCTGACTTTTTGTGATTTATTTATCAACCATTTATCCCAACTTTGGAGGAGAAGTTAACTCCTAGAGTTTTATTCTTGAGGTATGTTTGAATTTAATAGACTTGTGGCTTAGTTGCAAAACCCAGTCACCACTAAAACTTTGTGTTCAGAATGATAAATGACAGTGGTGAAAATTGTAATTAGCACCTTTGGAACTTGTGCTGGACATCTTGTATCTGCTCCTTTAAATCCACTCTTTAAGTTTCTCTTCTCTGTGTCTAGGAGACTAATCTGTGGAGATTACATCAGTGGTGATTCCTTGGCTTCCAGCTGGATTAGGCTAATGTAGTCTCTCTGTAGGAAACTGGAGAGCTGGAGAAGAGTGAGCCCTGAGGAGTGGGTCTTCTGATTTCCTTCTTGCAAGCTCAGTGTTAGCTAGGTATGTCCCTCAAATACAGGTCTTTCAAGGAGGATTCTGCTACATCACCCTCTTTTCTTCCAGGTTTTGGCAACTGCTCTCACTCATTCTTTGACCTATGGATGGTAATAACCCCACTCCTTTTAGATCCAGGTCACTACTCTTTTCCTTCTGTATATCTGCATCTCTGTGCAGCAACCCTTTATAAATACATACTCTTCAAATTATTCTCAGCTCATCCATAATGCATATACTGTAGTCTGAAAAGGTAGGTATTGGTGGGGGTGAGCATTGGAAAAAGCTGGGTTCTTTATTCATTGATGTCATTATTTACTAACTGATCCCTGGTAAACCATTTAGCTTTTCTCAATTTTTGTTTCTTCTTAACCTACCAAAGGATCTAAGAGAAGTAGTCTCATGCATTTGGAAGAGGAAATGCAGCTCTCCATCTCCTAATTCTGGTAGTGAAATTAAAGACAGCTAGCATTTATTGAGCAAATACCAGGCATTATATCAAGCATGTCATTTCAATCTTACAAAACCCCCATGGTATGTAGTGTTAGTCCCTCTCACCAGTGGTGAAACTGAGACTCAAAGCTACTAGGCTAGTCATGCAACTAAACTATTATTTGTCTTAAAAGGCCAATTTATGGTGGTATCTCCAGTATGTAGTACAATATTTAGCAGAGGTTGCTGCTAAGGGAAAGGTAGAGGAAAGGAGGCAGAATTTGGATCCAGGCCTCAGTGACTTCAAAACACACTGTAGTGTAGTTAACAAAACAGGAGTATTTATTCCTGACATTAAGTAAATGGTCTAAAATCCTTTTCTATGCATTTATTAAGGGAAGATTAACCTACAGTATTATATTAGTTTCAGGTTTACAGCACAGTGATTCAGTATTTAACTACATTGTGAAGTGATAACCACAATATCTCAGTCTCTCAACAAACATAGTTAAAGCATGTTTTTTTTTTTGTTTTTTTTTTTGTTTTTTTTTTTGTGAGGAGAACTTTTAACTGTCTTACAGCTTTCAGATATGCAGGACAGTGTTATTAGCTTTAGTTGTCATGCTGTACCTTATATTCCCATGACTTATTTATTTTATAACTGGAGTTTTATACCTTTTGACTCCCATCACCCATTTCTCCCACCCCAACTCTCTGCTTATAGAAACCACCAATCTGTCCTCTGTTTCTATGAGCTTGGTTTTATTTTGTTTTTAAGATTCCACATAAAAATGAGATCATACAGTATTTGTCTTTCTCTGACAAAAGGCATAATGCCCCATTTTGTCCATCCATGTGTCATAAATGGCAAACTTTCATTCTATTTAATGGCTGTGTAATATTCCATTATGAGCACATATGCACACGTACTCATACATACTGCATTTTTATATCCATTCACCTATCAGTGGACACTTAGGTTGTTTCCATATCTTGGCTACTGTAAATTATGCAGTGAATATGAGTGTGCATATGTCTTTTTGAGTTAGTAGTTTCATTTTTTTCATTTTTCGATTTTCTTATGGACTAAATTTTTATCTTCTCTTGTATATTTACTATTATAATTGGGTTTGATTTGATTTGATTTTTTATTTATTTGAAAATTTTTAATGTTTATTTTTGAGAGAGAGAGAGAGTGTGTGCAAGTTGGGGAGGGGCAGAGAGAGAGAGGGAGACACAGAATCTGAAGCAGGCTCCAGGCTCTGAGCTGTCAGCACAGAGCCCCTTGTGGGCTTGAACTCATGAGAACTCAGGAGAATCATGACCTGAGGCAAAGTCGGACGCTTAAATGATTGAGCCACCTAGGTGCCCCTGATTTGATTTTTTAATGAATTATCATTTATCAGGAAAACACATACTGATAGATGAGAGGGCACAAAGATATAGATGAGTATTGCTGCAGTTTGTCAGACTGTAGTCCTCCCTCCCAGGCTAGGGTAGTATTGGCAGTAAAGCTCAAGAAATGGTTGGACTTTGCTGTTCTTGACTGATATAAATAATAGACATCATATATTTCCTTACAAATTTCTTGATCTATTTTCTTTAAAGTTTTATTTTATTTATTTTGTGAGAGAAAGCACAAGGCCGGGAGGAACAGAGAGAGTAGAGGAGAGAGAATCCCAAGCAGGCTCCATGCGGCCAGCTCAGAGATGGACATGGGGCTCGAACCCACGAACCAGAAGACCATGACCTGAGCCGAAGCTGAGTTGGCCGCTCAACTGACTGAGCCACCCAGACGTCCCTTGATTTATTTTTCTTAAATAGATTGGTGGGCTTTTTCTTTTCTGGTTGGGGAGGAAGCAATGATTTTTCTGTTATTACATCCTTTGTGAAGTAATGGTTTTATTTGTCATACACTTAAGCCATGTATATTTTGATACTGTTTTTTGCTTTAACGTTTTGAAATTTATTTTTTATTATTGTTTTTATTCTATTTTATTTATTTATTTTTTTATTTTAGAGAGAGTTTGTGAGTGGGGGAAAGGGGCAGAAAGAGAGAGAGAGTGAGAGACAGACAGAGAGAGAGAGAGAGAGAGAGAGAGAGAGAATCTTAAGTGAGCTCCATGTTCAGCAAGGAGCCTGATGCAGGGCTTGATCTCTCACAACCCTGGGAACATGACCTGAGCCGAAATCAAGAATTGGACACTCAACCAACCAAGCCACCCAGGCGCCCCTAGCATTTTAAAATTTGAATGAATCTGTTACCTTGTACATGACTTTGATTTAAAAAATTTTGGTAATGTCCTTTTACAGCATTCCAAAACAAGTCCTGTTTTGCAGGCAGTGCTCCCATGGCAATCTCTTCATTTGTCTTGATGGTTACAATATGAAGAAGTAAGTTGAGGATCACATTGTTTGCTGCTGAGGGAACTTGAAGTAGATAACCTCTAGGATGTGGCTTATTGCTTATGTAAATGACAAAATTATTATGCAGAAGTTTGTCATTCTTTAGCACCACGTATATATAAAACACACGAGTAGACATGTATGCATATATGAATGCATATGTGTGTATTTATATTTCTATCTGTTATTTTAAAGGCAGTTACTAAAAGTAATTTCATCTCTCCTTTGCAAGTACTGCTGTAGTGTGGGTAAAGATAAACCGTGGTGGGTTCAAAGAACCTTTGATGGCAAATGTGAAAAATCAAATGAATCGACTGTAATGACTATCCTACCCTTTTTATTCTGAATTTTACTTGGGCTAAGGACTTGGGAGCTTAACAGTGGTTAGAAACTTCAAATAGATCTTACGAGTGTTAGGTGTGTAGGGAAGTCCCAAGCAAAACACCACGAACATTGACAAATTTCTGTTTTAGTTCCGTTGCATTTACATGATGGATTGTCAAATAAAAAGGTGTGATTATGACAGTTTAGTTTCACATTAATCAGATCCTGCTTTATTGCCATTACAAAAGCTTCTGGGGTTATGATCCTGAGAATCTGTGATTCTGAGTCTCATAAATATGGTTTTATAATGTCCATGTGAAATTATTAATATTAATTGCTTGTGGTTTTCTCTTGATGTTAAATTCTCCATTGCTATTTGTGGTTTATTCTGAATTCTGTGGTTAGATTTCATGGTGTTCCTGAGATTGTGCACTGAGATGGTTTTTTGAGTTGTGGTACCATATTGAGAGGCATACTAGCTTTTTAGCCTCTGAGCACTTGTCCAGAAACAGAAATGTTTAGTATGCAATTTTTACCCTTTGTGCCCATAAATTTTCCTCTGTGAGGATTTGTTGGAGTACTTTTTTTTCACTTTCCTAATCTAAGGCTCAGTTTCCTCTTGTAAAGCAAAGATAATAACAGTACCTACTTTATAGTGTTGTTATGAAGATTAAATATGCTAATGTTTGTAAGGGGATGAACCTCGTGTGTGGCATTAACTGCTAAATAAATGTCATCTACAAAAAACCTTTAGTACTCTCAGAATTAGGTAATAGGCTATGTAGCAAAGCTCATAGTTATTTTAATTCCAATGTGCACATTTATGTTTCCATACTTTTTTTTTTCACTTAACAATGCTTAGCCCTGGACCTCAGCATCAGGTAATAAATAGCAACTCCTGAAAGGTCCATTAATTTTTAGAGGCCATGTATGCACCATTGAGTAAACTGGCTCTCTTGGTTCTCTGACTGATATCCTAGAAGAGTTAACACTTTTTTTTTTTTCAAAAGGGGAAAGTGGTTTATTCCTTCCTCACTACTATTTTCAGACCCATTAAGCTCTAAGTAATGGTAAGATTTCCATGGCTGCTTTGAGGAATACAATATATTTTTTATTTTCTCTTCAAAGGGCCTATTACAGCTCTATCACTGAGTTGTTTGTTGTTTGCTTCCCATCAGAGAGAGTAATTCCAGCAAGGTTAAAAAAGTCCTCTCTCTGTCTCTCATATTGCCTTTCTATTGTCTGACTTAACATTTACTGATTATGAAAAAGTCAAATCACAAAAGAGTTTAATAAAATAGTTAAATAAAAGAATTAGATAAGATGAAAAACATAGCATCTGTCAAAGGCTTAAAGGGCATCTTGGATTTTTTCCCCCCATGTACATAGCTAAAAGAAATACCAGTTTTCATGATAACTCCTGGATTGTGATTAGGAAGGAGGAGGAGAGAAAGGGAACGGAATTGTCCTTCAGGTGAATTGAACTTGCAAGATCCTGGTCTGCCATATTGCTGGCAATGAAATTTATGAAACCAAAAAGGCAAATTGCTTATGAATTTTAATGACTTTTGAAGATTAAATACTAAGCATGGGGTGTAGTTTGCCTGTGTATTTTAATGGGTAATATTTCTTTCTTACCTCCTCTCTCACTTCACTTGTGAAATAATAGGGGAATCCTCTTACAAATTCACAGCCCTTTAGAAGGATGGATCTGTTGACCACGGCTAGTAAAGGCTAGCATTTAGTAGTTCACCTTGTCCCCTTTGTGTTAGTCATTGGTTTTTATCAGAGTGGGCAATTGTCTGGTAGATAATGAACTCACACGCAGATTTCTAGGTACAGTTTTACCAGTGACCTTCATCTTAGAGCTCTTCTGTACAAAAACTTCAGAATTAATAGGATGCCTCCAGGTGGAAGGGGAACTTACTTTGTGTCCGCTAGATTAAAACCCCAGGACTTCTGGATGATATCAAGCGAGGTCATTTGTCAATGCTGATTATGATTTTACATACAAAAACTTTGATTTACAGTTAAAACATGCTAAATCTTGGAGAACCCAACCACTTCAAGACTGCTGCAAGCAGAGGATATTGTGACATATCTGCAGAAGGTTTTTCCCAAGGTCCTCCATTACTTTGGAAAATTCTTATTTTATTTTATTTTGGTCTTTTCTAGTTACACCTGATCTTGGTGAGGTTTCTTTTCTCTGCTCCTGGCCAGGCTGCCATGCTCTACATCATTAACCCTAAACTCTGGGGAACTGATCCCCTGACAGCCTCTTTGATATTAGATTAGATCCCTTCCAGGCTGCATTTAATTGACTGAGTTCCTAGGGGGAATTGCTGGTTCCCTTTTCCTCTATTTTACTTGGCCACTCTTTAGTAGGTGGCTTGCAAATTCACTGTGCTTCCGTGAAGAAGGAAGTGTGACAGATAAAACAAATGCCTATGATTCTGAATTCTTCTTTTTTTCCTCTTCTAATAACATGTCTACAGTTAGACCTGTCAATGAGCATCTTTGTTCTTTTTGAATCCTCTTCCTGCAAGTAATAAGAAAGTGACTTCTTTCTTTCCTCTTATGTCCTTTGCATTGCACCTTATCTATTTTTCTGAAAATGAAAGACGAGAGTACTGGTAATTAGAACACCAGTTCTTTTTACTTGGCTCAAATGTCTTCACTTCTATTTTAAAACTTTTAAAATATTTTCCTTTTTTTAAAAATGACTTTTATATTGTTAACATTTTTGCCCATCTTTCATTTTCTTGCAATGATCACAAAAAGTAAAACCTCCTTGTTTCCCTCAAAATATAAAAGTAATATGTGCTCAGTGTCAAAAAATCAAACATTATAGAAATATGTAATAAGGAAAATTAAAAGATGCTCATAATAATAAATCATTTCATCCCCTAAAACTTTATTTTTTAATGTCTAATCCTGATTTATGTGTGTGTGCGCACATATTATATATAATATATATTATATAGATTGTAATTGATTTTTAATGGTAATAATATCACCTTCCAACAAGTTAAAATAATTTGGGGAGGGGGTGGTAGTTAAAATTCATGCTTACTCATTCTCTAGGACATAACTGGAGGCTTTTAAGCAAACACTCGAGAGTTTGAATTGAAGATTTATAATTGGTTGAAATATTTAAAATCTGGTCAAATCACTGAAACTCCTCTTCCTAAGTCCCTTCCATTTCCCAGTGGAGCTCTGAGATATTATACATACTCTCTGATGTAATAAACTGCTGATGTCAGCCTCTTTGTTCTCTGCCCTTGGCCCTCATTCTGTCTGGGATATCTCCCTTTGATATGCTAGCTCATGGTTAAGACCAAACCAATTGTTGAATTTGGACTTTGCTGTTTACTACCTGTATGGCGTTGGGAACATGTACTGATCTACAAAATGGGAAGAGTGCCAGTTATTGTGGTTAATTTTTGAATTTTTCATTGTGTCTGAATAATCACAATTGAGAGTTTATGAGAAACCCATCTGCAAAGCACTAGATCACCTTCTCCTTCAGGAAGAAACAGAGCTTTGAGGTAGAGATAAGCTGGGCAATGATTCAGTACACCTCCCAACTCCCCAAACTGTTTTCACCCTGAAACCAAACTGAAACCATACTTTCCCTCTCTACCATGCCCAGTGTTATGATAAATTTCTTTTATAATTTATTTTTTCCTCCTGATACAAGAAAATGAATTAGTTATACTTCAAGTCCTGGGCTTTTGATGGTGACTTTCAGATATGCCAGTGAATTAAAAATAATTTTGTGCCAGGCAATAGAATACTGCCAGAGTGGTGCTCTCATTTAGTTTTTTTTTTTCCCGAATCTCTAAAGAAGATAAAGTAGCTGAGGCAGTAATACCAGTCTCTCTTTTCTCCTGGGTCTTAGGATGAAATAACCCCATAAGGAATTTTCCCTACCCTGCTTTCTGGTGTGTAGTTCTTGGAGGAAAGGCACAGGTAGAAGCTGGTTCTGCTCATGTGGACATAGATTGTGAGAGGCTCTTTAAATTTTTTGAACTCTAGATACAAACTAGACCTTTTGAAATATATATTACATCCACTACATCAAGAAAAAGCCCCAAGACCCAGTAGGATCTTGATATCATTTGGATTCGAAATCTATTATTCAAGTCCTTTAGCTCCTCCGGGGATGGGAAAGATGTTTCTAGAAAAATTTATAACATCAGGCACACTGTAAACTACATCTATCCCAAAGCATGACATGCATGATTCTTGAAACCAGGGATGGAAAAATAGGTGAAGGGGGCTTGGAGATTGGTGATATTATCGTCTTTCTTTCCTCCTTTATTCTAACACAGCAAATACACGTGCTGTGTGTGTGTGTGTGTGTGTGTCCCATTTAAAAACTGCTTAATTTGCACAAAGCATGTGGGTTAGCCAAGAAAAGTTAAGAGAGGTGGGAAATGAATGGAGTTAGCCCATACAAGTCAGTCTACAACACCTGTAGTACCTTGTACCTATAAACACTTAGAAAATGATTGCTCTCATGATGGTGGATGGTTCTGGCACCTTTCAGAGGCTTCTTGTTTCCTTATTCATATCTTTTTACTGATTTTTAAATGATCCTTGTCATTCCATTACACTATAAGCTATCACTGCCTTCATCTGTGGTGATCTCTTTATTCCGAAAGCCAATGGTATTGAGTCTTTTGAGGTGGGGAGGAGAGGAATGCTCTATTCACAAGAATTAACCCTTTTAATTTGGTTCCTCAAAAGTTGCAAGTTTTGATTTTGCCTTTTATATTTCTAATTGTCCCTAACCTTGAAAAAATTGAGAATAAATCTTTTTAGAGATTCTATTGGAGGGTAATTCAAATAGCATTCACCCAACTTCATATTTAAAATTCTCTACCTATTTAAGCTAATCAGAGCCTAAAGATTGGGTTAATCACCTTCTTTTTTTTTTTTTTAACTTTTGGATGACTTTATAATTTATTAAAATATATTACTGTCATGTCTCTTATATGCCAGGTATTCTTATAACATTGAGAAAATGTAATTTCCATGCCCTAATGAAGTGCTTATATCAGTGGGAGAAATAGAAAATAGAGTTTCAAGTGAAGGAAACGAAGTACAGGACCAAGCCAGGAATGAGCCTGGAAGGATAGGGAGACTGGATAAGAGTGAGTAGAGAGCAGATAGCCCAGAAGAGACCAGAGTGGTAGCCACAAACCAGAGTGTATAGAGCTCTGTAGACCAGGGCATAGAGTATGGATCCTAAACCCACTGAGGACCATTCCTACTTATTTAAGAATTCCTAACCCAAAGTTATCAGAAGAACTTGCCTTACTGTCTCTTCTTTTTGGAGATTTATTAGGGCTTCTCATATGATGCCATATTTTATTCATTATAAGATAAAAATTTTAAAATATTTTTTACATCTCTGAATTTGGAATATGACCAGCAATTGAGAATGTCTTATCATAATGTCATAATTTATTTGATATCATTTGTTATTCCTAATGGTAAATAAAATAATGGAGCATCTTATAATTGTGGATGTTTTTGATTTGCTGCAATATGGTGTGTCTGGCTTTCTTTAAAAAAATTTTTTTTGTTTATTTGTGAGAGAGAGAGAGAGAGAGAGAGAGAAAGGGAGAGAGACAGAGTGCGAGCAGGGAAGAGCAGAGAGAGAGGGAAACACAGAATCTGAAGCAGGCTTCAGCCTCTGAACTGTCAGCACAGAACCTGAGCAGGGCTTGAACCCATGAACCGTGAGATCATAATCTGAGCTGAAGTCCGGTGCTTAACTGACTGAGCCACCAAGGCACCCCAAGTGTGTCTAGCTTTCTAAAATGGTTTACAGATGACCTCTCTTTCATCTCCCTAGCCTCATGGTGACACTATAGAATAGAGCCACCATCAGAAGCTTTTGAGTATTAAGGCATTTTCTTATAGTGAGAATGCCTTTCAACCACACATTCTTGAGAATCAGTCCTCCTAATTGTACATTTTCATGATGATTGATTGGAAATAGGAATGTAGCTCATAGCTTTGGGGCACAGTTTGTCACATGCAGAGCTAAGTGGGCCACAAAGTTAATGAATCCATTACTCTGACTTTGTTGTTGGTTTTCACTACCTGATCTAAGCAGATAATACATGACGTGTGGGTTTGGCATGTTTTCTGAGTTTGTGTTTAACTTTGATGATTCTTGTAGTCCTTCGTGAGGATTTGAAACCATGTATGGGATCTGTTTTTTGCAACTAGACCTGTGGAGTTCCTCTATTAAAATAATTGGTCGCTTTCTTTCTATGCTATAGATTGTGAAAGCCTTGAGAGCAGGGACTATACCATCCATTTCTGTATTTTTAGTGCCTACTAGAATGCCTTGCTCATGGTAGATATTCAATAAAAATAGATTAAGTGGATGAAAGGACTCAATTCATGACTTCTTGTAGATTATGGTCTTAAGAATAGCTTACTTCTTAACATATTGAAAAGTTAAAGAGATTCCTAGTTTAGTAGGGCCAAACATATATGTGCTACATCTCACACATAAAACTAAAGTGGCTTTCTTTATGATACTTATACACTGATTTCATCTTATTCTTGGACTCCCATTTCTACTGACAACAGAAAATATTTAAACTTCCTGTTTCTTAATATATATCTTCTACTGGTTCTGTTTCTTTGGTTCAACCCTGAAAAAAAAAAACAAAAAAAAAAACAAAAAAAAAAACTTCCTGTTTAAAATTAATCTCTTCAGGTATAAAACAATCTTTGGGTAAATATTCAGTCAGCTCAAAGTTCAGGAACTTATCAAGTCTATTTTTTCTTCTTTAAATTTTTTTTTAATGCTAATTTATTTTTGACAGAAAGAGAGAGACAGAGTGTGAGCAGGGGAGGGGCAGAAAGAAAGGGAGACACAGAATCAAGAGCAGGCTCCAGGCTCTGGACTGACAGCACAGAGCCCACGTGGGGCTCAAACCCATGAACCATGAGATCATGACCTGAGCTGAGGTCGGACACTTAACTGACTGAGCCATCCTACTCGATTTTTTCTTCTTAAGCAGCCTTTTTTCTTCTTTCCCAAGATGACATCATGGGGGAAGTGACCTTGGCTCAGTTGATATACTCTGTTTCTTAGCTGGCCTCCAATGAGATGTTAGTCCATCAGTTCACTGGGTGTCTGGGCAAGTGATATTTAGGCAAGTTTTGGTTTTTTAGGGACATCTTAATGGTCCCAAACTGCCATGATGGGAGATGTTCTGAGCCAAAGAGGCCATGCATATGTATTCCAGTTGATATGAACTACAGATGACTTCTCCAGTTGATAGCTACCACTGATGGCCAGATATCTGAGTCTTAAAATACTTGACCTCCTCTCTCAAGTCAGCCAATAGGGAGCAGAGCCAAACTGGCCATGTTGTGTCTTCTCTAAGTTTCTAACCTACAGAATACATGAACATAATACACGGTTATTTTATGCCACTAAGTTTTGGAATAATTTGTTGTGTAGTCTTAGTTATGCAACCCTTTCTCCCTGCTCTTTCCTCTACCTTCTTCTCTTCCTTAAAAATATAAATTTCTTCAAAGATTCAGAATACTTGAAAGACGGTCTTAAAAACAAGGAGTATTTCTTCAAGACCATGATTAATGAGTGTTTTAATTATGGGATGCTTTCAAAACGTGTTATGAAAAAGCCTTCACTTTTTTTAAAAAAGACTTTTGTTAGAGCCAAATTACATGAAGTTTTTGTTTTTTGTTTGTTTTTGGTTTTTTTTTTTTTTAAAGCTCAGGACAATTCCACCAGCCTCACCCCAGGCCAAACCTATTTTCATTAGAGAAAAAAATGTTTTTCATTTCCTCAAATGGTAATATGTGCACCCAAGTAAGTACAAAGTTGAAAGTCAAAAGTTGTGATACAGCTGGCTGCATTACTTGATCTCTATCTGAATGTTAGTTGCATGATTATTGGAGTTCGTTGTCACAGCAGGGAGGGGGGAGGACATGGCAGCATCAAAAGGAAATTACATTTGCTAAAAAATGTGGGTGAAAATGTCTTCAGCAATTACCACAGGTCATCTGTGCTGCACACAGCAAATGGCAGAGAAAAAGGGCTTCCTGCGGAAAGGAGCAGAGAGGAGGATTAGAATTGGGCTATTGTGCTATGTGGAATCAAAAGGGACCCCCCAGGATGCAGGCTTGGAGTAAACAGCGATATTAGTATAATGGGCTGTAATAAATTACTAGTGGTTTGAAGATTTCTGTTTCATTCTTTCAGGTCAGCAAAAATGCCATCGTCTTTCCTTGCTTTGTGTCATCTGCACTACTGTTTTAGACCCAGATGACTCCTATTCTATTCCAGCTGGCTGCCTTTAGATTTTTGAATTAGCACTCAATATATTTTAATTCAATTTGGAAACTAATGGATGCCTGAACTTATTTAGCCCATCCATTCAAGCATCTTGAAGTGCAGTTCTGATTGAGGCAATTTTTCTAATTACAATTTTAATTCTTCATTTTTCTCTCTCTCAAAAAATTAAACTGTGCTCTATTGGTGACTATAAAACTCTAAGTAAGCAGTATAGGAAAGTAGAATCTATGTGGTTCTTTCAAATTTTTTTCCTGGTAAAGTGGAAAGATAAGTATTAAATAATGTTAGATTTATGTCAATTGTAACAGTCTTGTGTATAACTCAGCTTCTTTTTACTTCTTATGGGTAGTCTCAAGGTCAAATTGTGGTTCTCCACCAGAAAAAAACAAATGAAATAAAGACCTAAATTGACATGGAAACCTATCAGAGAGGTGTTTCTCTTGTTACCTAGTTTCCAGGGGTTTTAAAACAGTTCATATATTTGCATTTTAAGGACAAATTCAGCATCTTTCTGCTTCAGTAAGCTAAGTATGTTTTCTCTGTGTCCTTTGTTTTGCTTTTTGAAAAGCTTTTTTCACAGTGGGCAAGAGATGCTGGAAGCCAAAAGAGAAAGTGAGAAACTGCTCTCTACACAACAACAGCAACAAAATGTTATTTTCCTGTGTGTTAGCAAGGGTAAAGTATCTGGCTGGTCTTTAGCTGGGCCATGTTTAATCAACTAGAGTGTATGGTGGTAGCTCTTTTCTGGTATGCTTATCAAACTTTTCCTCTCTACTTTTTGGATAGTTAACCAAGGGCCCTGAAAAAAGGGGTGGCTGCAGTCATGGTCAGGCCTTGGTTCCCTGGCAAGAGAAACTAATCCTAAGCATGGGCTTATGAACCATGCAAAGACCAGCAGAATCCTTACGTAATATTGGTACACAGACACTGGGAGAAAGAGGCTCACATCTTCTGATAAGGGTACTTGTTTTTTTTTCTGTGGTTCCCATGTTTCCTGCCATTCTAACTTTAGAACAAATGACACAGAAATGCAAAGAGAAACAAGGTGGTGGTGATGGAAGATGGATACGGAGAGAACAGGTGTGTTTCAACAGCATGGAGTTACTCATTTTTTCCCCCACTTTGGTCCTAGACTTTTGCAGTCTTTTCATTAATTTTGCAGTGTACTCCAGTATTGAGCATTACCAACATGTTTCTCTTTTGCAAAGGTTAGCCTGAGTTGGGTTTCTGTGACTTGAAACTAAGTAATTTTTAAATTGGCTTGCATAGGAAGGTGGGTATATGTGGATGTGCATTTCCCTCTATCATGAGTGATAAAAGGGAGTGACCATTCCTGTTACCTTTTCTTTAGTACTCTTATCCTCTTTCTATAATTTAATTCAAGGGATATTTATTAACAATCTACTCTGTACTGTTTGCTGAGGTTGCAAAGACCAATAAGAAAAGCATTCTACTCTTTATGAGCACACAGACTCTTTAGGGGGGCTGACATGTAGATAATCACAAAATAAGCCATATTACTTAAAATATTCTGCAGAGCACTAGCCATGCAAATTATTTTGTGAAGAGTGGTACTCCTGGCTTCAAGACTTTCATGACTATACAGATTTGGAAAATATATTAAACTATAATCTCTTCTAAAGTTTCACAGTGCATATAAGACCTCAGAAATATTACAGAAATGCTACCTCTTTAGCTAAATATTTCACAACTTAATGAAAATGAAAACCCTTGGTCCCTAAATGACCTATTGATATTCCATGTGACTAGAGCTTCTCAGAAAGTATTTGAATAGAGATAGCTATGGGAGAGTGGAGATGGGAGAATTAATTCGCCTTTGGAGGGGATGGAAATGGCCTCAGAGAGGAGGTAAGAATTTGAATTGGGCCTTAATGAGTGAGTTCACCAGCTCAGTAAAGGGAAAGGGTATTCTGTAAAAAGTTACAAGATGTGAAAAGGCAGAGATATAAAAATAAAACTATGGTTTACTGGGAATGTAGAACATCCCACGGGACTCCAAAGGGTACGGAATGGAATAATAACAAGAAAGAGATAAGAAAGGAAAGGAAGATTGGGAAATGTAAAGTGTCAGGTTAAGACAGTTGGAGCTCATGCTATAGTGAAGAGCTATTGAATGTTTTTTCTTCTTTGAGGCATACATTTTATTTCAATCATAATATAGCACTTAAATTTTTGGAAATTTCTTTTTTATTATCTAGGGCACTTTTTTCCCACTGAAGTGTTTAAAATTTTGCTGATTGGCAGAGTGAACAGACTAAAATGGAGGGATCTGATTTAGAGAGAATGAGTTTTGTTTTCTTCTATTCTCCAAAAGTTTATCCCCTCCACTATTCTATCTTATTTATATAGAGCCTCATTTTAAATTGGAACATGCTTGGTGATAAACAATTAATACCTTCTGGTGTTAACCATTAAGGATATTTGCATTTTAATAAGCTCTATTTAAGATAAAAATTATTGGAAAGTCCCCTCCAATCCATTATGCCAGTTTAAATTCCTCTGAAACTGATTTAGAATTCCATCTCCTCCCACTAACATCTTTCTCATCAACTCCAACCCACTCATTCATTTAATAAGTATTATCTGAGTGCCTGATGTCTGTTAGAATCTGTTAGGCCCTGGAAATCTGCATTGGAAGAGCTCCCAGTCTCAGCGATCTCTCAGTCTAATGGGGAGAGAGAGAAGCAGACAAATTCCAATATGATACTATGATTAGGGTAGATATACTACTATAAGGAGGAGTTAGGTGGAATACCTACTAGGCTTGTGGTATATACCTCTGCCTTTCTGTTTGTGTGAGAGGTCAGACAAAGCTTCATGAAGATACGACATCTAAAACTGAATGCAAAAGGATGTAAAGGGAATAATCCAGGCATAAGAAAATAAATGAGTGTGAGGTCATTCTGGGCAGAGAGAAGAGAATGCACTAAAGACCAGACAGGACGACCTAAGTGTTCAGTTTGGCCTTGAATACAGGGAGGATTTGTAGGAGATTAGGACTGAAGAGGCAGGCAGAGAACAAAGGACTCTCATATTATTTAAAGTCATTTGATTTTTATCCTGAAGTCTATGGGGCATCATCAAAGTGGTTTAAGAACTGAATCAATTTGTATTAAAAAATACTAATCTAGGATAAGTAAGTAGAGTGGGGCAAGGAAGGAAGCTACAAAAGCTTTGTGGAAATAGTCAAGGCTAGAGATGTTGGGGCCCCATCCAGGAGAGAGGCAGTGGTGATGGGAAGAATGAGTTGGAGAGAGATGGAGAATGGGGAGAACATGGGATTTGGTGTTTGGTTGCATATAGAGATGAAGGGAAGGGAGGTATGGAGACCTGAAAGGATTTTTTTTGTCCTGTAGTGTCAGTAATCTTTAAATTTATCAAGTGTCTGAGAAGTAAAAAATAATTTCTCATATATTTATTCATCCTCCCTTTTTGTTTGTCTTCTTTTACCATCTAAGCATAAGCCTCATAGGGAACAAGTTTGTTTTAGGTAGCATCACAGAAAGCACAAATGGATACTAAAAAGAAAAATAGTGAATATTTATAGTTTTTTCCGGAGAAAGAATCATATTCTTTCATCTTTTTTTGTTAGAGTAAAAGTAATAAGTGCTATTTGCCACACTGAGCTTTGGGAGAGTACTTTTTTTTTCTACTTAAGTACAAACTAATGGCATTTAATCAGATAATTGAACTTCTTTATTACTTTATCTGGATGTTTTATAAGTATTTTTGATTATTCCATTTTCTCTTCCAGTTGCCCTCTACTGTCAGCTGATGAAGTGCTTTTTCTCTTCTCTCACTAATCATTGCTATCATCTCTGGCAGAATTACCACTAATTCTCACTTTTTACTTCTAAGGTTAACTCTGTCCTGTGGGAGCAAACTAGGTATGGAGGATGTGATCTAGGCCTTTTAAAATATAAATGATGAAATGGAGGGATGCGTTTGGTATATAAGAACACCCTAGCTACAGTTCCACTGAGCTTTGCGTACTCATTAATCAGAACAAGGAGTCTTGGAACCTTCATTGCTGGCTGCTTCAGAAGTATATGCCTTGTTCTGAAAGTCTAGCTAAGCAGAGATCCTCGTGTGTGGGCAGAAGTGGGAAAGAAAGACTTGCCATTTGTTTGGTACTTGGTATGTGACAGTCACTGTGCCAACCACCTGCTGAATTAGATATCTATTTCCACTTTATAGTTGAGCAGAGTGATGCTTAGAAATTTAACTATCCTTCTCAAAGCCAGACAAATAGCAAAACAAACAGGTAGGATTGAAACCTGGGTCAGTCACCCCTTCTTGCTGCCTTTATTCTTAGTCTTTGCAGTTGTTAAAGTAACCAGATTAGGCCCAAGACAGAGTTGCTCAGGCTAAGCCCCACAGTGCAACTAAATTTCTGTGTTCTGCTGTCCCAGAAAAGAGAGGCCTAGGTTAACCAGTGAACACTTGCTGGCTCAGCACAAGTTACCTGACCTGGTTCCAAGACTTCCCTTTGTTCCATAGAAGGAAACTAGCCCTACTTAAATCAGCAAATGCCCAGTATAACTTCCGTGTTCTGTGTCACTTTTTCTATAAAATCTCTCACCTTGTATAACTTTTTGGAGCTCCTTTCTATCTGCTACATTTGATGTTGCCCAATTCATGAACTGCTGAATAAAGCCAATAATATCTTTAAAATTTACTCAGTTGAATTTTGTTCTTTAATACAATTGATGGATTAAAACTCAATGCAGTTATTTATAGTTCCGTGAATTTGTGAGCAGCCCTATGGTGAGGAGAAGGACCCAGGAGAAGACTGAATTGTTCCTTATTCTATTATGGACATTTGGAGACTGTGTTTGGGGTTCTCTCTCTGTTGCCTTCCAGGTCTCTTGATTTTGAGCAATTCATTAAACTAACTTGGGCTTTGCTCAGGGTTGCTGTTTCTTGTTGTGAGTTGGTGTGATGTACAGAAGCCTTGGGCTGGGAGGGTAGCTGATTATCAGTCCCGAAACAAGGCTGCATTTGCTCAGAGGTGCATACAGGCTAGCAGACGAGGTAGAATATTCAGAATAGGTAAAATCCTTAATGAGGAAGACTTATCTTTTAGATGAGTTTAACAACCAGTTGTATTCCCTGTGACATCTTATAGGATCACACTTGCCACTTTCTTGGACCAATGTCCTGGGTGAGGAAATGTTTTTCAAGATATTTTGACAGCAAGAATGAATACTACAATTTTGAATTTTATAGCATGAAGATTTGATTCCTAGCTCAACCACTTCCTGATTTTATGACCTTGGGCAAGTTACCTCTATAAAACTGAAATTCTTTGTGAAATGGAGGTGATGATAGTACCTACCTCAGTGAAGTTTAAATGATTTAATAAATGCCAAGCTTTTTGGGCAGTATCTGACAGTGCTCACATTTACTGAGTACTTACCACTGTGACTGTTATTTATCTTTTGTATCTTTGTGTCTGCTTCTTAAAAAGGAGCATCACTCGCAAAGAGTAAATAAGTTGTCAGTTTTGACTTTTCACCATTGGGTATGGTGTCTATTTCTCTGTAATACTTTTTTTTCCTGTTAGCAGGACTTTTTTTTTTTAACTGAGCCCAAGTTGACTTAAGCAAAACAATAAGAAAGTTGGGGGTGGGGGCAAATGACTATTATATACAACTAAGCCAGAGCTTCAAATGATGTTGGACTTGCTTTCCATCAGATAATTATGTTTTCCTCTCTACTGGCTTCATGATTAGGCAGGCTTTTTCTACTCTATAGGCCCATTAGCTCCTGGCTCACATCCTCTTGTTAATCTTCAAATCCAGCAGAAATCTTGTTTTTCTTCCCAAGCAATCTAACAGAAGTCTCTGAACTGAGTCTGTTTGCCTTCTTAGAACATGTGTTTATCCCTGAATCAAACTCCCTGCCCACAGTAGGAGTGCTTTGATTGGCCAGGTCTGGGACATTTGTCTATTCCTGGAGCCCGGGGAATGGATGGGGTCAAACAGCATTCAGAATGGGAGACAGGCAGTTCCTCAAAGGGAAATGAGGGTGCTATTGCCAGAAGAAGAGAGAAAGGGTATTGGGAAGGCAAAAAATGACACATGTTCATCCCATTCCCCTGCTCTTTTAGTTTACTTTTGGCTTTTGAAATCTATGACGAAAAATGGACCATCTTACAATAATAATCCTTTAAACTATATGGAAAAGTAATTTACATTGTAGATCGGGCAATATGTAAAGTAGTAGAACAAACAATGATTTGGGATAATTGTGTATCTGCCTTAAATGAGTTGTGTAACCATTGACAAACACTTGTCTTTAGATTGAGGAGGCTGGAAAAATGTGTAAGTATACTTTCAGCTCTAGTGTTCTATGATGTCATGAAATAATACCCATTATTGCCAATCACTGTTACCTTTTCCTTTTTTTCCCATCTGAAAGTGGCAAATGGTATATGTATGCCTTGACACACTTTCAAATATCGTAAAATCTTTGTTCTGTCACTTAAAAAAACAGAACACTGATAAAAGATGCTAGCTTTTCTGTAAATTCTTCTAGAATAAAACCCCCAGGTCCTTACTGGAACATGTTATGTTAGAAAAAAGTCAGGTTTCATCTTCTGCTCTCTTCTTTCACCTCTGTTCCCTCTTGCCTTCAAGTATAAGCAACAGAAGAGAGGAAGTAATATTTGACCAGGATGGATTAACTCTCAAGGTGACCTTGGAAGTTATATACTCCAGATGGAAGAGCCATTCATCTTGATTTTCTGAATGACTGTATCATATGTGACCTCCCTTGCCCTTCCCCACATCCTCAGTCCCTATCCATCCCAACTGATTTGGAATTGCCATGGACAGTTATGTGAGCATGAAATAATCTTCTGTTGTGTCGAGCCACTAGGCATTTGGTTTAATTTCCTACTGCAGCCTAATACAGGCTAAAACAAAGTGTTGTGGGTTTTGGAAAGGGATAATAAGGTTAGATGTCACAAATGACAGCTGTACGTGTTGGCACACACCATGTTTTATTTTTATTGGATTTCTTGTCAAGAATTAGAAGAACCTGGCAATTATTTGGCAAAATTAGCAGACCCGACAATGCTGAGACTTTATTTCCCCATGAAGATAGTTTTCTGGAGCTCAGTAACAGTTGCCCTTATGGATGCCCCTGTGTGCCTAAGCTCTCAAGTTTTCTACAGCCCCCACCCTTGCTTTACACTCCCTGACCCAGGTGGCTTCACTCACTATTTTTCCTGACCTCTGTAGGTATTTGAGTTTACATCCCTCATCTAAAGGATGAGCTACCAAATGCTCAGAGGTTGGCACTAAAACTGTAGTGACCATAAATACAACTTGGGAACTTGCCTCACTTAGGAATAAATTCTGCTGTGGCATTCTAAAAGTTCTATGTGTAATACATGGTGGTTGGGGAAAAAACAGTCTTAATGCTTAGAAGCAGCTACATTAAAGAATTTGGTGTGGGTCCTTTCCCAGCATTTTCTATGTCAGAGAATTTGAAAATGAGAAATGTGAGTGAATAATAAAGAAGTTTGTGGTCCCAACCAAACTAAATCTGATCAGTCTGCCTCATGCTGCAGGCAGGACAGAAGTCAAGGTGTGTGGTGGGCCTTCATGGAGAGGGAATGTGTATTACATGATTACTTAGCAGGGACAAGCGCCAAGGAGCATGTGTTCACTTCAGTACTTTTCCTGTGTGAAGGAAAATCATGCTCAGTCCTGTTGCTCCTAGCACCCTGAGCTTCAGTTCTTCTTAATTTAAATCCTCTTAAATGTTTGGAGAAAAGACGGTAGAAACTCCCAGTTATTTGCCATTAAGAATATCAAGATGATAGGGAAGAACTAGGAGAAGGGCCCCTTGAGTGGCTCACTTTTCTACCCAGCCACCTGCAAGAAGCATTGACTTTTTCTCAAACTGGGCAATAATTAGTAGTAGTGGAGGGGGCAGTGGAGATGATTCAGGAGAGGCGGCAAGGAGAAAATAACCTTATATATGTTCTCTTGTTGTTTAGATGTGGTCTTCTGGTCAGAAAGCACTCGGAATTCTGCCTTCCTCATGTTTCTCCTTCCCATCTCCTTGTCACCTAGACCACTCTTCAGCACAATCCCCAGTCTCCGTCTTGGCTTGGCTGTGGGGCTGCTCCCTTGAGCTGTACCACAGAATATCCTGGCAAGCATGCAGAATGTGCTTGTTTGTGTTTGTGTGTGCTTCGTACTTATTGCTCTCTTAAATTCAATTAGTGCACTCATGCCATGGGAAGCCAGTGTGCTCTCTGAGAGCTTGAAGTAAACAGTTCCTTGTCTGTGGCTCTTTCTTGGCATATTCGTGGAGTCCTTACCTCCTCCCCAATTTAAATTCAGTCCACAGCGAGGGTCACAAATCAGCAGTTGTTAGAATGTATTATGAAGAAATAAATATTTATCAAATTGCTTTTCGAGAAGGTGAATAATTTAGCAAAAGGAAAAAAAAAATACCACCGCCATCACAACAAAATTGTGCTGCTGCTGACTGACAATTTATTTTGTTCCTCTGAGATGCTAGGAGCTGAAGCATGCTGAGTGAATATTGATTAGATGGATGCAGATAAATTAATTCTTTATAATTCTTGGGTTACTAACTTGTTGCCAATTAAGAGCCAAAAATACCATTTAAATGCTCTCACAGTAGTTGCACAGACCCCAGGATTTGCTGATGACCAGTGTTGCTGGCTTGTTATTGCCAACTTATTCTTTAATCACCATAGAACCACGAGTTTTTGCAAGAGTACTCAAGAGAGGCTTTGCTCTTTAGTCTATATGTGTGAAGCTGTATTCCCTCCTGGGGAATGTTTTTTGTAACCTGTATTATTATTTTTCCTAAGCTTTATTGAGTGCTTGAACTGGGTAGGCACCATAATATCTCTTTTATATAACTGATCTAATATGGTCCTCTTAACAACTGTGTATGGTAGATTTTATTATTTTCCTTTCACTCGTCAGGAAACTGATGTTTAGAGAGAGAAAGTTACTTGCCCAGGGTCATACAGCCTGTTAGCAGTAAAGCAAAGGCTTGTATACAGTTCATTCTAATTGCAGAATTGCTCATTTAATACAACTGTAGCCCCTATCATTTAAGACATGAGCCACTTATGACTGGCTCTCAAACCATCTTCCATGAAAGCTCATGATTTTGGGAGTCTCTAACAGCATCTCTCTTTTCAACAAATGAGAAATAAGTAGAACTTTTTCTAAACCTAAACAAAATCAACAGCCTTTAGAAACTCACGTAGGGAGACCTTCACATGTGAATGGAACTAGGCTGCTTATTTATTGGTTGCGTATCAAGCACCTACTGCACATTCATGTGTGAGGGTGAAGGTGGGACATGGAGAGATTATGGCCACTGGAATCAGTGGCACGTGTTGAAGCTGGAATGTAGAATCCATCACTTACTTGATATCTAACTTTGGATAAGTATCCTCAGCTGCCAGCCTGAGTCTTCTGAACTAAGTGGGGTCAATGGTCCATACTGTGCCAGATATTTGCCTCTTTGCTTTCAGAGTCATTCTTCAGCCTTCCACTGCTCTGTCCAGAATCACAGCGTAGACTGACCCCTGTAAGCTCCCTGTTAGCTGGCTTGTTCTGGGGTTAGCCAGTGGGAAGCACTGGTGGGAGAGGAGAGGGTGAAGGAAGGGAGAAGTTAGAGTGTATCTACCTCTTCCTGCTTTCTGGAGCCCCTCTAGCAGCTGCTGCTACTCTTCCAGGGCTTCAGCTCCCACCTGACAAGTCAATGATGGCTTCAGATTCCCTCACTGATGTTGACCCATGGACTCTGGTGGCATGCCTTCTTCCTTGTTCCTCCAGCCATGAGGTAAGAGCTTCCTATTTTGGCTAAATTCTTGGTAGCCGTACATCCCTGTTAGGCTTTGCAACTTTCTAATAACCTTTGTAAGTGATTACTGATGTCAAATAGACTTGGTTTGAAACACTTAGAGTGGTTTCTGTTTTCCTAACCAGGCTGTGACTGATGAATTCACTTGTTAGCATTCCTAGGACGAAGAAAGCATTTAAAGCACCTAACATATAAGAGATGCTCAGTAGGCCTCAAAATGCTTAGGGATACCGTAAGAGTAAGGAAGGTAAGACAAAGAATAAAGAATTAAGACAAAGGAAGTTATAACCTAGAATGTAGAATATATTTCAGGCAGGAGTCTGGACACTGGGTTTAATATCTACTTCTGAGTTTAGCCATCTATGAGAGATTAGGTGACTACCTTAAGTCCTAAAACCTCAGCTTACCTACCTATTCAATAAGACATTGGGAAAATAAAGGATTTCTCAGCAACAAAAAAAATAATCAGATGAGCATAAAGGGTACAGATCAGGGAGAACTTTATGAAGGAGACATTTGCTTGAGTCCTGAAGGATGACTAACCCAGAAGCACAGCTGGACTTGGAAGCTAGTCAGGGTACAAACATTCTAGATAGGGGCATTGGAGAATTCCATGTTAGAAAGCCAGACAGCTCTTGACAGGAGCCAAGGAGGAGCAAGTCCACTGCAGATGTTTAAAAATCATCAGTCAGGAGTGGCTCAGTCAGTTGCACGTCTGGTTCTTGATTTTGGCTTAGGTCATGATCCCAGGGTCATGGGATCAAGCCCAAGTTGGGCTCCGTGCTGAGCATGGAGCCTACTTAGGATTCTCTATCTCCCTCTCTCTGCCCCTCGCCCCTGCTCCCCCCGCCCCGTGTGTCTCTCTCTCTAAACAAACAAACAAACAAACAAAATGTCAATCAGGAGACAAGGAAAAAGATTTGACTACATTCCCCAATTCCTCTCTACCCTTTTTTTAATCCTTCACTTTTCACAAGCTCTAATCTTAGGAGTGCTAACAAGAAATAACCATGAGAATTTCCAGCAAGTTGAGTTCTTTGATTTCTTTGTAAAGAAACTTGTTCTGTACTTCTGCTACTTATTGGTTAATTTGGAGTTTCAAATATGGGCTCAGGAGAGATCATTCTTTGTGTCCTGAATCAAATGGGAGTCTTAATGGGACATTGGATATTCAAACTTTGAGGTTGTGTTTGTAACCTGAAGAGACCCATGATAATAGAGTTTGCAGATACCCACAGAACCTTTACTAGTTAAGTAAGAAACTAGTTATCCCTCCTCATCTATGGTTTCTCTTTAAATGGTTTCAGTTATCCATGGTCATCTGTGGTCTGGTGTGGAAGCAGATGATCCTTTCTGATGTATTGTCAGGAAGTCAGTAGTAGTCTAATGTTAAGTCGCAGTGCCAATGTCATTCGCCTCACTACATTTCAACATGTGGGCATTTCATCATCTCACATCATCACAAAAAGGGTGAGTATAGTACAATAAGATATTTCAAGAGAGAGACTATATTCACATAACTTTTATTACAGTGTATTATAATTTTTCTATGTTATTATTGTTGTTAATCTCTTGTTCCTTAATTTATAAATTCAACTTTATCATAGGTATGTATGTATAGGAAGAAATGGTATATATAGGGTCCTGTACTATTTGTGGTTTCAGGCATTCAACAAGGGTCTTGGAACATATCTTCCATGGATTAGGGGGAAGGCTTGTATAAGCAGACATGCTTAGATTCCTGAGATAGGGATCTTCCTTTGGTTTTGTGATTTATTTAAATGTCCTGAGATATAGTTGAGTAAAAACCTCCAAAAAACTTCTAAGTTGGGAGATTGGCCTAGAATGGTGTTTTTTTTTTTAAACTCTTCCTTTAGTATTTTGGATGCATTAAAATTTTGGCATTTGCAGTGGCCGTAGGCTAAAAAATATTTATGTGGGTGCAGAATATCTTTGAAACCCGTCTGGTGTCGGATGCTGGTGTTTTCCCCTGAAGGCTTTCTCACATGGTGTTAATGAGGAAGGAGTTAAATTGGAGTGAGTGGGACCGAAGAAAGGAGAACACACATTTCCAAAGAGCTGTTGCACTTTTTGATTTGAGCTTCCGCTGCCAGATAACTTGGCAGGCACCAGAAACAGCTACTGCAGGACTAGAAAGTTACATGAATACCAGAGGGAAAAAACTGATTTGCTCACTAGGAGGCTCTATTAAGTGAACATCTGTTAACTGTAAAAATCCCATGCACCAAATGGGAAAATATAATGAAATTCAGAGCTTTTGAGCAAATTAAAATCATAAAATACCAGTGTGTAGAAATCACTGTGTGTTTCACTATTCTGAAATTTACATGGAATCTTGGAACAAGGCAAAACAAAGAGGAAACACTTAAGATTATTTACTGTGGGTATAGAATAGATCTATCCTTTGCTTTGGAAGAAAGCTGGCAGTTGGGGGAAAATGTGCTCAGTGAGGAAGTTCATATGAAAACCTCCCCAGCTGATAACTGTTGACACAATAAAAGATTGTGGCTCTGAAGTAGGAGGGTTCTTGTCAGCACAAGGAAAGTCTGGGGGGGACTTGGCTCTGTCCTTTGCAGAGTTGGGGACTGTTAGAGATTTGTGCTGTCCAGATGCTTCTGAAATCCTAAAGGAGGAAAGGGAAAGAGCAAGGAATGTATGATTTTTCCATATGGTGTGTGCCTAAGAAAAATGCATTAGCAATGTGGTATGGAGGGAATTATGTTTAAAATGCTCATACCCTTTGGTGCACTGAATACAAAGAATAATGCCAGGGCAATCTTTAGATTGGGATTTTTGTGCATGCTCACAGTTGTGGAAATTCCATTCGCTGTTTCCTTGGTTGTTTTGAATTGTAACCATCCTAGATTAGGTAACAAGAGAAAAACACAGGTTAACTAGAAAGAACAGATCTATGTCGAAGATAGCGTGAGGTCAGTTTAATTTCAATACTACATAAATCCCTGTGGCCACTTGGGCGTTTGTTATATTAATGGCTTTGAACATTTTAGCAATGGCATTGTAGTTATTTAATCTTGTGATTATCTTCGCTGATTTCCTATGGGAGCAAAGGAGGGGTAGGGAGTTAACAGGGGGATGTGAAGCATAACAAAGGGGTCAAAGGTCTGTAGCATACGAGAAAAATTTTGATTATTGTCAGGTGCATATAAATGGAATGGGCTTCTGGAAAGATGTGCTTTGCCCCACGTTTTGCTGAGCTCTAATTGGAGACCTAGCTTCCCTAATTGTGTGGTGAGGTCTAGTTACTGTAGTTAAGAGGGAAGCTGTATATCAGAGGGCAGAGGGTAAAGCTTTTAAATAAGGCTTCTTTCCCAAATGCCTAAGCAAGAAATTGGAACAGAAATATACTGTAGAGCTAAAAAGTCTTAAAGTGCCTCTTAAATCTTTACTACAATTACCATAATATAGAATAATAGAGCCGATACTATTTTTAAAAGCTTTTGAAGGTTGCAAGTAGCAGCCATAAATTGTGGGTTGCAGAAAATCTGTAACTGTAGTTTTTCAGAGGCTTTTTATTTTAATGAAAGAGAAAAGGTTTTAATAAAACCAGAGAGAACTAATAGGAGACATTGTGAGGTAATGGGAATGTCTCCTTAGGTCTAGAAGTGCAAGGAGTCTACATGAATGTTGAGTGTATGCTTATTTTTAAAAAAATCAGATTTTTTTTCATGGCCACATTTGGGGACATTTGGGTAAGTTTGATTTATTAAGTCAACAACATGGAGGCAGCCAAGCATAAGAGCAAGAAATAATCTGACACCAGCTGAGATGTAAGTAGTTTGGAGAAAATGAGGCAGATATTCTGGCTCCTTTTGTGAAGGAAAGAACAAAATGCCATTAGGATACTTTGCTGTAAAGAGAAACTGAGTACCAATGACCTGATTGGCCTGGGGAAAATTGTTTCCAAGTCTGTTGAGATTTGTTATGGGTGAGTGTTCTAAAAGAAAAACTTTAAGTTATGACGGGATGATTACAGATCCTTTGTCTCCCTCTCCCCATTTCTACAAACAGAAGAAAAGAGGAAATAAAGAAACCTCACACAATACATTGTTCTGCCTCTGCATTTTTTGCTGCCATCACAGCAAGTTGAGCTGCTAAGTGTCTTATAGTTGAGGCTCCATCTACCAAATTTCCTTAATGAACCCATTTGCCATTAATAGCATTGTTCTCTTGACTGTCAACTTATCATTAAGTTTTAGTTGATGTATTATGGATACATCAAGCATTAATCACTGATATCAGAAGGAGATGCTGTTCTTGATTAGTGTCTAATTGTGATACATAGTGAGAGTGGTGGTGCCGTAGTGCTGGTGGTGATGATTGGTGGTGGTTGGGAGGGGCACCCACCCAGAGCATCTCAGGTAGCAGGACGTATTAATTTACCTGAAAAAAGTGACTTCCAAGGGGAGTTTTGTTGGGTGAGTTGGATAAGGATGAAAAGTAGGTGAGGAGAGGGCAATAGTGAGGAAGGAGGAAGGGTGGAGGGCTAAGACATGGCATGTGTGGTTGGGAAAGGAAACATTTGAGGTGGAAAGGTGAGTAGAGGTCAGACCATAAGGGTGGTGAACTGATGTTCAGGAAGGTACCTGATGCCAAGATCTTTTAATAAATATTTACTGGAAGAATTAGTGAATATATGTCCAGTGGCTGACTTTTGATTACTAATTATAGTTATCAGAAGCATCTCTGTTCCATCCAAGTTCTGCCTTCTTCATTTTTACTGATAGTGTTAAAGTATACATCTGTTTCCTTCTTCTACTCATGCTATTCTTCATCCACATGTTTTTTTCCAACCATCTTTTTAGACAGTACCTGTGTTATCTTCTCCACAGACCTTTCCCTGGTATTCCCTAAAGGATGTTTATATATTCTCCTCCTCTTTGATGGACTCTTGGTATTAGTCATGCCTCTTTTCTCCTATGATCTTGTTAATGCAGTTATTTATGATTCTCTTTTCCTTTATGTAATTTTAGTCTCCATGAGGGAAGATCATTGGATTGTTTTGTATTTCTCCAACTGCCTAGCACAAAATTGAAGCTAATATATATTTACTTAAAGGAAAACACAATTTATTAGTAGATCTCATCAAAGGTTCTTATGATACAAGAATTTGTGTTTCTTTTCCTGTTTTCTCTAGTTTCTGCTAATTTCATGCTATTATTTTGAAAAAGAGCACATTAGTAATTCATTCATCTAGCATGTACATAGTGAATATCTTCTGTGTATCTGTGCTGAGATACCAAGATGAGTAAGATGTGGTCTGTGGTCACTAAGGCCCCACATTTAAGCGAGAGAAGAAAGAGGGGCATTTAAAAATTATAATGAGAAGCATTAAAAAGATATGCAATTTGTTTTCAGAAGTCTGAGAAAGAAAGAACTGGACCTACCTGGAGAAGACATCATAGCAGACTCACAGATACTGTGACTCACTATATCTGTATTATCCCTTTATTCATGAACTCCAAAGTTAACGGGCAGACAGCATTTTTAATCAAACTCTTAAATGCGTTTGATTTTAGATACATTGTTTTGATCTCTTTCAAATCTATACTCTTTCTAATTATGGTAATAAATTACATAGAAACTGTGGAAAACAAAATTTTAATGAAATAAATCATTCATAATTCAGCAGCTTGGAAATAATTACAACTAACATTTTGGCATTCTTTCCCCCTATCTCTTCTCTCCCTCTTATTTATAGGCATATGTAAATAGTCTTGTATATTTAAAAATTAAATTGGGAACATGCTTCATACATTTTTTATATCCTTACCCCTATGCCCATTTCAATTCTGTAGTACTACCGATAACATGTCTGTACATATGGAGAATGCTGATGTTGTCCCATAAGCTTAGATATATGAAAAACATTGCATTTCTTTTTTTCATTTTCTTAATTTTTTAATTTCATACATTTATAAATCAAAGTACAGAACAATGAACTCCTGTGTACCATTCCATCCAGTAAACATCAACTAATGGCCACTATGGTTTCATTTATACCTGTATATCCTTTTTCCCCCTCCCCAAATAAATTTGCATATACCAGGGATATTTTGGTATGAATCTCTGATTCCTTAATATCATTCAGTTTGTGCACCTTTTTTGATTATTGTGAATCTGTTAAAAATCAGAATTTAAATAAAATCTATACATTTAATTTGGTTGATAGTCTTTTAAGTCTTAATTTTCTTGAAGTTTATTTGGCTAAGAAAATGTATTGTTTTGTAGTATTTCCCTCATTCTGGATTTTGCTGATGCAACCATTAAGCTTCATTTAATATGATTCTCTGTCCCTTGTATTTCTTAGAAACTTATTTTGCAACTAGAAGTTTGATCTGATTTGGGTTCTTGTTTATTGGCAAAAATTATTAGGTGGTTTGTGTACTTCCATCAGGAGGCAAATTATACAAGTCGCTTGTCTTTTGTTATGTTAGCAATTTAGATATTGCCTACATCTATTATTAGAGATTTCCCAAATGATGATATTCTTTATTTTTCTATAAAGATGCCATTCCATTGTCTTCTACTCGCATAGTTTCGGCTGAGAAGTCTTTTATATTTATTACTTATTTTTCTCTGGCTGCTTTTAAGATTTTCTCTTTATCATTGTTTTACTTTCTCTTTCTTAAAAGCAATTTGATTATTATGTGTGTTGATGTGGTATTCTTTGTATTTATCCTACTTGAGTTTTGTTGATCTTTTTGGATCTGTAGATTGAAAGTTTTCATCAAATTTGGAAACACATTCACGTTATTTCTTCAAATGCTTTTACTGTCCCTGCTGCGGTTCTTTTGCTTATTATTTTTCTACAGTATATTGTAGCTCAGGGTTTTGTTTGTTTGTTTGTTTTTTGGTTTTTTGGGTGTGTGTGCTCTTTTTTCTCTTTATGCTTTATCTTGACACATTTTATTGCTATGATTTCAGGTTCCCTGATCTATTCTTTTGCAGAATCCAGTCTTATTAACAAGTCCCAGCGAATTTTTCATTTCATATATTGTATTTTTCATGTTTAGAAGTTCCATTTTGGTTTTATGTCATCGTTTTCTCTCATTATATTTGTAGTTTCCTATAAATATTTGAACATAGTTATATTAGCTGATTCAATGTATGTGTCTGCTAGTTGCATTATCTGTGTCATTGTTGAGGTTTTTAAAAAGTTCTTTTTCAATGTTTATTTATTTTTGAGACACACACACACACACACACACACACACACACACATACACACACAGTGTGAGCAGGGGATGGGAGGGGAGATGCAGAATCTGAAGGATGTTCCAGACTCTGAGCTTTAGCACAGAGCCTAACATGTGGCTCACACTCATGGACCACAAGATCATGATCCAAGCCGAAGTAGGACACTTAACTGACTGAGCCACCCAGGTGCCCCTGTTGCAGTTTTTTTTTTTAAAATTTTCTTCAGACTAATTTTTCTTCTGGTTTTGGGTAACATCATTGCCAGGGCAGAATGTTTTACTTATTTTGTTTTGTCTTCCATAGGGGTAGGGCTTATCTCTCTTCTTCACTTCTGTATTTCTAACACCTGGAACAGAATTTAACTAAGGTTACCCATCATGTCAGTGGCAGAGCTGAGTTGGAGATCCAGTCTGAGTTACTTGATTAAAAACCAAGATGCATATATAGTGAATAAGGACTTGCAGTACTCATTTCTTACTTTGATCTGAGAAAACTTCTCTTATTTCTTTGACCTTTAATTTCCTTCTTTCTCTCCCTTTCTATACCTGGCAGCATGTCTTCTGTGAATCTACCATCTATAGAATGAACTCCAGACTTGGACATCTTTTGCTTTTTGCCCTGAAAAATACCTGAGGTAAACAAGCAAACAACAGCCTGGCCATTGCTTGAAACCTGGGGAAGGTGGTGGAAATAGAGAAAGACCAAATTGAATGAACATTTGTAGAGTTATTCTGATACATATATAGATCCATCCCACCCCCTACCTCCCGTTCTTCAGTGTAAAGTACTAGGAATAGGATCGCAAGGTGAGAGGGTATATACTTTGAAATGTTCTTGTAGTATCTTGCCAAACGACTAGCATATGGAGAATTTTTGAGTTGAATACCACTCAGATTTTCCAGCCAAAAAATAAAATGGAGAGCTCCACAGCACTCTTCCCTTCAGTTCTCCCCTTAAGTCTATATCCAATCAATAGCAAGTGCTCTGCCAGCACCTAAAAACCCTGTGTGTTGTCCTATTATCTGATCCAAAATTGCACTTGCTCTTTGGGTTCCAGTAGCATCCATTCTTCACTGATTGTACAATCAATCAAGCAGTTTCAATGAGTAGCTCCAAGGATGTGATATGAAAGGCAGAGAAAAGGGGTGCCTGGGTGGCTCAGTTGGTTGAACATCCAACTTTGGCTCAGGTCATGATCTCACAGTTCCTGAGTTCAAGCCACCCATCACCTCACTGCTGTCCACTCAGAGTCTGCTTAGGATCCTCAGTCGCCCTCTCTTTCTGCTCCTCCCCTACTCGTACTCTTTCAAAAATAAACATTTAAAAAAGCAGAAAAGAGGCATCTGTTTGTACATTTACTGGACTAACTCATTTTACCCTTCTTAGTAATTGCTTGTTTCTATTCCAAAGCAATATTTTGATGTGAGTGCATTAAATTTAGGTGCAGAAGCACTTTGTTATTTATAGGAATACAACACATTAAAGACAGGAGAAAAAAGAGGTCAAAGACAAGAACAATGAATATTAGTATTATGCTCTTTTTCTTGATACTGAGATTATATATTTAGCATAGGCTTTTATTTAGGGTATTTGACCAGCATTTGATCACTGGTCAAGCAGATGCTTTATTTTACATCTTTCCCAATTTTAGTAATTAAATATTTAATTATAAAAGTTTAATATGACATTGGTTATTGAAAATTTCACTTAATTGAGGGATGATTTCTTTATTGTAACTGAATAATATGTCTTAAGGGTATAATATAAAACTAGAACACTTGATGGTTTTACAATATTATTTTTAGGTTACTCCCTACATCTGTTTTTTCTCCTTTCTTTTTTTTTTAATGTTTTTATTTATTTTTGAGAGAAAGAGACACAGACTGAGTGGGGAGGGGCAGAAAGAGAGTGAGGGAGACCCAGAATCTGAAGCAGGCTCCAGGCTCTGAGCTGTCAGCACAGAGCCCGATGCAGGGCTCAAATACACAAACCGTGAGATCATGACCTGAGCTGAAGTCAGATGCTCAACCGACTGAGCCACCCAGGTGCCCTTCTTTTTTCTCCTTTCATCTTTGATTCTGTAGTTGTTAATTTCACTCTTGGAGTCTTCTGAACTTTAAACATCATGTCATCTTCAGCTTTTTAGTTTTTCCTCTAATTACTATGCATCATGTTTCTTCCATAATACCTTTATTAGTTTCCTGTTGTTGCTGTAACAAATTACTATGGACTAGGTGACTTAAAACAACATGTATTTATTATTTTATAGTTCTGGAAGTCAGTAGTCTGAAATTGGTCTCACTGGGATAAAATCAAGATGTTGGCAGTGCTGCATTTCTTCTTGAAGCTCATAAAGGGAAATCCATTTTATTGCTTTTCATCTCTTAGAGGCTTCCTGCATTTCTTGACTCATGGCCCCTTTTATCTTCAGAGCCAGTAGTGCATGGTAGTGTCTTTTTTACATTGTTCACATTGCCACAGACTCTTCCTCCCTCTTCTGCATTTAAGAGCCCTTATGATTATCTTGGGCCCACCAAGATAATCTGTATTGAGCTCTTTATTTTTTATTTTTTTTTAAACTTTATAGTTTATTGTCAGGTTGGTTTCCATATAACACCCAGTGATCTTCCCCACAAGTGACCTCCACCAAGACCATCACCCCCCATTACCTTTCCCCCTTCCCCTTCCCCCCTCAGATTGTTTTCAGTATTCAAGAGTCTCTCGTGTTTTGTCTCCCTCCCTCTCCCTAACTCTTTTCCTCCTTCCCCTCCCCATGGTCCTCTGTTGGATTTCTCCTGCTAGACCTATGAGTGCAAACATATGGTATCTGTCCTTCTCCGCCTGACTTATTTCGCTTAGCATGACACCCTCGAGGTCCATCCACTTTGCTACGAATGGCCAGATTTCATTCTTTCTCATGACCATGTAGTATTCCAT
>CM053572.1:93046077-93075458 GCA_028646485.1 Cryptoprocta ferox | reverse complement strand
GATAAATTGGACTTCAACAAAATACATGACCACATTAAGTAAGAAAATGAATAAAAAAGCTGCAGACTTGGAAAACTATTTGCATTGTATCTATCTGACAAAGGATTTGTATTCAGAATAAAGAACTCCCACAAATTACCAATAAAAAATACCCCAAATTCCCAATTTAAAAAATGGATACAAGACTTAAACAGACTCTTTATAAGAAAACATATTTAACTGGCCAAATAAAAACAAGAAAATGTACTCAGCATTATTTTTCAACAAGGAAAAACCAACTGAAAACCACAATGATATACTACTTCAAAGGTGACAGATGGTGAAAAAACAAAATGTTGGTGAGGATGTGGAACAATAAGCATTCTTATTCTTTGGTGGCTGGGAATGTGAATGATACAACCATTTTGAAGGACTGTGGACAGTTTTTGATAAATAAAACACAGATATACATTATAACCCAGCACATCTACTCTTAGGCATCTCTTCAAGAGAGTTTAAAATATATGTATATACAATGACATGTAATCTTTACAGCAACCTTATTCATAATAACCAAATACTAAAACAACTCAAATGTCTATGAACAAGGCAATGGACAGACAAATTGTAGTTTAGCCACACAATGGAATACAGCTTATCAATAAAAGATGAATTAAGTATTAATATATAGATACTCTTTTTTCCATAAATTCAACTTCTAGAAATTGCAAAGGAAATGAATTAGGAAGTTGTGTACAAGATAGTCATTACAGAATATGTATAATAGCAAATAATTAAATCAATCAAAGTTGCTCAATTAGAACTAGGCTAAATATCTGTAGTTTACACATATAATGAGAAAATATCAAAAAGTAAAACTGGGAACTAGTTTTATGAAAAACTAATCACAATATATTAATTGAACAAACCAGCTTACAGTAAAATATACATAGTATCTTATGGACAATAGATGTTCACATAAACTTATATGTAGGATAATATTTATATTATTTGCATATATGTGTATACTTGTGTATCCCAAACATATGCATAAATATGTATGCACCTGTGGAGAGACTAAGTGGTAGAGATAAGAAAAAATCATGCAGAAACAGTAGAACTTCTTTCTTCAATGACATTGCTGAATCTTAATTTTTAACAGACATTAACCACTAATAAAAACAAATCATAAACCAATAAAAATTTAGTGTTCAAATCAAATATGCTTATTTATATGCTTTTTATATAACCTATTCATTAAAATGAATTGCACTTTTCATCAGATGTTTTTCATATAGTCTTGTGTACAATTGTCATTTCTCTTAAATCTGATGTGAAGCTAACTCATCTTTCTATTGAGAAACACCAAAAAGAAAAAGTCATAGATTTGCTTTTTAATGGACTGTGAACTATGTAACTAAACTCTAGGATACCATGCCCAAGATCCTCCCCACCATGCCCCAAACCTTCTTAGGTATAACAGGTAGAAGGAAGAAGGTAGGGTTTCCTTTGACTGAACTCTCCCTAGAATACTTTTAAAATCACTTTTCCCTTATATGAGCCTAAGTAAACATTTTCTATAAAGATCGAGATAGTAAATATTTTTGGCTTACTGGCTTATTGGTCTCTATCACAACTATAAAATTTGCCATTGTAGTGTAAAAGGACCCACAAACAATACATAAATAAATAATTGTGGCTATGTTCCAATAAAACTTCATTCACCAAAACAGGCAGTGGGCCAATTTAGCATACAGATCACAGTTTACTGATGGCTGCCCTATATAATAAAAAATCATAATAATGATACAAACAGTAATGAAAATCTGGAGTGAATAGAATAGAAATAGCATGGACAAGGTAAGACAAAGATTAATAAATAGATTTTATGCAATAAAACTGATTTTGCTGATGTGAACTATTTGGCCAAAATATTACTAATATGTATTTTTCTTAAATTAATATACACCCTCTAGCAAGTATTTAAAGTATTTAAGTCATGAGGAATCTTGTACTGAAAGGGAGAATTATGTTTGAAGACTTTTTTTTTTTAAACAGATATATATCATGGCAAAGGTATACATCAAGTTATTGATGGCAATTATCTCTGATGGTTAAACTGATGAGTTGAGTGACCATATCATTGAGGAAATTTGGGGAACAAAACAAAGCTAAAATAATTAAAATATATGCTTTTGGAAATATGTATTTATTGACCAGCAATTTTGTTTCACTATATTGTTAGATTTATAAAATAGTTCTATTCAAAACTCATTGCCAAAAATGAATAAAACTATTTTTAACAATAAAATATGTACACATGTTCATTCAAGCAGATTTTTTTTCTACTAATTAACTGTACATTTAAAAGTAGCAGAAGAGGGATGTCTGGGTGGCTCAATTGGTTGGGCATCCAATTTTGGCTCAGGTCATGATCTCCCAGATCATGAGATTAAGCCCCACATCAGGCTGTGTGATGACAGTGTGGAGCCTGCTTGGGATTTTCTCTCTCCCTCTCTCTCTGCCCCTCCCCTGCTCCTTCTCTCTCTCTCTCTCTCTCTCTCTCTCTCTCTCAAAATAAATAAACTTAAAAAATTTTTCCCAAAGCATTAAACATTCCAAAGTGCAATTATAGCATTTCAAACTTAAATCCTATCATTTGAAGAAAAATATTTCATTTGTTCTGATCTTGCCTTCTTTTATAGGGATGCACTGCAACAGTTTCCTGTTCATAAATTTTGTTTTCAATAAATGTCAGTTGCTAAAAAAAAAAGCAACAAGAGCTGATATTTCTTGGTGCTCCATTCATAAATACATTAAATATTTCCACATTAAATATTTCCACCTGATTCTGAATAAAATGTAACAAAAAATTTAGATGATTCATCATCAAAAAAAGCTCAATATCGTGATAAAGCAGTGAGGTTTATTTCCAAAGTTTTCAGAGCCTAAAACATTTCTATCTGATGGTCAGCAGCAAAAATGGAAAGCACATCTGCCAGCTAAAATTCTTTATTTGTTCATATTTTTTTCTCACATAAAAAACATGTCATTCAGTTACTCTAAAGTGTGTATGTATTTAAGCTGTATAAATTAGACAACTCTTGCGTCTGTTACCATTGATAGAATAGGAATAATGATAAATTATGTGTTCACCATGATGAATACCAAGCACATTGGTCAAGTTTTCTTAATTTAATAGTATTGTTTTCCAGTGATTCTATGCTCCACTATTTTCAGTAATACAGCAAACCAAGTAATTTCACTTTGAATGGTGAAACTTTTAACTGAATTTTACAAAAGCATCTACTACCATAATATCAGATATTTCACATTTTATAGAATGAACGTCCAAAGCCTTTACTTTGATGCCACAGATTGGATGGGGATAATATTGATCCACTATTAGAATTCACTAGCTTTCTTTTTGAAGGATGTGAATATTCTGATATAAACCTGCCATCATTTAGCAACTGGAGATATTCTTCTGCTAATACAGCCAAAAACATTCATAGCTACTGCTTAAGTTTTCATACATACACAAGAAATTCTGGATAAAAACTGAATAAGAGCTATTTTAAACAGTCATTTTATCTAAATGATAAATGATATTTCACAGAGTGATATGTAAACATACCATCTGCAGCTGCATATTAAATCAGTCTTCAGGCACATTCTTCTTCATATAATTATTAACTCCTGAAGTAAATTCTAATGCTTCCTCAGCATGTTTTTCTTCTGTTTCCTATGTAATCACTGATATCACTATGGTCCCTGTGGCAGGTAGTAATTGTCAACAAATATTTTGCATAAGCTAAATTCCTCCCTCAACTTTTTTGAAAAAAAGAAATTTAGTACTTAATTTTAAGTATGCACTTTCAGTTTTTAAGCTCATTATACCCAAAAGGACTCATTCCAAAATAAAATGTATCACCCAATAAATAATCTTTGCATATTTATCTATATAATAAATATCAATATCACTGTAGCAATAATGTTCAGAATACTTTCAATATTCTCAGCATCTCTTTCCTGCTATTTCACATATATTTAACTAATAAATTTCCATGTTACCCACTTTTTCGTCCAACTGGTTATCTGGCAACTTTATGCATCTCACTGGCCACAGCATAATGTCTGTCTGGCACACCAACTGGATAAACAATGAATATTTTCTTCCACTGACACCAAATAATGACTTAGCAGTCCCTGGCCATTTTATAGTTGTCATCAAGTAAATGAAGAGGATAAAAAAGATAAGCAGATCACAACTGAGTATTCTGTCTTATTTTGCTTTGTTTCCCGAGTTTAATCATATGATAAAGCAATTCCTCTGATCACCTCCTGGCAGAAGTTGGAAGGACAGCATGGAGGTCTACAAAACCTTAACAGGTGCACTCCCAACAAACATGTGGAAATTGGAATTAGAGAAATAATACCATATGCAATAACATCAAAACATGAAATACTTAGGGATAAATTAAACAGGATATGTGCAAAAGGACTGTACACAAAATGTACCAAGCCTGGCATCTCACTCCAGCAGTTAAATGGCCACTCTCTCGAATGTGTCTCTAGCCTCATGGTTACTCCTGTAGGTTAAACTCACTGATGTTCCTGTCTGTTTTCCGACCAGGTGTGCTCCTTGAGGGCTTTTCCCCCAAAGCCGCATCCTCATGCTTAAAGTCACATCTAACATAAAGATAATAAAAAAATGTTGGGAGTGGCAAAGAAAAAAAGAATGGAAGAAGAGGAAAAGACACCCTTTTCATGAGTGTTTTCTTCTGTCATTCTGTAAACACCAAAGCTAATCTTCATTACCAAAAATTCCTGGATTTATGTTATTAAATGAACCTGGGATTTTGTTTTCATTCAAATAACAGTGAGGTCTACAGATGAGGAGATGGTCGCCACTGAAAAGATAATTTGTTACCCACAGTCCCCAAGAGAAGGGGCGTGCCATGTTTCACAGGGCCACACAGAAAAGGAGCAGCATCCGTCCGGAGGCAAAAGGAGTGAGGGAAAGAGGTGGGCAAAAAGCCTTTATTGTGGTTTTCATGAGAAGGAATGGGCAAGACAGAGTAAGCAGCTGAGTGAGTTTAGGATTTAGATTGTTTGAATAACTTCAGTGGGCTCTGGGGTATAGGGTTGATCTCTAGTCTTCCAGCACCTAGTCTTGGGGTGATTTAGGACAAGGGAATTATGTCCCAGACTTCAGGAGGGTGATCAAATAAGGCAGAAGGGAATATGGCCTCACAATTGGTTGCTTTGCATATTAAAGACATGCTCACAGACTAATGTTCCCTGTCTCCGAGAATGAGACCATCTCTGTCCCCCTCTGACTCCCACTCCCTCCACCCCCCACCCCTAACAGTGAGGCCCCACATGCCTTACATTAAAAATACAGAAAATAAGAAAATATAGTTAATAAATTTATATGGTATCTTTCCTGTATGTATTATAGTTTATTCTATAATCTCACAATAAAACTGGGTGTTCACTGCTGGTTATCTAGGTGTAATAGCTATTTTTAGTCTATAAAATCAATCTAACATTTTGCTAAATATCAAGTGAAAAATTGTTTAGATGATGTGCTGAGGCATATTCCTCTATATTCTGCAATAAGCACTATGTAAACATTGAGAAAGATATTTAATTTGTGTATGGAAAGATGGATTACACAGTCAACTTCTTTAACTTTTATTTCCTACTGTGAATCAACAAAAGCCACGCTTTAGTGCCTCCCGGGATAAGTAATAGAAAATGCCACAGATGCAAACTGCTGAGTTATCTTTACCCTTGTTCTTTTATTTAATATTATGTCCATGTTATTTCATTTAATAAACGATACAAGGGCTGAGAAAACACAATAGTGTGTCTGTCCATGTAAAGATACAGGAGAAATCAATTACAACATAATAGCATTATATTTTCTAACATACATTTTGTTTAAAGTATTAGGAAAAGGCCACACTATATTAGACTCCAAAATATATTTACCTTAACACAAACTCCACTCTAACAAAAGAACAAAGCATTTATCACTGCTCTGATATCACTATTAGGTCTTCATTTCTGATGCTTCTCTTGCATGTCTGATTTTGGCATCATTCAGGGTTAAAGTTGTGAACAACAATAATTAAACATAAGACCATGAAATAGTTCCATCATAATGTTCTCAACTGCTGGGTAAATGCACAAAACAACATATTGATTTAGGAAATTGTGTTTTTGTATCTCAAATGGCCTCTCTCAAATGCCCTCTCACTTCCATGATACAAACATTGGCTAGCTCTAAAAAGGGTTTTTAAACATAACCTATAATAACAATAGTAATATGAAACAGCTAATATTTGGAATCTTAATATGTGCTTATTAAGCATTTGACATACATTATTCCATTCATTCCTCCAAACAACGTAAGGGATATATTTATGTCACTCATTTGCAGATGGAAAAACTGGTGGACAGAGATAACAGCTAGTAAGTAGTAAATTTAAATGCAGGGCTCTCTGACTCTGAACCTATACTTTTAACCACTCTATTATGTTGGATCTCAAGTATAAGCTGCTTGGTTGGAATATTTTTCCCTAGAAACCTTATTACATTGTTTATAGTCCTATGAGTACCCACAAAATCATATTATTGCATTCATATAAAATATGAATACTGTTACGCAGAATCTGACCGTAATGTGTAAAGTTGCCTCTGTGAGACAATGCATTCTACGATTTCTGTTCTTGGATAGCAAGAATAGATTTTTTTTTTTGTATTTATGTAATTGGACTATGGAATTTCTTCTCTTTTCCCCTGTGTCCTCTTAAACCTGAATACAGTAGATTATGTGGAGTTTTGTGATGTAATAAGAGAGTAAAATAAGAATCATTTTCACTATCGGGGGGACACAGGTGGGTAATTCAACAAAGACTAAAATAACTATAATGGGTACAGTAGAAGATAAGACTCTGTTCCAAGTTTGTTTTTAAGAGAATACATTCCTATCATATATTATGTACCTATATTTTCCAAGCCCTTGCTAGATGTTTTAACGATATTACCTCTAATCCTCAAGCAGCCTTATGAGGTACATATATTCTTATTTTATAGTTAGAGTCAGTTGAAACTAAAAGTGGTTCACACAACCAGGGAAGCAGTAGAATCAGCCTCTAAATATCCAGTATTCCAGATTCCAAGTCTCCACTACAACGTGGTCATTGCTGATAAAAGATGTCTGAGAGGGCAGTAAACTATCAGCCTGAAGGTTAAAGTTGTTGTTCCCCAGCTGTATTTTATTCGCAGCACCAAGTGTTTTAAGTAACTTTTAACTTAAGTTCCTCCCTCACCAATTTGTTACTGTTCCCCCCCGCGACACCATCTCTTACACTTAGTTTCCAACACAGTTATATTAATTTAATGGCTCCTCAAATAATTTAAGAAGCCTGGTGGAATTTGAGGAGGAGGACATCAAGATATTACACCAAAGCTCTTCACTAAATGCTTTACATGCATTATCCCAAATCTAATCAAAACCACCCAATCTGTTAGATATGGGTATTCCCATTTTACAGATAAAGATTTAACTGATATGCCTAAGACCATATACTCTCCAGTGGTCGTGCCTGGATTTGTTTTTATTATTATTATTATTGTTATTATTATTGTTTATTGTCAAGTTGGTTTCCATATAACACCCAGCGCTCATCCCAGCAAGTGCCCTCCTCCATGCCCATCACTCATTTTCCCCTCTCCCTTACCCCTATCAACCCTTGGTTTGTTCCCAGTATTTAAGAGTTTCTTGTGGATTTGAATCCAAGTCTATACTACTCAAATTCTGTGTTCCTATCTATTAGTTGTATTGATTCTACAAGAGGACTACTGTTGCAAATGTTGCAAATGTTTCTATTAAAAGCAACTCCTGAACAATAGCTAAAATCATCAGAATATCTCTAAGAACCAGCAAAGGAAGCTGATTAACCTGTTCAGCAGTGGACTCTCCCTTTAAAAAAGAATCAGCCAATTGCAAACACCTTCTGCTTAGAAAACCTTCAGCCTAGGAGGTTGAATTAATTCTCCAGAGGATTTGAGGCTAAATAGTGTGTCCTTTGATCCTACTCTTGAATCAATGGCCCTCATGTCCTTCTGTCAATGTGAAGACTACAACTTCTCATCCCCAGACAGCAGAAGAGCAAATGTGCTAGAAGGGAGGCTCGCTGATGTATTAAAGAGAACTCCAACCTGGGCAGAGGATTGATGGTGGCTTCAAGAGAATGTGCTCTCCCATCCACTCACAAGTGTAATTTAAAGAGGATTTTTCAAGGCATGGATAGACACCATTACTCACATCAGTTCCCACTGCCTTCTCCCTCTACAACTCTTTACCAATTCTGGTCCACAGCTACTCTGCCCTGTTTAATCAACAGCATGCATTTCAGAAGTATTCTCTAGCATCCCCAAATGAATTTCTTATAACGCAAATTGAATGAAGTGGTGAAAATGATAAATATGTCTGCAGTGTAACATATTTGTTTCAAGCTGTATGATCTGCCTGAGGGTAAAAGGGACTCCCCAAACAAACTATGCCAACTTCAGATTTGAAATGATCTATTTGACCGTGATCTTACTCTCAGTTTGTAGCCCATGATTTTTTTTTTTTTTTTTTTTTTTTGCTGTGAAAGTTTTCATCTACAATGTTTTATGATATTGAGGTCAATTCTCTGCTTTGAAATCAAATATATAAATAAGTTCAAGGACATGAATTTATGCAGGACAAAGATTTCATAAACTAAAATGCGTATTTGATTCATGATGTTTTTCTAACCCTTTCGCCATATGATAACTGTAGACAGAACAGTGTAACCCCAAAGAGGCCCTTGTCGTAGTCCCTAGAACCTGGGAATATGTTATGTTACTGTCAAGGTTGCAGATGGAATTAAGGTTGTCAATCAGGTTATTTTGAGATGAAGAGATTATTCTGGATTATTTGAGTGGGCTCAGTGTCATCACAGGGTCCTTACAAGTGAAAGAGAAAGGCAAGAAGTTGCATGTCAGATGGATGTGATGTGAGAAAGGAAGTGGCCATGAGCCAAAGAAGATGAGCAGCCCCCAGAAGCCGGAAAAGGCAAGAAAACAGATTCTCCCTTGGAGTCTCCAAAACAGTGCACTCCTGCCAACACCTTGATATCAGGTGAGATCCTTTTAGTGTTCTAACCTTCAAAACCATAAGATAACAATCTGCGGTTTTTTGTTAACTACTAAGTTTGTAGTAATCTATTAAAGCAGCAAAAGGAACCTGAGTACAGATATTGGTAGTTGCAAGTGGGATGATGTTGTAACAATTGTCTAAAAATGTGGAAATGGTTTTGTAAATTGGGAAATGGAAAGAGGATGGAAGAAATCTAGGGATTATAACAAAGAAAGCCTATACTGCCTCAAGCAGAGTGTTAGAAACATGAATGCTAACGACTCTGCTACTAAGGAATCAAAAGGAAGAGAATTGTAGAGAAAATATATATTATGTCTTAGAGAATACCTAAATCGTCATGAACAGACTTTTGGCAATGAAGCTGCATTAGTTCATTATATGCCCATCAAACCTGGGAAATAACTCAGATATATATTCTATATATATATCACCTTATTAATTCTTTCTAAGAATTATGGAGAGGCCAAGAGGAATATTGGTGAAAACTTTAAAAAAAATAGAGGTAAAAATCATCGCAGGTAATTAACCACAGGCAAAACTAAAAAAAATTAAAAACAGATATGTTGCATTATAGAATTCCAACTGCTTTTAAGGAAAAGGCCTCTCCCAGACTCCAAATCCAGATAGGTTTAGGTGTGGCAGGTTGGGACAGATACTTGGGAGAGAAGAACTGCTTTGTGTAGCTCTGGGTGAAAGTAAGTTGGGAAGTGTGGAGACTTCAGAACATGGGCCAACAAGATAGGGTACTGCATGGGAATAGGGGCAAGATATGAGAGAACTTGAGAGAGAACAGCCCAAAAGAGATTTTAGTAAATAAAAATATTGACAAATGGAAAACTTTGATCTAAACAGCCAATATAAATATGAAATAGTGTTAGACCTCAATATTGATCAGGAAAATGAAAATGAAAATCAGAACTAGATACCACTGCGTCAAGTAAAAAGGTTGATGATAGAAGGGTTAACAAGAATATGGAGCAATGACAATTCTTACAAGCTACTTTTAAGAAGTAAATTGCACAACTCTGACCTAGCAATTTCATTCCTGAGTATGTATCCCAGGGCAGCATTATATACCCTAGCTCTAACCAGGAAACAACTAGAATGTTCATCAACAGTGGAACAGATACATTATTTGTGTTATGTTCATACAATGTAATACTATGCAGCAATAAAAATGAGTGAACTATAACTACACACAATTTGAATATTGAACATATACTCACAAACATATTATTGAGCTAAAGAACCCTGACACAAAAGAATATATGGGTTTTCCACATAAAGTTAGAAAACAGAAAAAAAGCTATCCAATAGAGTTTAGTGATGCCTACGTAGGCATGAACTTAAAAGGAAAAGTAGGCCCAGTAATTTCCATAAAAGTCAGGATGGTAGGAACCTTTGAATACATTGGAATGATAGGAAGGGGGGTTCAGGCATGCTGGTGATGGTCAATTCCTTGATCTGAGGAGTGGTCACATAGATACTCATCTTTGTTTTGTGTATTTTTATGTATTTGGATTATATTTCCCAACAATAATAGCAAAGAGTAAATTCAAAGCTGCAAGTAGGAAAACCACAGTGCTCAAGTTCCTCAAAATCATTGCAAATAATGTTTACATCTTACCTGCCTTTCCAAGACAACATGGTTATGAGCTCAAGTCATGATTTTTACCCCATGGATATAAATCATTACCACTGGGCATGACAATACATTTGAAATTACTTTCCATAAACGTGCACATATGTCTCTTTGTCTCCTTTTAAAATCTTTAATTCAGAGAGCATTCTGCACTTGCAAACAGCAGAGAAGAATAACAGAATTATAAAAACACAGCACTGTGTCCATTATCTCTATGATATTGGACTTAGCCACTGCAATTACAGATCCCTACCTACATTAGGGAGGGAGGAAAATAGTGTTTTTTAAGCAATAGCACTTCCACATATGGTGTACGTGAATAAAGGAATCATTATTGACTAATGGTATCATACTTATTTGTCCTATAAGTTACTACAACTAATTCTTTCAGCAAATGAATATTACATGATCATTATTATCTCTAGTAGCACTTTCAGGTGCCAAAAACCTAACCCTCTGATGAGACCTTTAGACATATTTCCTTGGTACAAGGGAATGCAGTATCAGTATTCCATGTGTAAATAAGTTCAATTAACAACGAGTTATAATTGCACAGGGAGATGAAAATTAGTTTAAACAAGTCAATTAAATCATAAACATTTCAGAAATAAGAGGATATGTTTGTAATCCAATTAGTGTGTTAATATACTAATAAATTTACTGATTTGAATAGTATCTTAATTGTATAGTAAAGCACCAGAAGAAAAAAAAAACAGTATATCTTAATTGTCATAAAGGGAGCTTTGGCTGCAGTCTGACTACATAAGTTTGGAGAAAATTATCCATGTTAATGAGATCAAAATGCTTCTATCTAGAATAATAAATAAGGTTACTTGATGGTTTGGCTAATAAAAATGCATCCAAGGGACAGGGGAAATGACTGAACACAGTGTTGTCTGCCAGATGCTAATTACACTAAGTTCCTGATGGGAGAGAAAGGGACATTTTATACTGTGACCAAAAAAACCACTTCCATAGTTTGAACACTCACATAATCATGGGAATAAAATATTCCAGGGATAATTCTTTATTGCTACCTCAATTACCACAAATTAAACTGATATTAATATACTTTACTGCTGCTCAGCCTTAAGTGAAATCAGTCCTACTTCACAGATAACTCAAGGGAATGAACTGATCTCCTATCTCTGCGTAATTACCTGTAATTTATGGAACACAGAGAGGCCCACGAGCAGCCTAGTCAAGGTCACCAAAGAAGGCTGAATTGCACTGTTTTCAATCACCATCTGTGATCTGGGCTGAGGCTGCCACTTCCCCAATTTCTACAAGAGGAAAGAACCCCTCCCCAGCACAAGAGTCATAGGACCAAATCCTTAGGCCAAGGGGCAGAATAATCATGAGTTTATTCTGAACACTGAAAGACAGTGTTCACTTTAATGAATACATGGCATTTGGATGAAAATGCTAGCTTTATAAGTGATTAATCAACTACTTTTACTATATATTTACCTCACCATTGGAATTTTTACTTTCATGTTTTCTTGTTACTATTAGTGCCTTTTCTTTTCAGCCTAAAGTCCCTTTTAGGGGCTCCTGGGTGGCTCAGTCAGCTAAGTGTCGGACTGGCTCAATTCATGATCTTGCATTTTGTGAGTTCGAGAGCCACATCAGGCTCTGTGCTGACAGCTTGAAGCCTCAAGTCTGCTTCAGATTCTGTGTCTCCCTCTCTTTCTGCCCCTCCCCCACACTCTTTCTTTTTCTCTCTCTCAAAAAAAAAAAAAACATTAAAAAAATTTTTTTAAGAAGTCCCTTTTAACATCTCTTGTAAAGCCAGTTTAGTGGTGATGAGCTCCTTTGGTTTTGCTTATCTGAAAACTCTTTTTATCTCGTCCTCAGTTCTGAATGATAATCTTGCTGGGTAGAGTATTCTTGGTTGGAAGATTTTTCCTTTCAGCACACTGAATATATCATGCCACTCCCTTCTGGATTGTAAAGTTTCTACTGAAAAATCTGCTAATTGTCTTATGGAGCTCCTTTTAATGTAACAAGTTGTTTTTCTTTTGCTGCTATTAAGATTATCTTTTACTTTTCACATTTTAATTATGTGTCTTGGTGTGGCTCTCTGGGATTCCTGGACCTGGATGTCCTTTTCCTTCCCCAGGTTAAGGAAGTTTTCAGTCATTATTTCATCAAGTAAGTTTTTCACCTCTTTCTCTATCTCCTCTTCTCTTTGTACCACAGGACCCATACACAATCTGCACATTTTGAGTTATTTTTTCTTTTTGCTGCTATTTGAGTGAGTTCTACTACTATGTCCTCTAGATCACTGATCCATTTTTCTGCTTCCTGCAGTCTGCTGTCTAACTGCTCAAGTCTATTTTTCAGGTCAGTTATGTTCTTCAGCTTCTGTTTGGTACTCCCTTATATTTTCTATCTCTGTTGAAATTCTCCCTCTGTTCATCCATTTTTTTCCTGAGTTCAGTTAGCATCTTTATAACCATTATTTTGAGCTCTTATTCAGGTAGATTACTCACCTCTATTTTACTGAGATATTTTTCTGAGGTTTGACTTTGTTCTTTTGTTTGGAACATACTTCCTTATTCATCATTTTGCTTCACTCTCTGTGTTTGTTTCTATGTATTAGGCTAAACGGTTACTTCTTCCAATCTTGAAGGAGTGGCCTTACATAGGTGATGAACCTTACCATTCAATCTTCCTGTAGCTCTTGACTGTCCCTTGAACCTCTGTGGTTTTCTAAACAGCTTGATTTATTCTTGATAGGTCCTCATTGTTGAGAATGTGCCAAGACCTATCAGTGTTCTAAAGGGACATATCTGAGCACCTAGTTTCAGGCTGATTAGAAGCCAGATCCTCAGGCAGCAGCTTTAAAAATGTGCAAATATACACAGGCCTGTGGGGCCACAATTATAAACTCTGCTGGCCTTCAGAGCAGCAGACCTTAAGGTGTCCCTTGGACAAGAGGTGCAAAAATTAAGTCTCCAGATGGGTGTATAAGCTCCTTTCTGGGGAGAACTGGCCAGCTATAGTGAGGCCAGGGGAGAGCCAACGATGGTATCTCCTTGTCTGTGCTCCTAAGAGCTCCTCCATAGTCTCTAGATGTGTGACAAACCTGAAGCCTGTCCCTTAAGCTAAAGCTCCAGTGAAGTAAAAAGGCCTTTTTCACAGGAAGACTCAGGATGTGTTTCAGTCTACTGTCTGTGCAATGCCCTGGGGGTAGGAGCCTGCCAAGAACTGTCTTTCTGATTGATACAGCCCTGAGCAGCCAAGAAACTCAAGCCCCCTGGCCACAAGGGCCAGGCAATCAAGGTGCATCCCTGTGTGGACCGCACATGCCTGCCAGCTTTAGCAGTGCAGCTTCAGAGCACAGACGGTGGAAATTGCCCGCCAGCTTTAGCAAGGCAGTGGGATAATGCCTTGGCTACACATATTCGCCAGCTTTAGTGAGGTGGCTGGAGAGTGTGAGGAGGGAAAGGGGGGGCATGCCCACCAGCTATAGCAAGGCAGCAAGAAAGTGCCTTGGCTGTGTGCCCACCAGCTTCAGTGAGGTGGCAGTAAAGTGCCATGTCTGCACATGCCTGTGACTTCTGCAAGGCAGTGGGAAAAGGCCATAGTCGCTTGTCCCCACTGGCCTTAGCAAGGCAACAGGAGAGTGCCGCATCCATGCATAGCACCTACACTGGAAGAGTGGAGGAAGAGGGCCATGATAGCAAAAACACTAGCATTCTGTAAGCCAACGTCAGGAAACCGAGAGAGAGAATAATCTCATATTAGTTAATTTAACAAATATGTAATAAACACTTGCTTTGTGCTGACCACCAAAACACAAGGCCCCTAATGGCCTGGGGTTCACAACTCCGGATTTAATGCTTGGAAAACAAATAGGAAACAAACAAACGAAAGTAAATATAAAATATAAATGATAAATGAGGAGGGAACTAAGGCAAGATAAGGAAGGAAAAGCGGCAGAGAGAGGAAAGTTTATATGTAGTAATAAAAGGTTTATCTAATAAGATGTATTTGACCACAGGCAAGAAAGAGAAAGCCAAGTGACCACTGGAGAAGAAGTGTTTCAGGCAGAAGGGAGAATATGTGAGGTTGGGCCATGACATGGTGGTGTGTGCTTGACATGTTTGGGAAGAGGAAAGAGGTCAGGATGCCTGAAGGTCAGGAAGCACAGGAGAAAGTCGCAGGACAGGATATCTGAGAATTCACAAAGAGCCAGATATCAAAAAGTGTTATGAGCCATCGTAACAAATTTCCTTTTACTCTGAATGATATTCCCATGTCACTGGGAGCCACTGTAAGATGATGTGATCTGACATGTTTCAAAAAAATCATTTTGACTACTGCTTGTAAATAGATGTTAATATGTTAGCAATAACCCAGGTAAGAAACTACAGTTGTCGAATCAGGAAGAAAGCAGTAGAGGTGGTTAGAAATTATCAGAATTTGGTATATACATTAAAGGAAAAGACAAGAAACAGGCTGGGGTGGAGGGAAGAACTGACGGTTAAACTGTAAGGCATATTAAGTATGGGACGCCAATTTGAAATTGTTAAGAGAACCAGATGATTTCATATTGCTCCAGGCTGGAGATACAAATGTAGAAATCATCAGTTTTTTTTTTTAAATACTTTTAAAAGCAAAAGTCTAGATGAGATCACTCTGAAGTGATAGTAAATAGAGAAGGAGAGATCCCAGGACTAAGATAGGGAGATGAGAAAACACTAGCAAAGGAGATGAAGAGGAAGTATCTAGCTTCTAGAAGGAAAACAGTCACCCAGATCCAAGTATTATATCTGAGGTCAAGAAAGATGAAGACTAACATGTGACCACTGAATTAGCCACATGAAAGTCACTGGTAACTTCTGACAGGTGTTTTCAATGGAGAGGTGGCAGTAAAAACTGCTCTGAGTATGTTCAAGGGAATAAGCGGACAAGCAAACAGACACCTATTTCAAGGTACTCTGCTGGAAAGAGGGTCAGGAAAATAGGAAAAAACTGCAAGAAAATGTGAAATCATGAAATTTTTTTCAGATGTGAGAAATTACAGCATACTTGCATGCTGTAAGAATAAATCACTGAAAAATGGGGTAGGAGAGGATTGCTGGACAATAAGTGTTGAATTTGGCATTAGACAGAAACACAGAGATTTCATGGGTGTATTTTTAAGTAGACTGGCATTATGTCAGAGTGGGACCATGTGGAAGTTTTCTTTTACATGCTTCTACTTTCTCAACCGAATACGAAGCCATGTTATCAAATGAGAATGAAGATGAAGATGAGAAAGCATGTGTTAAAAGTTTGGTGAAAATGAGAAGAACAGGTAATAGTCATCTAGGAGAGTAAAAGAATGAACAAGCTAGGAAAATGAAACAGGGTGACTTAACAGCAGACAGGCCCACGTGAAGATAGTGGTCATGAATTTCAGGCAAGGCTGTTCCGCACAGCTTTGTTTTTCTCCAGTCATGTTCAACTACATAGGCCCAGAAGCAAAACAGAGAGTTGCATTCAACCAGACCTAAACGGTACCAGGTAAATACAGTGAAGGAACAGAGGAAGAAAGGGCAATGTGGCTGAGAGTGCAGGCAGGGAAGGGGTTAAAATGACAGACGTGTTAAAGAATAACCACACACCAAAAATATCAAAGACAAATTGATTAGTCTGCCAGAGGGGAAAGTCACTCTGGAGTGAGTGTATAGTGAGTTTCTCTGAGTGTGAAGTCTGAAGCTGGATATACTGCAAGAAGGAGGAATTTCTATCCAAATAGGATAGGATTCTGAAAGGCACTTTTTGATTATAGAGGAGGGTAATGAAAACCTTTCTTAGGACTGGTAACTATCTTCAAGATTGGGGGTCATCATCTCATCATGTCTGGTCATTTGTGTAGGTATAAAACAGGGCCTGACTCTCAACAAGATGAGATAAAGTAACATAGTGTCAAACTGGCTTAGGGATAAGGGCAATACAGTCCTCCTTATGCAAGCAGTTGCAAAAATGTATCAGATGTAGGGTCAAGAAATGATCAAAACTGTAAGTGCTAGTACAAGGTATGAGTAAAGATATTTCATAATTAGACCAGAGAACTCAAGGCAAGGAAAATATGTTAGAGAGAAGAGCAGTGAAAATGTGAGATTAGAGTAAAACAAATGGAGTGAAAGAATTGTTTGCAAGCATATTTGAAGAAGTTAACTAGAAAAATGGTGGTGGTTGGAAAGTGAGATGCTTAAAATGATGGAAGGGGTATAATTTTAGAGAATCCTAAAGTCTGGGGCTCAACGAAGGGAGTATATGGCTCTATAAAGGTAGAAGACAAGATTCTTGGAAGAGAAGGACTTAAATATCATGGTGATTGGAAGAATTGCTAACATAGACACTAAAATCAGTCACAATGCTGATGTTGGAGAAAGTGACAGTGAGCTAGGAACTAAAATCTTCATGATAAGGACATGATGTGTCTGTGAAGACTTCAACAAAGGCCGGGGGTCCGGGGGGCAGGTAAGCCATAACAGGACATATTATGTCATATGACATAATTTTAAAGAAATGGCCATATTTAATAGCTAGCATCCAAAATTCCAAAAAATTAAATAATCAGAACCTGCAAGCCAGATTCAACACAACACTAGATATTTTCTGTATCTTGATTAGTATACTGGTTACAGAATTGGATACATTTGTCACTATCACTGAAATGTTTACTTAAAATTCATGCACTTTGTTGCATATAAAGCATACTTCAATAGAAATGATTTAAAGGAAAATAATTTGCATCCCTTAGAGTTTTATGTTGGGCCTGCTTTTCACTCCTCTTGTTCTCAGAAGGCCAGTTTATCTCCTCCCCTTGCACCAACATCCACATCTTCATGTCTTGATTGTGTGTCTCCATGTTTCTCTCTCTCCGGACTGCCACTTTCATATAATCCGTCTCCACTTGGATGTTACAAAGATATTCCAAACTCAGTGCATCTTAAACTGTATTCAACATCAAACGTTACCCACCCTGTTCTCCTTCACGGCCCCCCATTTTAAAAAGTTGTACTTCTACCCACTGAGGTGCACAAGCCAAACATCAATAATGAAACTTAAATCTGGGTGCCTGGGGGACTCAGTCAGTTAAGCGTCAGACTTCGGCTCAAGTCACAATCACATGGTTCATGATTTCAAGCCCCGTGTCGGGCTCTGTGCTGACAGCTCAGAGCCTGGAGCCTGTTTTGGATTCTGTGTGTGTGTGTGTGTGTGTGTGTGTGTGTTTGTGTCTGCCCCTCCCCCACTCACTCTCTGTCTCTCTGTCAAAAATAATAAACATTTTTTTAAAAAATTTTTAAATAGTGAAACTTAAATCTCTCCCACTTCCTAAGGCCACACCTGTCATCAAGCCACACCTCTCAAATAACTCATAAATAGCTCTTATGTTCATTGTTCTCTAGGTCTCTGTTCTCACTGCTCCAGCTCAGACCACAATTATCTTTCATCTGATTTACCCTCCAATGCCTCTTAATGACCTCTCAGCATTTACTATTGGCCCTCAAATCATTCTGCAAACTACATACGGAAAGGTTTTTATACACACAATTCTGACCTCGCTATTTAGCTTACAAGCACCTACATGATTGGTCCCTGATTATGTCTCCTACATATTTCCTTGATATTTACCCTCCAACCTCATTGAATTTTACCTTCCAACCTCACTGAAAAATTTTTAACTTTCTCCACACAAAATAATCTTTTCTCCTCCTTCTCTGTAGCTTTTTCCTATTCATCCTTCAGATATCAGCTATGCATTACATCCTTGGGGAAGCCCTACCTGACCCCTTACACCAGATGTCCCATCTGTATAATCCCATAGCTTGTTTCACACCAAAATACTGCACCCATAATTTTCTGCTTCCCCTACTAGACCAAATGCTCCTTTAGGTCAGAGACCATTCTTATTGTGATTATTGTTGAGACTAATTCCTAACAAGATGCCTGGAAAACAATTCATCACTGATTATTTATTGAATGAATCTTAGTAATACTGCAGACTGAAAGGTTATTGTCAGGTACTGCTAACCCTTCTCTTTGTCTCATACTCAGCAGATTTCAAGCCTTGTCACCTTCAGTTATACTATGAAATTCTTTGATAGGTTTATGGTTCTGCTTTAAATTTAGTAAAACCCACATAAGCTTCCTACAGCACTAATCACAGTTCACTAAATACCTGATCAATTATGTGGATTTTTATTTATTCCCAAAACACAAATTCTTACCAAATTCTCAACTTGACATTGAAGACCTTATCAAGAAAATATGTAGCATATTTTGAACATTCTCCCTAAAACATATGTTGTTATAAGCCTATTTTCAAATATGTTCCCTCCTCACTTACCCCTAGTTCACCCTCTTTATTTCCTTCCTCCCCTTTCACCACCTATGACCTCTGCTTACTCTGTTGGCCCTATCTTGAATATCTTAATCTCTTGCACTTAATTTCTCATACTATCTTCAAAGGACCACTCAGTTCTTGGCTTTTCCCTGTCTTCTGTTCTTTAAGAATATTTTTCAACTCTCTCTGTTCAATGAATAGCAGTAGGTGCTGAAAAAAAATTAAGTGATAGACTGTACCATGTAAAAGCTTGCATGCTGGGAGATGGGACTGCTTGGTATTTAAATACAGTTTTCATACTAAAGGTACTAAAGGTACTGTAGAAGGCATTGAGGCAGCTTCAAGAAGGGAACACTTTCTGACTGAACGTGACATGGAGAACAACAGGATAAGTCGTTTAAAAAATTATTATATCTCTTTCTCTAGATTCCCAAAATAAAATACCATGTCACATCCATTCCAGCATTTTCTGTGGCTAACATCTGATGTGTGAACATAACCATTATCTCATTTAATTCTCATTAAAACTCTAGGAGTTAGAATGACATAGATACTATTATGGTCAGCACTTTATAGCTGAGGAAATAGACTTAGAGATGCTGGGTCAAGACCATGCTCTTAAACACCATGCGGCAAATCCTCAAACTTCGGTGGGTGATATAAAGTACGTGGGTGGGGGGGAGGGGATGGGTTACATGTGTCACATGAACTCTAGGACAGTACCAGGCACACATTAAATTGTTTGCAAGCATTTTTTTTATTGTATATATACTGGACCAAGGACAATCCATATATCAAGTTCAGGGACAGAGATGAAATCCATCACTGCTGCTAACCCTCCAAGCAAATATGTTCACACAACAGACCAGAATTTTTTTTTATCTACTGTACATTTATTTGTTTAGTTTGAATTGGGGTTGGGCATGTGTTTATTTAATGGAGAAAGTCTGTCAGGAAGAATCAAAAAGAAATACCACAATACCTGCTCCTAGGAAATAAGTCCAGGTATGAGAATTTGCCATCATTTTACCCATTTTTTAAATTATAAAACTGGTCTCTCTCTTACAATTCCCAGTGTAGACACTGAGGCAGTCAGGCCAACCCACAGATTCCCTCATCCTCTGTGCACACCACCAGGTAAGGCTAGTGTCGAACTGCCCTTCCGATACTTCTCTCACTGTTTGCATGAAAGAAAAGCTTGAAATAAAATTTACTCTTTGCTCTCAGCAAGAACTAATACTTATCAAATGCCCTGGTCAAACACAATAAAATCATACTGTGTAAGGAAATTGCTTTTGTAATTGATTTACTAGTTTTCATAGAGGAAAAAACATTTCAGTAGCATTTTCATTAAATTGCTTGTCTACAACAACCAAAAAATATCTAGTTTTCAGTTTTTAAAGACCCAGTATCTCTGTCATTTAGATTTTTTTTTAAAAAAGTAATAGAATGAGGAAAAAATACTAAACCTAATGGTGCACTGTATGGTAAATGAAAGATCCAGACATGTCTTTCATTGCAGAAAAGTATAGAATTACAGATTATATATAGGGAAGACAGTGCTTTTGTTTTTGCTGTCTTAGGTTGGGAGATGGAAAAACAAAAGGAGAAAGGAGTAGTTTGGCTTTGTTTATATTCAAAAATGCCTTAACACACTCCCCTGAGACTCAAAAGAGGGTCCAGCAGGCAAAGAACACCAACTGCTCAGATTCTGCTCCCCGGGGTTCTGTATGTCATTCCAGGCCTCATAATGAGCCCATAAGCACCAACAAAAAGCTTTTATCTCTTAAAATACACTTGGTCAAAAGAGATCAAGGTCATAAACTGCATTGGTGAAATTACTTGACATAAAACCAAAACACTGAGCCTTTGGCTAAAAAATCTGTACTTGGTTATTGCCGTATTAAATTGTAAGCACCATAAGGACAAGGTCTGTGTGTGTCTGCAGCTGTGTCCCCAGAGCCAAGCACAGAATGTAGCTCACAACTAATATATGCCTTTGGAATAAATAAATGTATTTTAATTTCTCACTGAATCAAAAAGAATCTCTAAATGCATGTCAAAACAATATCTTTCACCATTAACTTTTCAGAGCAGAAATCTTCCCAAGCTCCCACTTGATCTCCCATATTATGTAGAGTGCATCAAAGGAAGAGAAAGAGATTTGGGAGCAGAGCAGAAAAAGGAGAGTAGTAGAATGAAAATCTATAAGAAATTTACAAATCTTACTTGGCACAATAAGATCAGAAGCTTGAGCTCCAAATTCCAAATGGCAATCTTTGCTTACCTATAAACAAAAATAATGTGGATTAAGTTGTGACTACTTTTTGTGGGCACTGTAGGAAACTAAGAAAATTAAAGAAATTTCCCTTAGACAAACTAGAGTATTCCAGAAAACTGACCTGACATGCAGACACAACCTGAGAGCACTCATTTATCCAGCTAATATTTAGAGACCTGCTAATTGCTAAGTGCTATGCAAGGTACTATGGATTCAACAGTGAACCTGCTCTGCGCATCTAAGATTTTTTTTTTGAAGCTCCCAGATAAGTTTAAGAATCTGATATATAAACCCTCCCCCATAGGAATGGGTGGGGAGAGAGCACATTGAAACCAGGTACATGCTTTACATATAATTTCAGGAAAGTTGGAGATTCTCCAAAGCCATTTCACATACCTAGGGTAGATGTATGCAGCAATCCTACAGATTCCATTCCCCTCTGCCCACGCAGTAATCTAACACACTGCTGTATTTTGTCTTTTTGATTTAAATTAAAGTCAGGTTATGTTCTAGACAGAATTGAGTTCTTGATTAGAACTCTTTACAAAAGGAAGTCCCAAAGGTAGGGAAAGATGGCAAGTGATTTCAGCCCCCTCCCAACCCTAGAGAGCTTCCTGAATTAACTCATAGAAATTAAGTAAGTCATTTTAATACAGTTTTTAGAAACCTTCCCTAACTAGATTAATCAACTCAGAGCACTTTCTGTTTAAAAGGCTTTACTCATTTAAAACACTTCTGCATTTTCAATATGTAGACAGCAATCCACATATGATGCAGAATCTTTAGGGAAAAAAATCAAACCAAGGTATCCAATTCCACACAGAAAGAGAATATCAAGTTGATATTTAAAATACTTGTTTGCACAAAGGACATTTTGTTTTGTTTTAAATAATTATCCTGCGCTTGCTTGCTTTATGTATTAGATAATTCATGGATTACCGGAATTCATAATTGGATAATATGTAGATGTCACCTAGAGGTGCAAAACCTATTTGCCTACTTGGAATTGCCTGTCTCAATAAGAATGACACTAACTTTAGCATTTTCTCTCTGATTAGAGACACTATAGATTTGCAGTCGCCTCCATGTAATATAAATCAATAAAGAATAATTTTCCAGGCAGTAAATCAATTGTCAGTTCACAGACCCTAATACCCCTGTGCAGGATTTATTGAAAAAATGAATGGCAGTCTTGTTAGGAGATGTACAGCATGCTTTATAGGGACATAATAGTGTAAACCCCAGACTATTACATTCACCACAGTGAAGAATCCAACAGAAATAACCCTTTCCTTTCCATAGAACACAAACTCAACTGGGTTTTCTAATGACAAATGGAAAAACTTAAAAGACAACAGAATAATAACATATATCTGGAGTGGGAGGGTATTTCAGTCCTGGGGACACCGTAACTCCTTTGCTGGGACTTTCTGCATTTGAGTGTGGCGGACCTAAAAAGTTATTATTCTAACTCTTTGCCATCCAAGAGAATATTCATTAGTCACATGGGTTTTTTAAATTTTTGTGACATGGCTAGTCTAAATTGAGATGTGATGTTAAGTATAAATAAACATTAGACTTCTTTTTTTTAAGTTAATTTATTTTGAGAGAGAGAAACAGTGTGAGCAGGGAAGAGGGGAGAGAGAGAGGGAGGGAGGGAGAGACAGAGAGAGAGAGAGAGAGAGAGAGAATCCCCAGCAGGCTCCACACTGTCAGCACATGAGCCCAGCACAGATCGATTCAGCAACATGAGAATCGATCCCAAGAACGGTGAGATCAAGAAGTGAGCTGAAATCAAGACTTGGACAATTAATCAACTGAGCCACCAAGGCATCCCAATAAACACTGGATTTCAAAGACTGTACAAAATAAAAGACATAAAATATCTTAATAAGCTTTATATTGATTATATGTCAAAATGGTAATAATTTAGAATAATTAGATTAGGTAGAATATATCATTAAAATTAATTTCAATTGTTTATCTTTTCTATGTGGCTTCTAGAAAATTTAAAAGCACTAATGTAGTTCACATACCTATTTCTCTTGTACAGCACTGTCCTACACAGTAAAGTGAGGCAGGTGACAGATTGAAAAATTTTATCATGGTCAGCCAACAATGCATCCACAAATCCCTAGAGAACTAGATAGTTAAGTATGGGAATGACAAAATGCATCCCCACTTTTTTAAAATTTTTTTCATGTTTATTAATTTTTGAGAGAGAGAGAGGAGAGAGAAAGAGAGAGAGAGAGAGTACGACTGGAGGAGGGGCAGAGAGAGAGGCAGACACAGAATTTGAAGTAGGCTTCAGACTCTGAGCTGTCAGTACAGAGCTCAATGCAGGATTCAAACACACCAACCCCAAGAGCATGACCTGAGCCAAAGTCAGACACTTAACCAACTGAACCACGTAGGCACCCGGAGACCACTTTTTAAAAGACAACAGTATGTGGTTCCTCTAAAGAAGTGGAAGAAGACAATAATTGGATGTTCATGGGTGGGAAGGTAGGTCCCCACAGGTCACATAGTAAGTATCATTTAAAGTGCTGGGCAAACAAAACTAGAGAACCTGAGAGAAGAGAATTACCAGAACTGCTAATGACATTAATAGATTTCAGCTAATGAGGGGTACAGGAAAGAGTAAACCAAGAAAAGTTTGATTAATGCCCTGCAAAGATATTTTAAGTTTGTGTCAAAAGTTATCTTTGGGGGGCGCCTGGGTGGCTCAGTCGGTTAAGCGTCCGACTTTGGCTCAGGTCATGATCTCACAGTTTGTGGGTTTGAGCCCCACGTGGGGCTCTGTGCTGACAGCTCAGAGCCTGGAGCCTGTCTTCGGATTCTGTGTCTCCCTCTCTCTCTGACCCTCCCCTGCTCAAGCTGTCTCTCTCTCTCTCTCTCAAAAATAAATAAAACATAAAAAATATTTCAAAAAAAAGTTATCTTTGGTTCAAGAGCTGCAAGCAGTCTCCTTCGTTACTAGATGCCCAGAATCTTGCATGGGGCCTGACTCTAGAAAATACTCAGTAAACAGTTGTTAAATCAAAGAATGAATGAAATGATTATATACAAAAAAAAAAAAAAAAGACCTACTGTACCTACATTATGATGCAAATACAAAAGAAGTATATTAATTTTTTCTACTGTACTAAACTAGAAATACCCATGAAGCAGAGTGGAGAGACTGGAACTCTAGATAATGAAGAAGAAACTGATGAGAAAAGGTAAATAAAGACAGAGAGATCATTAGACACAAAAGGGTAAGGAAAAATTAAAATACATAGTAGCATTAGTGAATCCTAAATCAGGGGGAGGCAAACAAGGATTATAAGACATAAACAGTGAGAGTCTAGACCAATTTCTACCATTCTGTGGTTGAATAAGGAAAGTCATTGTTTTTTGAATCTCAAATTTTGAATTTGTAAAATGAAGCTTTGGAATTAATTCTAAAATTCCAGTAGTCTGTAATATCAATGATATGAGGAAAATCAAGGGGTGCAAGCAACCATTCCCAAATCCTCAGGAAGTCCGTTGAGAGATTTAACATCAAGGAGAAAATATGTATGTAAATTTGAATGCTTCTCGATCAGGGGTGATATTGCTCCTTAGGGGACTTTTGGCAAAGTCTGGAGTGATTCTGGGTTGTTGCTATTAGGGAGTACTACTGGCATCTAGTGGGTAAAACCAGAAATGCTGCTAAACATCCTCCAATGCACAAGGCATCACGGCAAAACAAAGAATTACCTAGCGTAAAATGCAAATAGTACAATGTTAAGAAATCCTGATCTAGAGTAATATATAAATAATATTTACACAAACCAATGAGGTAGAAAAAGAAAATACCAGAAATTTTAAAGCACTGCACTGATAGTACAAATGAGCTGGTATACATCTTAGGCTTAAAAAAAAAAAAAAAATAGCACCTAAATTCATCATTCCATTCACCCCTGGTTCTCCTCTCTCAATAGCACTTTAGAAGTTTTGTTAGAATTCTTCTTAAGGAATCACCATCTCTAAGAAAATGAGAAAAATAATTCAAATTTATATGAAAGATATATGTACACTTTATGCAGAGGAAGTAAAAATTATGTTTTATTCTATTATGAATGAAAAGACTTGTCATAAATTTAGACTGGGTTCATTTCTTTATTCTTAATAAAGCCTGCATACAAGTACCTGAGGAGAAAGTAGACAGAAAATGTACCCATTAAAATATTTACCCTTCCAAGTAACCTAAAGTGGTAAGAAATATAGGTTTAATTATCTTAGATTTTTCAGCTAGCACATGAATTTGCAGTCCAACTATACTTGAAAAATAGAGAACACATTCAATACCAAATTTAAATCTACTGCTTTTAAAATACCTTCCTTTGGGCTGCAAAGTATAATCAAGTATTCTATATCACCATGAGTTTCAGTACATTAATATGTTATAAAATATGCTTTAAAGATATATCCATGATTTATAATAATTGCAAGTCTCAGAAACTAATAGCCAGAAGCATTTGACTTTTACCTTCAAATATCCTTACTCAAATCCAGTTAAAGTACTGTCTGAATCAGCATAAGAGCTTCTATACCAAGATATTAAAAGTAACCATCATTTTTTAGAAAATTCTGTTATTATGTTAATATTTGACGTGTTACTCTTCCCAGGTAACATATTTTTATTTTGGTAGGAATCTACTAAGAATAGACTTTAATTGAATTCTAGTGGTGATATTTTTTTTAGGGACTCACAGCTCTTTAGGGACATACATATACATACCCACCCATATGGGTGGGTGGGAAAAGAAGGTGAAGGAAAAGCAGACATTTTAGAGTATCTCACCATTTTGTTTCCTGAGGCCATTACAACCAAGGACCACAAACTGTGTCGCTTAAAACAACAGAAATTTATTCTTTCACTTTTATGAAGGCTACAAGTCTAAAATCAAGGAATCAGCAGGGTTGGTTCTTTCCAGAGGCCTTCAAGAACAAACTGTCCCTTATTAGCTTCTAGTGGCTGTTGGCAATCCTTGGAACCCCTTGGCATCCCTTGGCCTATAACAGCATTTAACCCCAGTATCTGCCTCCATCTTTACATGGCCTTCTCTGTCTCTACCTCCTCGGTACCTGTGCTCTCTCTCTCTGTGTCCTCTGCTCTTAAAAGGGAAACAGCATTACATTTGGAGCCCACCCTAATTTCAGAATGATTTCATCCTTATAATGCCTAAATTCATTATATCTGTTTTTCTAGAGCCTTAATTAATTACAACTGTAAAGTCCCAATTTCCAAATGAGGTCACATTCTGAGGTCCTGCACAAACATGAATTTTGGGGGGACATTATCTGACCCACTACACTCACCATACTTCATTTGTAATAAACTACTTTGTTTAAATAAACTTCTGACTCATTTGTGTCTCCCTCTCTCATTTTCCTTATGGCACCAAGCCTGAAATTATATATAATTAACCCTCTCCAAGGACCCACTGTCTCATCTAGAAAATGGCACTGGTATCAACAGATGTCAATGAAACAATCCAAACTGACTTAGAATAAATTAGTGGTCCATGTACCAGTTTGGGATTTTTCAAAAACTACCTGGAACCGTTCAGTAAGTGTCTGTGTTATCAGGAACATAAAATGAGTTGGTCATGATAGGATATACTTGGAGTTTGATCCTAAACTCTTCTACTGAATAATAGTACCTAACAAAAAGAATTACCCAACTTCCCTTAATCTCAGGTCCTTTTATTTCTAAAATCAGAATAAAGTACTGATTTTAATGATAAAATAAAAATCCGGTATATGAATGTGCCTGATACAGTAGATCCAGTGGTTGGCCAAATGACAAGTTTTGTTTGCCCAGCACAATGGACTTTATTTTTATTTGAATTTAAATGACTTTAAGCAGAGAAGGCATTTTCCAATTTGCCACTGACACCACTCTCCACTGCCTTAAGCTGAGTTTATCTGTCTTGGAAAGTTTTTGAGTCTGTTACTATAATGTAGATACGTAGCAAATACTCAATAAATGAGAATGATATCAGAGGCTACCTGCCCCAGTACTGACCATCCAATTTAGCAACAGGGAATTCATTTCCTATAGGGAGAGCTAATTTCATCTTTTTTTAAATAACTACATTTTCTGGTAAATTCTTCCTTGCATTTCTCTAGGTTTTATTCACTGACCTTAGTTTTTACTCCTAAGACAATATTAAATAAATCTAATTGTGCATCTGTCAATGGTCTTTCATTTACATGAACACATCTATTGTGACTCCTCAATACATGATATAATTTCTATGATAGCATTCAAAGGCATAATTGTACATTACAATTAGTATACATCATTACACCATTCATCTTACTGCTGTCAAAAAACAGCCCAAGGAAATTTTCAAGCCATGAGATGACTATATTTCAAGTTTATAAATAATCAGTTCTCCTTTAGTTTTTTGACTTCATGAGATATGATGTGAAAACCCCAATTAGTCACTCCCAATGTTTCCTGGAAAAAGGAGAGAACTATAGTCTTGCAAATTTAACAAGGGTTCTTCTTTATCCACTTTTGTTGGGCCCAAAGATCACAGAATCAGATGAATGAACAATTTTGCTTCTTACAAAAATAATTTTTTAACCAATCTTAAACTTACCTCCAGGCCACCTTTCCAGCTCTAGGAGCCCTACAGAAAAACTTGAAAATGCTAACTTGAAACTATTGACCAATGGTCATATGTCAAGAGTCTAGAGAATTTGACAGGAGCTCTGAATCAGCCCTGGTATTCCTGGTAGTTAGAATGCACGAGAAAGAAATACCAATCACCTTGGACAGCAGCTTCTCATGCAAAGGCTATAATTGCCAAGTGACCAGATGTCAATATAGTCAGCTCCCTGCAATGACTATAGGAATTCTATGGGGTCTGGAATGCTGAGATACTTACTTATCTTGCTGACAGCAAAATAAACTACTGTCACCAAGCTTTTGATATTTAGGCCTTGTAGAAGCTAATTCTCTTTAACAATTAGGCAATCCACAGTGCCGTAGTTAATGCACATTAACTACTGGTGATAGGAAAGACAAAGATACCATTGCCAGTAATTTCAAAAGTATATAATACTTATATTTCCTTGCTATTTCCCCATTCAAACCAATAATAAATTTACCCAAATAATCCTTTGACTAATGAAATGATGGTATTCAAAATCTTCTAAAGCAAAAGTCTGTAAGTTAGTTGGATTATATTAATATATCAATTACAAATTTAGGAAACAGATTCTGTAATCCAAAGTGTTTTTGAATTATTTTTTAATCTACAGAAAAACTCCATGTACATTATACACAAATACAGCAGAGCAAAGGGGGGAAAATCATTAATAATCTTAGTCATTAGAGAATAATAAGTGGTGAAATTTTGGATTTCTCAAAGTACCTTTCAGCCAACCAAAGACTTATAAACATGAAAAGTGAGATGATTAGCAACCTCATATGGCATGATTACTATAGTTCAGGGTAGCATTTTCCACAGTCATTCTATCCAACTGAACATTCTACCATCAGGCCAGCCTTAAAAATTTTTCCTATACTGCCAAATTGAAAATACTCTCAAAACTTCCTGATCCTTGTTACCATGTAATTTCTCATATATTTAGAACGGCTAGTAAAATTAGCCCACATGATATACACGTTTTATTATATATAATAACTAAATCCATATAACTCAGTCTTAAAATGCCTCATGTTTAAGAAATCCAGTTCAATAAAAAAGAGCTTCTTGCAACTTGATGTTTCACACTCGATATATTTATAGTTTTTTAAGAATAAGAGATCTTTACAGCAAGATGCAGAAGAATGAAACTAGACCACTCTCTTACACCATACACAAAAATAAACTCAAAATGGATGAAGGACCTGAACGTGAGACAGGAAACCATCAAAACCCTA
>CM053572.1:93009940-93045577 GCA_028646485.1 Cryptoprocta ferox | reverse complement strand
TCCATATAACACCCAGTGCTCTTCCCCCCAAGTGACCTCCACCAAGACCATCACCCCGCTTTACCTTTTCCCCTTCCCCTTCCCCCCTCAGTTTGTTTTCAGGATTCAAGAGTCTCTCGTGTTTTTTCTCCCCCATAGCAGCACTTTCAACAATAGTCAAATCATGGAAAGAGCCTAAATGTCCATGAAGTGATGAGTGGATCAAGAAGATGTGGTTTATGTATATAATGGATTACTACATGGCCATGAGAAAGAATGAAATATGGCCATTTGCAGCAACGTGGATGGACCTTGAGGATGTCATGCTAAGCGAAATAAGTGAGGCGGAGAAGGAAAGATACCATATGTTTTCCCTCGTAGGTCTAACAGGAGAAACCTAACAGAGGACCACGGAGAGGGGAAGGGGCGAAAAAGAGTTAGGGAGAGAGAGGGAGACATATCATGAGAGACTCTTGAATACTGAAAACAAATTGAGGGCTGAAGGGGGAGAGGGAAAGGGGAAGGGGGGTGATGGTCATGGTGGAGGAGACTTGTGGGGGAAGAGTTCTGGGTGTTATATGGAAACCAACTTGACAATAAACTATTAAAAAATAAATAAATACATAAAACTCAATTTCAGGAAAAAAAATTAGTTGTTCCTAAGGAAAAGATTGGGATGCCATGTCATGGGAGAAGGGAGAGAAAGAGTGGCAAATATCATGGAAATTGAGCTTAGTCCTCCTTTGTTTCTTTCCTTGTTTTACTCATTCATTTGTTGGCTTAATTGTTTGTGGATCAGTCCATCCATCTGACCATCTATTTATTACAATTTTGAGTTCTTTTCCTATTTAAATGTCTTGGTTATGAGAAACAGAAATCGCTAACTGCCTAATTTAAGCAGAAAATTAATTTTAAATTGTGGACAACTTAATTGTGGACAGCTGCAGTGTTTTATAGCATCAGAAACCTGGTCTGAGGAGAAAAGGCAAATGACAACACAGACTGTAGCCACATAGGTGCCAGAGTTTGTCTATGATCTTTTTATGACAAAGATTGCCAATACCGAACTACTGATCGTGCACATACCATTGTGAATAATCCCCACAGGATTATGTTTTGTTTTCTTTCCTGTGGATTCAGAGCCCTGGGTTAGAGTGTCCAGTTGGCCATGCCTATGATGCAAGCTCAAGCCCTAACTTTCAGGTGTCAGAGAATGAGAATTTCTGGTACCATACCAACCGTAACTGCTATCAAGACTCATGTACTAGAGGTTTCACCAAAAATCAGAATAGTGTTTGGATGCTGGACTACTAAAAAATAAATCACAATGTTAACTCTGGCCACTTTCTGTACTCATTGCTAGAGACTCAATCATCAGTGAAGAAGAAAGAACAAGATTCTCTCATCTGAAGAATCCTCAAGCATGATAAAAAAGATGTAATAGTGACTCATAGCACAGGGCATAGCTCCTAGACCAACTAGAGGGCTTTGTGAGTCACAGAAGTCAGTAAGATAAAAGCTTCTTAGAGCACTTAAGCTATGAATAAAAGGATAAGCGCATATTTTCAGACCACAACACTATGAAACTCAAAATCAACCACAAGAAAAAATTTGGAGAGACAACAAATTCTTGGAGACTAAAGAACATTCTACTAAAGAATGAATGGGCTAACCAAGAAGTTAAAGAGCAAATTAAAAAGTACATGGAAGCCAATGAAAATGGTAATACCACAGCCCCAAAGTCTGGATGCAGTGAAGCCAGTCATAAGAGTAAAGTATATAGCAATTTACGCCTTCCTAAAGAAGGAAGAAAGGTCTCAGATACACAACCTAACCTTACACCTCAAAGAGCTGGAAAAAGAATGGCTAATAAAACCCCAAACCAGCAGAAGATGGGAACTAATAAAGATTAAAGGAGAAATCAGTGCTATCAAAAGAAAACAATAACAGAAAACACAACAGTAGAACAGATCAATGAAACCAGGAGCTTGTTCTTTGAACGAATTAACAAAATTGATAACCCCCTAGCCACTTTGATCAAAAAGAAAAAGGAAAGGACCCAAATAAATAAAATCAAGAATGAAAGAGGAGAGATCACAACAAACACTGCAGAAATACAAACAACAATACAATATTATGAGCAATTATATGCCAATAAATTGGGGAATCTGGAAGAAATGGACACATTCCTAGAAGGATATAAACTACCAAAACTGATACTGAAAAAATAAAAATTTTGAACAGACCTATAACCAGTAAAGAAATCAAATTAGTAATCTAAAATCTCCCAAAAAACTAGAGTCCAGTGCCAGATGGCTTTCCAGGGGAATTCTACCAAACATTTAGAGTTAACACCTATTCTTTTGAAGCTGTTCCCAAAAACAGAAATGAAAGTAAAACTTACAAACTTATTCTAAGAAGCCAGATTTACTTTGATTCCAAAACCAAAGACCCCACTAAAAAGGAGTACTACAGACCACTTTCCCTGATGAGCATGGATGCAAAACTCTTCAACAAGATACTAGCCAACCATATTCAACAATACATTAAAAGAATTATTCACGACGAGCAAGTGGGATTTATACCTGGAATGCACGGCTAGTTCGATATCTGCAAAACAATCCATGTGATTCATCTCACCAATAAAAGAAAGGACAAGAACCACATGATTCTTTCAATAGATGCAGAGAAAGCATTTGACAAAATACAACATCCTTTCTTGATAAAAACTCTTAAGAAAGTAGGGATAAATCCATATATGAAAGACCCACCGCTAATATCATTCTCAATGGGGGAAAAGTGAGAGTTTATCTCTTAAGGTCAGGAACATGACGGGGATGTACACTCTTGCCACTGTTATTCAACATAGTATTGGAAGTTCTAGCCTCAGTAATCAGATAATACAAAGGAATAAAAGGCATCCAAATTGGCAAGGAGGAAGTCAAACTTTCCGTGTTTGCAGATGACATGATACTCTACTGGAAAACCCAAAAGATCTACCAAAAAACTGCTAGAACTGATCCATGAATTCAGCAAAGTCACAGGATATAAAACCAATGCACAGAAATCGGCTGCATTGCTATACACCAATAATGAAGCAACAGAAAGACAAATCAAGGAATCAATCCCATTTACAATTGCACCGAAAACTATAAAATACCTAAGAATAAACCTAACCAAAGAGGTGAAAAATCTATATATTGAACAGTATAGAAAGCTTATGGAAGAAATTGAACAAGATGTCAAAATATGGAAAAATATTTCATACTTCTGGATAGGAAGAACAAATATTGTTAAAATGTCGATACTACCCAAAGAAATCTACATGTTCAATTCAATATCAATCAAAATAACACCAGCGTTCTTCACAGAGCTAGAACAATCAATATTAAAATTTGTATGGAATCAGAAAGGACCCTGAGTAACCAAAGCAATCCTGAAAAAGAAACCAATGTAGGAGACATCACAATCCTGGACTTTAAGATGTATTACAAAGCTATCATCATTAAGACAGTATGGTACTGGCACAAAAACAGACACTTAGATCAGTGGAACAGAATAGTAAACCCCGAAATGGATCCACAGACATATGGCCAACTAATGTTTGACAAAGCAGGAAAGAATATTCAATGGAATAAAGACGGTCTCTTTAGCAAATGGCATTGGGAAAACTGGACAGCAACATGCAGAAGAATGAACATGGACCACTTTCTTACACCATACAGAAAACAAACTGAAAATGGATGAAATACCTAAGCATAAGACAGGAAGCCATCCAAATCCTCGAGGAGAAAGCAGGCAAAAACATCTTTGACTTGAGCCACAGCAACTTCTTACTCAACATGCCACCAGAGGCAAAGGAAACAAAAGCAAAAATGAACTATTGGAACCTCATCAAAAAAAAAAAAAAAAAAAAAAGCTTCTGCATGGTTAAAGAAACCAGCAAAACTAAAAGGCTACCAAGGGAATGGGAAAAGATATTTACAAATGACATCAGGTAAAGGGTTAGTATCTAAAACATATAAAGAACTTAAAAACCTCAACACCCAAAAAACAATCCAGTGAAGAAATGGGCATAAGACATGAATAGATACTTTTGCAAAGAAGACATCCAGATAGCTAATAGACATATGGAAAAATGCTCAACATTACTCATCATCAGGGAAATACAAATTAAAATTACAATGAGATACCACCTCATACCAGTCTAATGGCTAACCTTAGCAACTCAGGCAACAAGAGATGTTGGCAAGGATGTGGAGAAGGAGAATCTCGTTTGCACTGCTGGTGGGAATGCAAATGGGTGCAGTCACTCTGGAAAACAGTATGGAGGTTCTTCAAAAAGTTAAAAATAGAACTACCCTATGACCCAGCAATTGCACTCCAGGTATTTATCCAAGGGATACAAGTGTGCTGTTTCAGAGGGGCACATGCACCCCAATATTTATAACAGTGCTCTCAACAATAGCCAAAGTATGTAAGGAGCCCAAATGTCTGTCGACAGATGAATGGATAAAGAATATGTTGAGTGTGTGTGTATATACGTACACACACGACAAGTGAAATTAGGCAGAGAAAGACGAATATCATATGACTTCAATAATATGTGGAATTTAAGATACAATAAGGGATAGGAACATAAGGGAAGGGAAGCAAAAATAATATAAAAACAGGGAGGGGATAGAACAGAACAGATTCTTAAATACAGAGAAGAAACTAAGGATTGCTGTAAGGGTTGTGGGTGGGGATGGGCCAAACGGGTAAGGGGCATTAAGTAAGACACTCATTGGGATGAGCACTGAATGAGCTCTACATAGGGGATGAATCACTGGAATCTACTCCTGAAATCATTATTGCACTATATGTTAACTAACTTAGATGTAAATTAGTAAAAAAAAAAAATAAAGATTTATGGAAGTCAAGTGATATGAGTTTATAGACTAAAAAAGGAATGAAAGGCTAAATACAGGTTAGCCAGAGGTGTCAGTGATGAGGACAGATGTTCCATGCAATATTTATAAGCTGCCCATTGCACTAGTGTCCTTTATTCTGGCACTCTACAGTTTGGGAGCTTTTAGGGATGAAGACAATCCAGAACGTCCTGACCAGATTAGGGAATAAAAGATACATTCTTTTCTACATTCTTCTTTGAAATACTTTTGATTACCTACCTTTCCCACTCTCTGAACCACACATACTTTGTAGACTGTCACTGTGTCACAAACTTTATGTATGAATTATCTCATTACTTCTCAAATCCTACCAAGTACTTAATATTACCTCAATTTTACAAAAGTAGAAACAGACACTCATGGAATGTAAGTTATTTTCCCAGAGTTACTTGACTAACAGTAATTCAGTCAGAAATTGAATCCAAAGTGTTTTAGTTTCAAAGATAATTCTCTTGTCTCAAACTGTATTCCTATTATTTTCTTTCTGTTCTGGTGTTTTATATCCATAAACACCCTTATTTCTCTGTGGAGTATGTTTAGTATTTGGGGCGCTGCTGTGTGGAAAATAGGAACTGGTCACCTTTCCTGTATACCTGCATCTGTAGGACATTTGTTCCTGAAAGAACCAGAATACATCACCCAGTCCTTGTGTAAGGTTACTGTCAACTGGGTCCCACAAAGATTACTTAGTACTTAGTCAATTCCATCAGAGTTTTGACAGATTTTCTAGTAGATAAAACAAATACTTGACATTTTAATTTTGTTTTTGTTTTTTTTTCTAAATGAGGGAGAGAAAGTAGGGGCATAGCTCAAACTAGAAAGAGATTCAACTTTTATTGAGTAGAAGGGGGAGAGAGGAGAGTCAGAAGAATGTGGGGAAAGGAACAAAGATATGAGGCGGGTTGGGGCATGTTTGCACCTATCAGGGAAGGGTGGAGGACTTAGTTTCTGGTTCTATTTCCTAGTTCTGCATTCTCATGAGGAAGTATGAACTGTGACTCTGGTTTTGTGACATACTTTTTTAACTTTCATGTACACACGTGCATGCACACACACACAGTTTTGGGGAGTGGGATGGGCTTTTGTTTCTTTCAGCTATAGTTAAAAAAAACCCTCTCAATTTAAAATATTTGATTAAAAAGTGAAACTTGTATTTGGCACCACTTAGAGACCACAAAATGATTTCATTGAATTTTTCTTTAAAAAGTTCAATCACACATGTGTATATATAGACTGACAATTCTATACGTAGTTTCCATCGGAAGTGGTTCTAGTAGGAGGAATTGATTCTAGAGCTTCTAAAATCTCTGTTAACATTCACTGGAAGAGAAAATCCAGCAGAATCACAGGTTTTCTTTCATGACATGAGCATACTAGATGAACAGTTTTTCATCTAATGCTTGCTTTTAAAAGGAGAGGAACAAAAGCTTTGCAATATCTCTAAACTGTAATTGAAGAATAGGTAAATGTATATTATGATCAGAGGTTAGTTAAGAAAAATCAAAACAAAAGTCACTCACTCTTCTTTCCTAATTGCAGTATTTCAAAGAGAAAAAAAATGCACCCAGCTCTGATAAATTACCTTAGGCTCAAGATCCATATTCTTTATTTCTACCTGATGTTCAGTGTTTGAAATAATCATTTTCCCATGTGACTCAATTTCTTTTCAATATACATCTCAACACATAGCTAGAGATTTCATTTGTTAGTTATTTAGTGAAAAGGAGATGTAAGATTCCAATCATTCTATCTCATCATGTTTTCTATAGGAGTTTTCTAAGTAGTATGATAAAGTAGTATTGATAAAGTAGTTTTACTGATTACCAAAATTGCCGATAGTATTTTTTTCTCCTACTCCAAGTAAATAAACACTTATTAAATTATTATGAATCAAATTATTCTGATTCTGGACTGAGAAAGCTGAGGAAAAATCTGCAGAAACTATTTTATGTTTATTTTGCATCACACATTGTAAAGTGCTAAGAGAATAGCAAATGCTTTAATTAAAAGGAACAATTTTCTTAGGGAAAACAATTGCTATGTTTGCTAACCGAATCTAATGTGCTGCATAGCCAAACTGGGGCTTTAATATATGCTATTTTTTAAAATGCCAGTTGAGACAGTGGTGTTCGGGACTGTATATTTATTCAATGTAATTGATAGAAATGTTTAATTAAATATTACGAAGGGTAATTCTCTAGCTTTCTCTATCAGATAAATTTAAACCATGAGCTTCTGAGATCATTCTTGTATCATTAAATAAAAACACCCAAAGAACAGAAAAGCAGTGCTGCTAGAGTTCAAGATGGTTTTTAAAACACTTTGGTTTGTAAAAACCCTGCACAAGAATTTCCTCCTTTATTTCTTTTAACTGACTGCCCTCCTTCCTTATTCCTTTCATCATGTATCTTCAGTGTGAAATGATCATATGAGATAAAAATTGAAGAAAATATCGACCTCTCATCAAAGAGTTTATGGACTAGTTGTAAAGGATTAATTGATAAATAATACAGATAATAAATGCTATAGGGAGGAAGAAAGTACATTATAGTTTCAAATTGAAGGATAAAACCTCATTTGAAGTGATTCAGTTTTAAAATTTTCCACATTAAACGGACTACCTTCATTGACTTTATTTTAAACTCTCTACTTTGCTTGGTAAATAGAGTGTGGATATTTTATTAGTAATCAAACTTTAAATGGGCTCCACATCAGTGTTAGCCATTATTCATAGCCTTATTATCCTCAGGTTAAATATTTACTTCTGGACTTGTTTATTTTAGCAAGTGAGCCTTAAATGGCAAAGGTATGTACTCTTTGTAAAAAGTATTTGATTTTTTTGACAAAGTAATTTACACAAGTGTTCAAACATCAAACAGTAGTAAAAGACATAGCTAGAAACAGCTGTTCCCCGGGGCGCCTGGGTGGCGTAGTCTGTTGAGCATCGGACTTCGGCTGAAGTCATGATCTCACAGTTTGTGGGTTCGAGCCCTGCATTGGGCTCTGTGCCGACTGATATCTCAGAGCCTGGAGCCTGTTTCAGATTCTGTCTCTTTCTCTCTCCCCTCCCCTCCCCCATTCATGCTCTGTCTCTCTCTGTCTCTTAAAAATAAATAAATGTAAAAAAAAGATTAAAAAAAAAGAAACAGCTGTTCCCTGCTCCTTCCCTACCAGCCTCCTGCCCCTACATCATTTTTATTCTCCACTTTAGCTCTTTCATCTGAGACTTAACTCCAAGTCTTTAAATAACAAGATTATCTTGCATACCTTTTTTTTTTTTTTGAATGATATAATTACACCATGGATGACAATTTGGAAAGTTTTCTGTCATGCATGTCTTTTTGGTCCATTTTCCGAAAACAATAACAAGTCATTTTGTGATTTAAAAAATTAATTTATACTTCAACCTTTCTGAATAAAGTCATAATGTAATTTTCTGTTGAACAGACAACCAATTTTTTTTCTGGGTGTCCGTTTAATTTATAGAATTTTGTGTAAAGTAGGAAGTTAATGATGGTAGAAGGCTAAATGTTTTACATTTTATGTGTATACTGTGCAAAACAATAGCTACATGCCAGCAGCTCTATTTTGCTAAGCAAAACCAATCTTTAATGTGAATTTTGTACTATAGCTAAACTCATTTATCTTTACATGACTGAATACTTATACTAGTATACTCTATGAAAATGAACTCTTAGTTCATATGGCATTAAGATTAAATCCCTTTTCTGGGTCTTACTACCTACCCACCTGTCAGAATCTAGGAATCCTCATGATAGATGCTCTAATTAAGCTTCACTGATTTTCTTGTTTCCACTAAATAATGCTTGTTTTATCTCCATGGTTTATTTTTTAATGTGTTTCCATAATTGTTCTACAGCATACTAGTTCTAGAATGTATGAACCAGACTCCATGGTGAAATATGTTTGTGAAATGTTATACCTTGAGCTTCCTTGGAGATTCACAACATGCAGGAGCATACTGAAGGCTCAGAAAATTCCTGTGGTGTTAAAACAACAACAACAACAACAGAAAAAAAAACCCCTTTTACTCTGTTGAATTGAGACTTTATCCAGCATGTTCGAACTACAGCATATTTGCAGCACCCTTATTAACAGCCTGCAAAACAATTATGAGCAGTCAGCCAGTTCTAGATGCATGGTTTCATGCTATTTCTTGGTCTATAATTTTCACTAGCTTTTTTCCACTGCTTTCCCTGAAAATCCTATTCATCCCACAAAGGAAAAGTTGTATGGCTTTTAGGTAAGTAGGGGAAAAGGAAGGGTATTGTGGGTTCGGGAACAACATAAAATATATTTATATCATTCAATAAACATCATGTCAATATATTAATATCTCCTCTCAACTATATTCTAAGCTTCTTGAGAGCAGGGCTCATTTAAAAACAAAATAAGGTACTGAAAACCAGACTCAACACAGCTTCCCAAATTATCCTGAAATACTGGGTGTAATTCTAGTCATAACACCTCAAAAAAATATAATACCACTTAAAAAATGATCTAGTAAAGGACAGGGACAAGAGGTTACTGCACAAAGCTAGAGTTAGAACCATTACTGTAAGGAGCAAATTGACTTTCCAAATCTGGAAATATCAGTCCAAGGAAATATTATGTGTAATTTGAGTGAAGTAAGTATAGGAAAAAATAAAAGAAAGCACTACGGATCACTAGAAGATAGCTGAGGCAGAAGACATAAATGAACATTAAGAAAGTTTAAACAAATTTAGAAATGGCATGATGCCTCTTAAGAGAAGTTGGGAATACACTATTATTTTTTGTTTGTTAAAGAAGAGAACAAGTTGATTCTATGAGCTAGAGGGCTCCCTGGAAAGACAATTTTCCTAACATGTTTCAGACGACTTTCACTTGTTGGTTGTGCAGCCCTCTGCAATTATTTCATTTCACTGTGCTACAGAGATTCCTCATCTTTAAAAGAGAAATAATAATAGTGCCTTCCTCATTAGAATGTCAGGAAGATTAAACAGCCCTTGGCTCTTAGTAGGAGTTCAATGTATAATAGCTATTATTGTTATTGTTATTATTTCTTTAGTATTTCCTGTGGTAAGAAGTAATGATCATTGAGTAGCTTTCATTTGGTGAGCTGTCAGATATGTTTTGTTACTCACTTCCATAGTCTATTCAATTCTGACAACATGGTTAACTAAGTATTATCAACTCCATTTTAAAGATACAGAAAGAAGTTTAGCTAGGTAAGAAAATTCTGCAAGCTCATACAGCTACTGAACCAGCATTTGAATCTAGAGAGTTTAGTTCAGAGAAGTCCAATTCTTAACAATGCATGTTCTTCTCTCATTTGGAACTTCTCATCATTGTGATGGGAATGTTTCAGGTGTGCTGAAGTTTTGCTTCCTTCAGTCCTGGGAGGGACTTTTACCTCAGTGTACCATATACCTGTTTTCATTTGTGCATGTGTATTATAGCATAGAACCGTTGGGAAGGATTATGTATGGCCTTCAGATAATACTGATGAATTACAGGAAGAGACAAACTTGTTTTAAACTTTTTTGATTGGAAAGACTTTCCCATTCTTCTCTCCTATCATTACCCATCATTTATTCTGTCTTTCAACCCCGTGAAGCAGTTCATGCATTAGACAAGTGTTGTTTCTCTATCACAAATGCTCCTCTACATTTGGTTCTATTGTACTTGCCCAAGATCTCCTCTTGCTTGTGGGGCAGAGTGGGATTTGGGAAATAATTGTTTCACTAAATAGTGACTGCCCTAAACAGAGAGCCACTCTTAAGTTTAGCTATGTTCCCATACAATTTTTGAATACCTAGATTGAGATTCTTACCATTTGGGCTGAAACTAGCACTGTGATGGTCAGGCCTGCTGGAATGCAGACTCATTCAGGGTGCACTGGTTTATCTTTGTGTCTCTATTGCCTAACATGTAGTCTGAGTCTCATGTTCACATCATCAGTGGCCGCTACACTAATGGAAACAAAATTTTTAAATCTAAATTGTTGCCTTTAGTGTGAAATCATTTCTTTGGATTGCAAAGGTGGAGCATGGGCTTTGGACTCCATTTACACTATTTATTATATGCAACTTCTCTTTGGATGGCATTTTGTATTTTTGACAAGTAAGAAACTACAACAAACTTTTTTAATGGCTGAGAGATCTGAATTAATCAGTCCAGTGTATCCATCAATGTCTAGATATAAATTTTGCTTGAGACTGATTTTTTTAATTGATAACTTGGTCTTGTGAGTGTTGTTGAAGCTTACACATGCAAAGAAAAAAGAATACAAATGTAAGCGATCTGTGAATGATTTGACAACTTTCCAGCATTAGAGAGATTGTGTTATTTAAATCCTCCCTTCACATTCCAGTGGTTTCTTAATCACCCATGATATGAAAGACTTTCCTAGACTTCTACTGAAGCAGGTCTGATTAGGGAAAGAAGATTTTTACATATTCTAAGACATCTTAAAATATACAAGGTTAGTTATCCAGGAAATTATTGTCTGGGAGTATGATCCTATTTGATGGTTTTGATTTATAACCATTGGACCTTATATAGAAGAGAAGAATATTCCAAGAATACCAAGATGTCATGAAGGCAATTTAAAGATTTTTGAGTGGAAAAAGGTCTTCATTTTAATAACAGAAAAAGGAAGAGAATTGTAATCTTAGAATATCTTGTGGACTCTTGGTTTATTTTATCCATGTCTTTGTTATCATAAGCCTTCCTTTAATATGTTTTTTAAAATTACAGTAATTTTTGGAATTTTAATATTCTAATCAAAGTTAGTGGTGCTACACTGAAAGGAGCCAAATGAATGGCTAACATGGCATCACCATTCAGATATCTCAATGTATTTTTATTTTAATGTTTATTTTATTTTATTTTTTTTTTGAGAGAGAGAGAGAGAAAGAGCAACAGAGCACAAGCAGGGGAGGAGCAGAGAGAGACGGAGACACAGAATCTTAAGCAGGCTCCAGGTTCTGAGCTATTAGCACAGAGCCGGATGCAGAAGCCTTGAGATCACAACCTGAGCTGAGGTCAGATGCTTAACCTACTGAGCCACCCAGGCGCCCCTTGTATTTTTAAGGAGATTTAAAAAAACATAGGCTCTGATATTTGACAGATTCTAGGGTAGTTTCTTTCCTCTCTGTCTCTTCCTTTATTTAGGCTAACTTGACCATGAATTACAGCTATTTTAGTAAATTTCTTATTCATGGTGTGTTAGTCATTTTTAATGAAATTTACTTTATGAGGTGCTTTAACCATAGATCCTGTCATGATGGCAACCAGTTGTTGGTATTAATAGTACCAGAGTCATGGATTTTATTTCCAGAATGAACCCTTAATATTGCATTATTTTAGACTTTAGTGTTTTTGAATTGCATGTTTTAACAGAAACCATAAAAGGCATTATAAATGAATGATCAAAATCATCTTCAGCATTTGGGAAAAAGGGCATGGCACCCCAAGCTTCTTAAAGTGTGATCTGTAGACCTCTGCCGATGAATACTTGAAGAAGCACTGTTAATAATATAGATTTGGGAATGATAAAGCTGACCTACTGTGTTAGAATCTCTGGAAGTCCTGGAAATTCCATGTCAAACAAACATACCTAGTCAGTGTGCTCACTGTGGGACACCAAAAATAATAGCATTTTCCCTTATGGAGGTCAGCAGCTGATTATTGAATCTATTAGTGGCAAATAGTTGATTATTCAAATGCTTTCTTCAATCCCAATGGTTTCTTCATCATCCGTAAAGATTTTTCTAGACTTCGGGTTTTTTCAGTGTAGGGAAAAACACAATAGATCTACCCTCTTAAAATTTTGAGTTTACAGTATAATATTGTTAACTAAAAGTATAAATGTGTACAATATATCTCTATTATTACGTTTTCATCTTGCATGACTGAAACTTTATACCTGTTGAACAGCAGCATATGTCCCCCTAAGTTTTCCTAGGCTTTTGATAAAGCAGTTCTGATTGGAGAATGGGGATTCCTTCATACAATTCAAATAGGCATAAATATCATAAATTTAAAAAAGCACATTCTTCACTGGTCTAACCAAATAGGCATAAGTAGACATATTTATACTTTACTTATAATTATTTTTTCACTAATATTACCTAATTGAAAGTGTGTTGCATGTGGAATCAGAATGAATGATAGAATCTCTTAATTTAGATTTAGTACAGGAATCAGAAGAAAAGCATGTGAGTTATTATTTCTTTGGTATAGCAGAGTACATGAGTAATAGGGGAATCTAAACAACTAATAATAACTGATAATGACCTCTGGAGGACACATATTTATTGTTTCCTTAAGCTGGGTAGGTATATAGTTACAATCTCTTTAAAGACAGTGACTGCTGTTCCTAATAAATGTATATAATTTACTTCATTTCTGTTTGGCCTTTTATAAATGTACCTAGTGATATGCAAACAAGCAAACATCTAGTGACTATCTGTTAAACATATGCAAGGTACTGCTATTAATTAAGTTATAAAATAATCTACACTCCCGGAACTAGCTGGAGTGAAAAAAAAAGATGGATTTTCCTCTGCTTTTTCGGTTCTTAGGGTAGAGTTAGGATCTAGACTCAGATTTTTCTGAAACCAAACACTAATCTAAATCATGAGTTGTGTCTTTGGGAAAGAGGTAGAGGTAGAGAGGGACAGAAGGTGAGAGTAAAAGAGAGATACCATCCATTAAGTAGTGCTTCCTTCAATTGAAGTTTAGATGCTTCAAAAGCAACATATTGACCTTTCCCTCCTTTTCTCATGCAAATGAAAGCAGTGGGCAATGAATGAGTTAGAAGTCAAGCAAGTATGCAATATGAACATAGATTTCATAACCCTTTTGAAATTGAAGAGTTGGAGTGTCATTGTTTTGTCACTTTCCAGTCACAGAGCATAATCTCTTCATTTTCATCTCTTTAGAATCCTTAGTTTTAGGCAAATGTGCAGAGGATTCTGCTAAATTATAAGGGCAACTCATTTTAAAGGTTAAAGGATGATGTGCAATTAGCCTCTAAATTCAGACCTGATTATTGAAGTCAGATTATCCTTTGGTTTAGGACAATGTAACCAGACATTTTAATGCATAAATGTGTCCACTAGTGGACGGTTAGAGCTGTCAGTTTAAGTAGTCAATTGAAGAGGCAGGTTAAACTGAAATTGGTAGTGTCTTTATGACCTTGTGCTTAGAAACACTTCTCTGGAAATACAATCATGAGTCTTGATGTGGTGAGAGAAGTAGCAGAATCTAATTATGGCTAAAGTACCAATGACTACACTCTTTATATACATCACAAACAACTGACCCATGAAAGGGCACATACTGGATAGATATTCTAGAAAGGTAGCAGTAATTGGTACTCAGGAAACCAAAAGGATCAAGCAAGTTTTGTAGCCTACAATATGCTTTTGAAATAGAGTTTTCAACAGGGAAAAAGGTTAAAAGGAAACACTGTGTTCTTCAACTGTCACCCCTCTCCCATTTTATGTGCATGTGTATGAAGTCTGCAAGGAGAATTCTGGTCCTCATCTGGACAAGAAAATGGCAGCTTCCTGCCTGATGGCTAATTACTCATTTTTAATGATTTTTTACTCACTCTGAGACACCCTCTACAAAGTACCTGCCACCATGGCAGCCAGTTGTTTGGAAAGTGCATTAGGCTAAAAACACAGATTTGTGTGGGAAGAAAACTGCTTTTTTTCCATTCAAGTTTGTACATTTTAATTGAATTAGTGGTCATGGGAGGTGAGATAAGAGATACTTAACTCATACTGCCAAGAGGTTCTCAGAGGAAATACCTAAGTGAGGCATCCCTAGTCCATGTCAGCCTGCAAATAGCAGCCTACAAATAGAACTGGAATTCCAAGGCAAGCACGAGAATAGCCAGGGATTTAAATGGGTGTGAGCAGCTAATTTGTGGAAGAAAAATAATCAACATTTTGATCCAGGTTCAGTACTAAAGATTAGCAGTAATATGTTCTCTTTTTCATAAGACAGAATTAGTCTTAGTAATTAGATGTCATGATAGCATTTAATTTTACACTTTGGCTTGTCTATAAGGAATCTCTTTATGTTCCTAATAAAGGCAAGTGTGAAAATGGTTATGAAGGAAAATTATTAAAGACGGGTAGATTCATTAATGATGCTATGAATAGTTCCCACACTCAAATCATATTAATTTATTCTCTTTTTTTCTAAAATACCATATTTTACTCCTTTACAAACTTGTTTTGTTGTAGTTTGTTGGAGAATATTTCTCTCTCTTACTATGTAAAGTCCAAAACATGTTAATGAAGTTAAACTAGATAAAGGCAATTGTTATTTAGTAACAAAAACTTTGTCATAATTTGGATTTACAGTATATTATGTAATTTTACTGCTAAACTTGTGAGTATGATTGGGTGTCATTTTCTGCCCTCTGTCTCCTCTACTTTCCCTTCCATATGAGAACATAGTAAATGTTCAGTAAATCAGAAAACAGGACTTCTACTTTTATTTGAAATTAATGTATAAACTCACAATTAGATCAGATGAGAGAGATGTTATTTTTCCATGAGTAGTTTACTTAGTTATAAGGAGATCAGAAATCTGCTAGAGAAGAAAATAAACCACCCTTTGCCATTTCCCATGTCTTATAGTCTATATATTAGGTGATCTTTTGACAGAAGTTGGAGTTGCACACAATAAAAAGTATATAGACTAAGCAGTGGGTTGCTAGTTTGCATACTGGGGTACTTCAGTGAAGTGGCATTATTATAAAATTTTAACTAGCTAGATTGCCAAAGAAAGTGGAATTCTGATTAGTTGAATTTTCTACATAATTGAAAATGAATCAGAAGGACATTTTTTTTTCAATTTTATTGCTTGAGAGTTCCAAATTCAAATTATCTGCAGCTTTCTCTTTAAAATGCATGAATGCATTTGATAAATTGGATGGAAGTAAAAGTGCTCTGTTCTCTGGGCCAGGGATTCCCAAACTCTGTGATGATCATATATTCTTGAGGCTTAAATAACTCAATCATCACTGTGTCTTTTTCAAATATGTGCTGTGTTTTAAGTAATTCTCTAATGGATAATGAATTATAAATTCACTTATAAGTGTTACTGAGTTTATTGTAACATGATCAAGACTGTTTTTCTTGGAAAACCTGGTTACAACTACTGTTATGTAGAAAGAGTAGTCAGTACTATTTGTAAATGGTAATGAACTAATATTTGTTGACTGTTAAGTACAGGCCAGGTATTTTCCTAAGCACTTAAATGCTCATTAACTCTGTGATACAGGCAGTTTCATTTCCATTTTACAAGTATAGAAACCAAGGCACTGGAAGATGAATTACCTGGTGCAAGTGCATATAACTAGATACTGGTAATTAATGAGATTATAGATAATAGGTGTTCCTTATTGAAGAATTTGGGACCCACTGCTCCAGACGACAGCATAAATTAAAAAATAATACTTGGAAGACATTGTTTTGGTCCTTTGTCAGTTGCTAAAGTTTGAGGGGAGAAAGGAAATCTGGTTGATAATATGAAATAATTGGGCTCTGGTTAGCTGCGGTTTATTCCAAGTGCATATGACAGAGAGGTCTATTTATTGGTTTCATTGGCAATCAGTAGATGTATGTTGATGGGAGACATAACTGTGTCACCTGGAGTGTGTCTGCTTAGTATTCCTTGAGAATACCTGCTTTTAGCCCTGTTTGAGGTATTCAGCACTGCAGCAGTCATAGTCTCTGGGGTCTTAGCAGAATCCAGGCGCTTGTTTGCCAGACAGACCTGAAATAACTGTTATTTATTTATAGCCTCTGGCACTGTCTGAAACATTCTGCAACACAACTAGGTTAACAACTTAAAGTTAATGTAAACACTTCAAAAATGAAAGCACTGGTGCTGTGTCTGACCAGGCAAAGAAGAAGGATGGGAGGAAGTGTGGCACAGGCCACACACAGACTGCGGAGTCCATAAGCCATTCTCTGAGGACAAGTTTGAAAATGACTGATTGTTTTTGGGTGCTTGCTACTAGGAAGGGTGTCTGATGTAGGCTTGTGACTCTCACCATTTGGACATGGGTATTATAAGTGAAGGGAGAAGGACTAAGAGACAGAATTTCATGATGGAATATTCTCCTGAAAACTTTGAACTAGTGCTCAAAACTGCAATTCACTCACAGTAAGTGCCAATCCTTTAAATGACCTTCATGATCTGCCAACTTTTGTTGATTTCTCAACTTTTGTTGATTTCCTAATGACTGGATTCTTTGTGTCATTTAGGTCTAAGGTTAGTGTGAGACCTCAGGAAAGAGTTCTATAGTAGGTCTATTATATCAGCTAGTTTTATTTCTTCATAGCAGTTACAACTAGCAAATAGCTTCTGGTACATGTGTTCATCTGTCTATTTTATCTCACTTAGAAATAAATTCTCTGAACTGAGGGTCTTGCTTATCTTATCCAAAGCTCTATCCTTTAGCACCTAGTGCAGTGTCTGGCTCCCTATAGGCTCTCAATATGCTTTTGTTGAATAAGACGAATCTACTGATAATCAAAGTATGGAAATGCTGGCTTCTTAATATTTCTTTCTCAAAAATTTTTGCTGAAATTTTAAAAAATTTAGCTAAAATTAAATACCTGTAACTTCCTTGTTGGCTTCACTTCTCCCCTCTTTTATTGCTATAATTTCATAACCACTGAATGTCATTACACCACTTTTCTTAATGACAGTAAAATATCTACTCATGATGGGCCTAATGACCTGGAAGTATGGCAAGAGTATATAAACAAAGAGAACTGTCCGTTGACCAACAGGGTTGATATTTTATGCCTAGATCCTTGTTCATACTGCAGTAAATTTGGTTCTACACTTGCTTTTTAGACATATGTGAATAGATAATTAAAACTTGAGAGAACTTGGAAAAAATGCCTGGAGACTAAGATCATTTTAGAAAGTGTGTGTGCAAAGTTGTGGAGTTCGAATAAAGGGCAACATTTAGTGTGTAGGGGCTACATTTTAAACCTAGCAAATTTCCAACAGATAGGAATATCTTCTTGCTTTAATGTTTGTCTTCTTGTCTCTTCCTCCCTATCCCCCACCCCAGCAGCTACATAGGCATTAAAAGATTTTTTTTTTTTTTTTACAAATAAAATACTATTCACTCTATCAGCCCTGAAGTTTAGGAGAAAGTGATAAGCTCAGTATCAGTGGAAAATTTTTGCTTCGCTGTGTGAGCTTGTCCAAATGACTGTGGAGGTAGTGGCCAGGTAAAGAACAGAGGTCGATAGAAATCAGGAAAGTCTTATGTCTGTTAGTCTTTGAGAATGTAGAGGCATGATGATTTCAACCTAAGTCTGTTTTAGGCTTCTGTAAGCATACATTTCTGGTACCAACATTGACCAGAATGTTCAAGCATACGTGTTGAAAAATAACTGTTTAAATTGCAAATAAATTTTTAAAAAAGAAAAGATTAGATGACAGGAAGAATTGCTTGGATCAGAGATGATAGTTCATGAATTCCAGGCTCAGGTCAATGGATTCTCTCCAGTTGCCACTTTCTTCACTTAGAATCACAATGTTGCAAGTGTAGAATACTTGAGAGAGAGCTTTATGAACTAGGAACTTGTCTAGTACTTCTGCAACATGACAGGGTCATACGCACATGTACACATATATGAGTATATACATGCATATATAAGTATTCCAACCATATCTTTTATGAGTATGGTAACCAATATCATAAGGTTTATTCTTGGGGGATGAATATAGCCTGAACCTTAGAGCTATGGATACAAAGTAAAAATTGTTGGCATTTCACCTGTGGGAACAGGTGAAAAAGTTTTGACCTAAGTTATATGTTGGTAGGGAAATAATGCCACAGGTTATTGATTTAGAATTGTGTTTTGAATTTAGAGTTGTCATTTGCTAACAATAGCTTTTTATCCTTTTTAAGAAGTTAGTAAATCTTTCCTTTTCTGAATCTTTCTCTTTTCTCACTTCCAACCTGCTTAAGTGTTTCTTCAAAGCCCATCTGAAAATTGACAATTTGTAAGATGTATCTTAGAAGGTCTTGGGATCACTGTAGAAAAATCCCTGGAATTGGAGTTGGAAGTCTTTTGTTCTAGACTCCCAGCTCTATCTTTTGGCAACTCATTAAAGAGGTCTTCTTTTCTTTCATAGTTATACATTTTAGAAGTTACTGTGAGGTTAAACGAAGAGATGTGTGAGAAAGTATTTTGAAAATAGAAAATGCCAAAGAAAAGTATAGGTATTATTATTATGTGCATGTGTATTTATTTATATATAATATATGGTGATAGATATAGCTTGATAGTATATATCTGGTGATAGATATAGCTTGATAGTGCTTTTGGATAAACAGACATAAGACGTTCCATAAAAAAGACACCATACTTTCGATAATGGAATTTACCATTTATACAACTTAATGGTTCTCTGTGACCCAGTGTTTTAAATACTATATTCAAGGTTAAAAAAATTATAACAAGAGAAGGGCAGGTAGATCCAGATTTTTCAGTGTATTAGAAGCTGTTTCCTTAATCCATTCAGGATAGTAGTAAAAAATTATGTTTAGATTAATGGAGCAATGTCAGTAATGGTATAATAATAGCTTTTTATCAGATTGTAAATTCCCTGAGAACAGAGTCCATGTTGTTTCATTGTTGTATTTCAGAGAGTTCTGATAGTAGGTGCTTAACTAATGTTTGAGAATGAATGAATTAGAATGTGATTAAGTAGAATTAATATTTTGATGTACCTGAAATATAGGAAGACTTGAGGGCTATTTTATAGATAAAGCTAGAAAGGAAGATAGCTAGAGTGCTGTGGCTTCTGAATAATCTTTCTTTTTTAACATTTTTAAACATTTATTTATTTTTGAGAGACAGAGAGACAGATTGTGAGCAGGGGAGGGCAGAGAGAGAGGGAGACACAGAATCTGAAGCAGGTTCCAAGCTCTGAGCTGTCAGCCCAGAACCCAACATGGGGCTCGAACTCCCAAACCGTGAGATCGTGACCTGAGCCTAAATCAGCCGCTCAACCTACTGAGCCACCCAGGCGCCCCTGGCTTCTGAATAATCTTGACGTCCTTCTCTTACATCATTTTAAGTTTAGACATTTTGATAATGCTTATAAAGGTGAGATGATAATCATAATCCCACACAATTTATGAGGTACCTTCTACTTCCCCATTTCACAAGTGTAATGACAGATTAGGTAGCATGCACAAGTTCTTATAGGTAGTAATGACAGGGTTTTGGCTTTGAGACCAGCCCAAATTCTTAACAATGAGACAGAGAGAGATTAAGTATTTTGCTTGAAGCCACAGAGCTGGTAACAGCAGAACCTTAGTGTAAGAGGAGACAGAGGCAGAGGCCTGAAGTAATTCATCCCTATGTATTAATTTTCACTCTGAGGGGCCTTTAGATTTTGGATCTCTGTCTTCTGCATGATCTTGTATGGTTGTCTACTAAATGAGTGAACCATTGTTATATTAAATATTGAACACAGACTTGCTCTGAATCACAAAAGTTACCACTTTTGGAATCTCAGGGTCCAGCTTAATTTAATACCCATCACTCAGTTTTTAGTTCAATGACAGAGGAAAAAGGTGTTCCATGACACACTCTCTGGACCACCATATTGCCTTTAATTATCTTACTTTAAAGTTCTTTAAAATGAGGAGAGGCAAGATTAAATTAATTAAAATCCGTATTCTTTCCCTAGCTTTTTGAGGAGTAAAAGAAGCATCCCCCCCGTCTTATTGGTCATCCACCAGAATACAATGTATCACCTATGCATCTGTTCATTTCATAATTAATGTTATCATCATCATAGTCTTAACTAGTGTTTATTTAGGGGTGCTCTGTAACATGAATCCTGGTAAGCATTTTAAATGCATTATATGGTTATGTGTGCACAATAGCCTATGAGTTTATGGATCCTGGGAAGATCTGGCACTTACACAAACATCCTCTGTAGATTAGATTGTGATCCTGAGTTAATTAGTCAAGGATGCAGTCTTTGGGTGAGTGAGGTGGATGCTGAGAGACAGCAGGACCAGTTTCAGCACACCTTAGCATAGCTTTCACTCAGAGATCACCCATATGTACTGACAAGAAGGATTTTGCTAGACCGGAGAGTATCATCTTTGCTGTGCCACAGTCATTTTTTTTGTCACTCTTCAGAAATTTGCACAAACAATATGTATATTGCTTTTTAAGGGAAGCTTTACAATAATGGGACTTTCCTGATTCTGAAACCAAACTTAATAATAGCAAACCTGTATTCTTATCTGGAAGCGAAAAGTAGATTTACAGCTTTCTTCGGTTTTCTTCAACTACATAAATCCATTTCCCTGAAGTCTATCTCAGCTCTGGTTTAGTGGTCTTTTACTTGGGCAGTTCTGATACTCAGTTCATTTGACGACTATGAAAAAAAATCCATTTTTCCATAGCTAGATGATATTATTATTCTCACTTTAAGATGAAGAAATTGAGACTCACAGATTAGGGAGCATGCACAAGTTCTTATAGGTAGTAATGACAGGGTTTTGGCTTTGAGACCAGCCCAAGTTCTTAACAATTACACTATTTTTCTGTTTTTTTTTAAGTTTATTTATTTTGAGATAGAGGGGAGGGGCAGAGAGAGAGAGAGGGAAAGAGAATTCCAAGCAGGCCTCTTGCTGTCGGTTTGGAGTCTGACTTGGGGCTCAATATCAAAAACCCTGAGATCATGACCTGAATGAAATCAAGAGTCAGATGCTTAACTGACTGAGCCATGTGGGCATCACAGTATGTGTCTGGTTTTTAAAGGAAATAATGCCTGGGCTTATCCTGTGTTGTTTTGTGGGATTAGTCATTGTGTAGCTGGTGATACAATATTTGAGGAAGATAAAATAAATTATGTAAAAATTCACCATATGAATTTAGATTTCCTGTAAACACAATTATTTGCTTTTGTATGAGTAAGACAATACACTATCAGAGACTCATTGTAATTCCCTCATCTTTTATTAAAAATGCTTTATTTTTACCTATTTTTTTGTTGAATGGTGTAAAGTATTTGTATCTTATAATAAAAAAAGACATGGATCTCATTCTTTACTGGGATGATTATATGCAGTAGATGTGTGTGTCTGCTATGTTTAAAAGCAAGGGTATAGAAGTAGAAGCAAAGGGGAATGAAAGTATAAGGCATCTGCAGAAATTCCATAAAAAGTGCCTGAAAGTTTTTTTTCTTGCTTTTTCTCACAATTTGCACATTGCCCAATCTTCAAAGATTTCTTTGAGCCCAAATCTTGATAAAGGCTTCTGTGACCATTTCAGATCTCAGTAGTATGAGACTTCTTGCATGAATTTGTAATGTGCTTTGACATGTGGAATACAAATTGTTTTCCATTATATTTTATTTGATTCTAAGTTACTGAGGAAGGATAACTAATGGTTGTTATGAGGAGTAGTAGCCTACGTCAAATGATACCTTGATTTTAAGATATATCCTACTTTTATACATGTAAACATTTTAAAAGCCACTGAAATTTAGGGTCTAAAAATGAGGCAAATGTGTATTTGTTGGTGTGGTCTTTAATTTAAAAAATATATCTGTGTCTCCTTTCTATAGATCTTATTATATTTATGAAAACCAGGAATTAATATATTTTAAATCCTTATAGTACCTAGTGCCAATGCTGAATATATATACCCTTTTTTGGGTAGGGGTGGGGTAGCAGTTTTAGTAAGATGTAATTGACATACCATACAATTTACCCATTTAAACTATATAATTCAGTGGTTCCTAGTATATTCACAGAGTGGTGCAAGCATCACCAACATTTTCGAACATTGAAATTTCCCCAAAAGAAACCCTATGCCTTTTAGCTGTCACCCTCCAATCCCCACACCTCCCCTTATCCCTACACAATAACTAATTTCTGTCTTTGTAGATTTGACCCTTCTGTACATTTCATAAAAATGGGATCAAATAATGCCTGATCTTCTGTGACCACATTCTTTTATTTAGCATAATGGTTTCAGCAGTATTCCATTTTGAAGCAGTGTTCTATTCCTTTTTATTGTTGAATAATATTTCATTTCATGGATGTACCACAATTTGTTGATTCACATATACCACATGTTAATGAAAGGTTAGGTGGTTTTCACATTTTGGATATTATGAATAGTGATGCATTTGGGAATAAGTTTTCCTATGGATGTATGTGTTTCTCTTTGCTATAAACTTAGGAGTAAAATTGCTTGATAAAATAGTAATTGTATGTTTAAATTTTTGAGGAATCGCCGAACTGTTTTTCAAAGCAGCTGCATCATTTTAAATTCCCACAAGCATGTATAAAGGTTTCAGTTTTTTCTACATCCTTATAAAACCCTGTTATCTGACTTTTTCATTCTAGCCATATTAGTGGGCTAAAGTGGTATATCACTGTGGTTTTGACTTGCATTTCCCTAATAAGTAATGATATGGAACATCTTTTTATGGGCTTGTTGGTCATTTTTATATCTTCTTTTGAGAAATGTCTAATTCTTCATGTATTTTGTCATTTGGGTTATCTATATTTTTATTTTTGAATTGTAGGAGTTCTTTGTATATTCTGAATACAAGCACCTTGTTAGATATATGATTTGCAAATATTTCCTCCCATTCCCTGAGTTGTGTTTTTTTCATTTTCCTCCCAGTGTTTGTTGAAGCACAGATGTTGTCAGCTTTGGTGAAGTTTAATTTATCTGTTCTTACTTTTGCTGCTTGTGCTTGGTTTCATGCCTACGAACCTCTGCCAAATCCAGAGCTTATTTCTGGACACTCACTTCTATTCTTTTCATTTATATATCTGTTCTGTGCCAGGACAATGCTACCTTCATTATAGTTGCTTTGTAGTAACTTTTACAATCAGAAGTATGAATCTTCTAACTTTGTTTTCAAGATTGTTTTGGCTTTTCTGAGTTCTTTGAGCTTCTATGTATTTTTTAGTGTCAACTTGTTCATTTAAAGAAGCTAATTGGGATTCTATAGAAATTGCATTGAATCTGTAAATCAGTTTAGAAAGTCTTCGTGTCTTAATAACATTAAGCCTTCTGAACCATGACTGTGAGATGTCTTTCCATTCATTCAGAGTTTCTTTAATTTCCTTGAGCAGTGTATTGTAGTTTTCAGATATGAATATTACGCTTATTTTGTTATATTTATTTCTAAGCAGCCCTTTATTCACTTTGATGCTATTGTAAGTGGAATTGTTTTGTTAGCTTTATATTTATTTTTTTTGCTAGATAATAGGAATATGGTTGGTTTTTATATTGATTTCGTATTGTGCAACTTTTCTGAACTAATTTCTTTTCTAATAGTAGATTACTTAGAACTTTCTATGTGCAAGATCATGTCATCTGTGAATAGAGATGATTTTGTTTCTTTTTCCTAATTTAGATATCTGTTTATTTTATTTACTTGTCCTAATGCCCTGGCTACAACTCCCAGTACAATATTTAGTAGAAATAAAGAGAGTAGACATTCTTGTCTTGTTGCTGATCTTTAGAGGAAAGCATCCAGTTTTTCAAAATTAAGTGGATGTTAGTTGTGGTTTTTCATTGGTGATCTTTATTGTGTTGAGTGAGTTTCCTTCTATGCCTAGATATTTTTTTTAATCGTGAAATGGTGTTGGATTTTGTCAAATGCTTTTTATGCAATTTAGTGTTTATATGGTTTTGGGTTTTAATTGTATCTGTTGATATAGTCTATTACATTAATAGATCTTTCCATATTAAGCCGACCTTGCATTCCTGAGATAAATTCCAATTGGTCATTACGTATAATCTTTTTTCATATTATTATCACATTTGGTATGCTAGTATTCTGTTGAAGATTTTTGAGTCTGTATGCATAAGAGATAATGGTCCATGGTTTTCTTGTGGTGTCTTTTAGATTCCTTAAGTGTTTTGTAGAGTCACTAGTGAAATCATCTATACTTGGGGTTTTTTTTGTGTGTGTGGGGGGGTATTTTTTATTCCTAGTTTAACCTCTTTACTTGTCATAGTCTATTCATTTTTATGTTTTCCTTTACATGCATCATATTTTAGTTAGGTATGTTTTGAGTAAGTAAAAATCTGTTGAAAAATAACTTCTTAGAGACCACAAAGAGGTTACTCTTAAGTATGGTGCAGATTATTATGTGTCGAATTCTGATCCTTTTCATTAAAAAGTGCCTGAAATTTTCTGATTTTTTTGGTATCTTGCATTTCAACTTACAAATGATTTTCATCTTTAAAACATCACTTAATCTCATTAGTTTTTATTCTTATATATAGATGAAAACCAAAAGTCAGGTAGTTTATGTGACTAGCTCTGGTATTAGAATTATTGAATCTTAATGTTGGGATTTAAAAATAAGTATTTTATTCCACATATTATAATTCCTCCCCTCCCTCATATTGATTACCTGTTTGCAATTAACAGTCTTTCCACTTATATTTGAATCTATAATATAATTTTTTTAATTATGAGAATTGACCAGAGATACACTGATTTTTCTCCTAGTCTATCTTACAGCTTCAAACTTTGAAGTTTTACAAAAGTCTGAGATAGAAGATTTCTGCCTTTGGCTATGACAGAATACCTTGTGTGTGACCAATCCTATATGGAGACAAGTCATAAAAGTGGAATTAAAAAAATATAAAAGGCATTTTAAAGCAACCAAAACATCCAGGACTTGAGGTTTACAGATCTGTAGAAAAGGGTGAGGTAAACCTAACATTCTCTTCCACTTCATAAAAATGTTCTCTGGTTTTTAAGTGGTATGGGTAGAGGGCAGTGGTTCAGACCTTTTGCATGTCTTCTGGGGTTGAGTTGATGACCGATGGAGTTCAGGGCTATAAAGGAAGTCAGCACTTGAGAGGCCTAGAGAGAAGAAAACAACAGTTTCTAGAGAGAAGAAAACAACAACCCAATGGACCTGACATTATATAGTTCTTTCCCCATGGAGACATATTCTGGGTAGGGCAGAAGGTTAAAAAGCCAAGCATAAAGGAATGGAGGCTAAAAAATCTAAGCAGAGTTTCTGTCAGAATCCTGATATTAGCAGTACAAAAATTTATCGCTCAAGACTTTAAAATTGCTCATTGTTATGTTCAAGAAAATAAATAAGAATGTGGAGAATAAAACTACAATAAATAATAAAGAATCAAATGGAAATTTTAGAATTAAAAAAATGAAGTGACAATTATAAACCCAGTGGGTTTAATAGCAGAAAATAAAACTGTTTACTACAGATAGATGAATTGAAAATATTCAGATAGAAACTATTAGGGAAATTATAAAAGAAATTTGAGATACATGGCATAGTACAAGAAGGTCTAACAAATGTGTAGAGTTCTAAAAGGAGAAGAGAGAATTGAATAAGATACAAGCAGTCTTTGAAGGTAGAATGGCCATGGTTTTTCCAAATCTGATGAGATATATCAGTGCAGATTTAGGAAGTTTATTTTCTCAACACCTTCAGCAGTATAAAATTTCAAAATAAAAGAAACACACATATACATACACATGCCTGGGTTCATTATAGTCTAATCAAAGATTGAGAAAATACCTTAAAAGTAGTTAGGATAAAATTCCAAAGTTACAACAGTAAGAGTGATGAATAGATATTTAGCATAGGTGATGGAAGCCAGAAGACATTAAGATAATATCTTTTAAGTAATGAGAGGAAATAACTTCTAACCTTAAAAATCAAAAGTGGAGAAAACTTAAGAAACAAAACGGATGGACATAGGGGAAAACAAAGAGAGGCAAACCAGAAAACAGACTCTTAACTACAGAGAACAAACTGAGGGTTATTGGAGGGGAGGTGGGGGGGGAGAATGAGTTAAATGCTTGATGGGTATTAAGGAGGGCACTTGTGATGAGCACTGGGTGTTGTTTATAAGTGATGAATCACTAAATTCTACAACTGCAGCTAATATTTATTACACTGTATGTTAACTAACTGGAATTTAAGTAAAAATGTGGAAGAAAAAAGTGAAAAAAAAATATTATCAGGAAAAATGGAATTTATTGTCAGCAGACTTAAAGTAAAGGAAAAGTTTAGGGGAGTTGTTCAAGGAGAAGGAAAATAATCTCTTATAAAAGTGTGAAAATTGAGTAGGTAATGAAGAGTAAAAGAAGTAACTGTGGGTAAATCTAAATTTATGTTAACTACAAAACAATAAATATAATTGGAATAAAAATAGATGACAGTTATATAAAAAAGTGGAGAGGAGTAAATGGATTTAGAGTTCTAATATTCTTGAATTGCCCTGGTAGTGGCAAAAGTACTAACTTAGAGTAGAATTTAATAGGTCAAAATGGTAGTATAATCTTTATGGTAATTTTTAAAAACTTTTTATTTAGATTTCTGTTAGTTACCATACGGTGTGATATTAGTTTCAGGTATACAATATTCAGCACTTCCACATAACACCCACTGTTCATCACAACAGGTGCACTCCTTAATCCCTGTCACCCATTTCCCCCATCCCCCCCGCCATGTTCCCTCTGCTAACCATCAGTTTATTCTCTATAGTTAAGAGTCTGTTTCTTGGTTTGTGCCCCCCCACTGCCCTCGCCACCCTCTCACTGTTTTTCCCTTTGCTCATTTATTTTCTTTAAGGTGGCTTTTTAAAAATAATAAAGTGTAACATAAAGCTAATGATGGATGAAAATGGGATAAAGTATGGTTAGTTACTTTACAAGAATACAGGAAGGAAGAAAATAAAGAACAAAAAACCAGATAGGGCCATTAAAAAAGATTAAGGGAGTAGAGGCGTCTGGGTGGCTCAGTCTGTTAAGCGTTCATCTGTTGATATCAGCTCCAGTGGTGATCTTGGGGTCATGTGTCAGGCTCCACCCTGAGCTTAGAGCCTGCTTGGGATTCTCTCCCCCCCGCCCCTCCCCCACTTGCACAGCTTTCTCACTCTCTCTCAAAATAAATAAATAAAATAAATAAACTTAAAAATAAAAAGAATAAGGAAGTAAAATAAACCCAAACATATTAATAGTCACATTAAATGTAGATGGACTAAATGACCCAAGTAAAAAACATTGTCAGTCTAGATAAAGAGCAAGCCCTGACTGTATAGTATATACAAGGGATATACCATAAATATAAGGGCAGAGAAATACTGAAATAAAAGTATTATAATAAAATAGAAAAAGAAAACCATACATAATAGAATAGAATATGTCATAATTATATAACATCAGAAAAAGTAGATCATAAAAAATTGCTGGATATAGAGACATTTTATAATTACAAAAAGATCAATCTAGTAGAAAAATATAACAATTTTCTTTTTGTGTATTCAATAATATAAATAAAGAAAAGCATTAAAAGTAGTCCACTTCACACCCAATACTTGAAGATTTTGACAAACCTTTCTCAATACATATAATAGAAAATTAGTAGAAAACATAAAATTTTCTCAGTGCATGAAATGATATAATTGATATCTATAGAACAGTATACCAACAACTACAGGGTTCATTCATTTCAAATGTATAGACCATACGTTGGTTTCTAAAGCAAATCTTTACAAGTTCCAAAGATTACAATTATATATACAGAGTATGTGCTCCGCCAGGCTGAAATTAGTGGGATCAATAATAAAAACATCTTTGAAAACTTACCTTCTAAATTATCCATGGGTCAAAGAAGAAATTAAAGTAAAATTTAGAAAATATCTCAAACTAAGTGACAAAAAAATACTACTTATGAAAGCATGTGAGATACAGCTGTAGCCATACTGTAAGGAAATATGTAGCCTTAAATGTATATATTAGAAGAGAAAAAGCAGTTGAAAAGAATAATTTTATCTAATTAAAAATGATAAAAGAAAATAGGAGATAAACTAAAAGAAAGGAAATGAAATGATAGATGAGAAAAAGTAATGAAACAATAAATTTGTATAGGAAAAAGTCAGAAAAGCCAAAGTCATCTTTTTTGAAAACTTATATAATTAAAATACCTTTAATCAAGAAAGACACCACAGGGGCGCCTGGATGGCTTAGTTGGTTGAGTGACTGACTTTGGCTCAGGTCATGACCTCTAGTTCTGTGAGTTCCAGCTGGGTGTTGAGTTGTTTGCTGACAACTCAGAGCCTGGAGCCTGCTTCAGATTGTGTCTACCTCTCTCTGCCCCTCCTCCACTCATGCTTTGTCTATCTCTCTCAAAGAATAGATAAGTATTAAAAAATTAATTAAAAAAATAAATAGAAAGCACAAATTGTTGGTATCAGCAACAAAGAAAATTAAAGCACATTAGAGCCTATAGACATCAAAATCCAAATAAGGTATTATAAAAATAAAATAAAATAACTTTAGGGCTGACTGGCTGGCTCAGTGAGTAGGGCATGCAACTCTTGATCTTGTGGTCATGAGTTCAAGCCCCCACATTGGGCACAGAGCTTACTTAAAAACAAAGTGAAACAAAAAGCTTTAACAATACATATTATAATTTATGTGAAATGGGTAAAGCCTCTAAAAACACAGTTATCAAAAGTGATACAAGAAGAAATAGATATTTTTAATTGTTTCTATATCAAAGGAAAATCATGAGCTCACAAAAATAAATACAGGCATAAATTAATACTAAACTTTTATAAAAGAGAGCATTAGATATATAGATTTTCATTATCAAATTTTTCCAAAAAATTTAAGAAAGAGATAACACCATCCTTATCCATAGGAGAGAAAAAGAGAGAATTTTGGTCAACTCATTTTATAAAACTAGCATAGTCATGGTATCAAAACTTGTCAGGAACATTACAGGATAGCAAAATTATGGACTAAACCCTATTATGAGTGAAAAATGCTACAAATATATTAGAAAACCAAAATATGCAACATATGAAGTATTACCTAGTAAAATGAAATAGTATTTAATTCAAGAATACAAGATAGAATATTTCAAAAATAATCACTGATCATCATCACATTAATAGAGTCAAAGAGAAAACAAATGTGTGATTATCACAATAAATACAAAAATATAGCATTTGATAAATGTGAACACATATGTATGATAAAGTCTCAACATGAGGAAAAGGGAAATAAGACAATTTTATAGAATATAGAAAAGCCTACAGTAAAGGTCTTTTTTTAAATATACTTTAGCTTCCCATTGTCAAGGGTAGCTATTCCTTTATTTTCAAGTGTATAAATAATCTTGGCTTTATTTGTTTATTTTTTTATTATAGTTTATTGCCAGGTTGGTTTCCATATAATACCCAGTGCTCATCTCAAAAAGTTCCCTCCTCCATGCCCATCACCCTTCTTCCCCTCTCCCCCACCCCCATCAGCCCTCAGTTTGATCTCAGCATTCAAGAGTCTCTCATGGTTTGCCTCCCTCCCTCTCTCCAACTACTTTTTCCCCTTCCCCTCCCACATGGTCCTCTGTTATGTTTTGCCTGTTCCACTTATAAGTGAAAACATATGGTATCTGTCCTTCTCTGCCTGACTTATTTCACTTAGCAGGACACCCTCAAGTTCCATCCACGTTGCTACAAATGGCCAGATTTCATTCTTTCTCATTGCCATGTAGTATTCCATCGTATATATATATATATATAAACTACATCTTCTTGATCCACTCATCGCTTGATGGACATTTAGGCTCTTTCTATGATTTGGCTATTGTTGAAAGTGCTGCTATGAACATTGAGGTACATGTGCCCCTATGCATCAGCACTCCTGTATCTCTTGAGTAAATCCCTAGCAGTGCTATTGCTGGGTCATAGGGGAGTTCTATTGTTAATTTTTTGAGGACCCTCCACACTGTTTTCCAGAGGGGCTGCACCAGTTTACATTCCCACCAACAGTGTAGGAGGGTGCCCATTTCTCCACATCCTCTCCAGCATCTATAGTCTCCTGATTTATTCATTTTAGCTACTCTGACCAGCGTGAGGTGGTATCTCAGTGTGGTTTTGATTTGTATTTTCCTGATGATGAGTGACGCTGAGCATCGTTTCATGTGTCCGTTGGCCATCCATCGTTTCTGGATGTCCTTTTTGGAGAAGTGTCTGTTCATATCTTCTGCCCACTTAATCACTGGATTATTTGTTTTTCGGGTGTGGAGTTTGGTGTGTTCCTTATAGATTTTGGATACTAGCCCTTTATTTCATATGTCATTTGCAATTATCTTTTCCCATTCTGTCAGTTGCCTATTAGTTTTATTGATTCGTTTGCCATGCAGAAGCTTTTTATCTTGATGAGGTCCCAATAGTTCATTTTTGCTCTTGATTCCCTTGCCTTTGGGGATACACAGAGTAAAAAATTGCTGCGGCTGAGCTCAAGGAGGTTGTTTCCTGCTTTCTCCTCTAGGGTTTTGATGGTATCCTGTCTAACGTTCAGGTCCTTCATCCATTTTGAGTTTATTCTTGTGTATAGTGTAAGAGAGTGGTCTAGTTTCATTCTTTTGCATGTTGCTGTCCCGTTCTCCCAGCACCATCTGTTAAAGAGGCTGTCTTTTTTCCATTGGATACTCTTTCTTGCTTTGTCAAAGATTAATTGGCCATACATTTGTGGTTCCAATTCTGGGTTCTCTCTTCTATTCCATTTGTCTATGTGTCTGTTTTTGTGTGAGTACCATACTGTTTTCATGATGACAGCTTTGTAATAGAGGCTAAAGTCTGGGATTGTGATGCCTCCCATTTTGGTTTTCTTCTTCAAAATTACTTTGGCTATTCGGGGTTTTTGTGGTTCCATACAAATGTTAGGATAGTTTGTTCTAGCTTTGAGAAGAATGCTGGTGCAATTTTGATTGGGATCAGTTTCTTGATTTCTCTTTCTGTTGCTTCATTATTGGTGTATAAAAATGCAACCGATTTCTGTACATTGATTTTGTACCCTGCGACTTTGCTGAATTCCTGGATCAGTTCTCGTAGGCTTCTGGTGGAGTTGGTCGGGTTTTCCATGTAGAGTATCATGTCATCTGTGAAAAGTGAAAGTTTGACTTCATCTTTACGAATTCTGATGCCTTTTATTTCCTTTTGTTGTCTGATTGCAGATGCTAGGATATACAGCACTATGTTAAACAACAGTGGTGAGAGTGGACATCCCTGTCATGTTCTTGATCTCAGAGGGAAAGGTCGCAGTTTTTCCTCATTGAGGATGATATTAACTGTGGGCTTTTCATAAATGGCTTTTATGATGTTTAAGTAAGTTCCTTCTACCCCGACGTTCTCGAGGGTCTTTATTAAGAGAGGATGCTGTGTTTTGTCAAATGCTTTTTCTGCATCTTTTGACAGGATCATATGGTTTTTATCTTTTCTTTTGTTAACGTGATGTATCACATTGATTCATTTGCAGATATTGAACCAGCCCTGTAACCCAGGAATGAATCCCACTTGGTCATGGTGGATAATTCTTTTTATATGCTGTTGAATTCGATTTACCAATTTCTTGTTGAGTGTTTTTGCATCTGTATTCATCAAGGTTATTGGCCTGTAGTTCTCTTTTTTCTTGGGGGGGGGCAGCGTCCTCTGTCCAGTTTGAGAATCAAAGTGATGCTGGCTTCGTAGAATGAGAAGTTTTCCTTCTATTTCTACTTTTTGGAATAGCTTGAGAGGAATGGATATTACCTCTGCTTTAAATGTCTTGTAGAATTCCCCAAGGAAGCCACCTGGCCCAGGGGTCTTATTTGTTGGGAGATTTTTGATAACTGATTCAATTTCTTCACTGGTTATGGATCTGTTCAGATTTTCTATCTCTTCCCATTTGAATTTTGGTAGTGCATGTGTGTTTAGGAATTTGTCCATTTCTTTTAGGTTGTCCAGTTTGTTGGCATACAATTTTTCATAGTATTCCCTGATAATTGCTTGTATTTCTGAGGGATTGGTTGTAATAGATCCATTTTCATTCATGATTTTGTCTATTTGGGTGCTCTCTCTTTTCTTTTTGAGAAGCCTGGCTAGAAGTTTATCAATTTTGTTTATTTTTTCCAAAAACCAACTCTTGGTTTCATTAATCTGTTCAACTGTTTTTTGTATTCTATCTTGTTTATTTCTGCCCTGATCTTTATTATTTCTCTTCTTCTGCTTGGTTTGGGGTGCTCTTGCCGATCTGCTTCTAGTTCCTTTAGGTGCGCTGTTAGATTTTGTATTTGTGCTCTCTCTAGTTTCTTGAAATAGGCCTGGCTTGTAATATACTTTCCTCTTAGGACTGCCTTTGCTGCATCCCAAAGAGTTTGGATTGTTGTATTTTGATTTTCATTTGTTTTCATATAGTTTTTAATTTCTTCTCTAATTACCTGGCTGGCCAATTCATTCTTTAGTGGGGTGTTCTTTAACCTCCATTCTTTTGGAGGTTTTCCAGACTTTTTCCTATGATTTCAAGTTTCATAGCATTGTGATCCAAAAGTTTGCATGGTATGATCTTAATTCTTTTATATTTATTGAGGGCTGATTTATGACCCAGTATGTGATCTATCTTAGAGAATATGCTATGTGCACTTGAGAAGAAAGTGACTTCCATAGCCTCAGGATGTAGAATTCTAAATATATCTGTGAGATCCATCTGGTCCAATATGTCGTTCAGGTCCATTGTTTCCTTATTGATTTTCTGTCTAGTTGATCTATCCATTGCTGTAAGTGGAATGTTAAAGTCCCCTGCAATTAGCACATTCTTATCAGTAAGATTGTTTATATTTTTGGTTAATTGTTTTATTTATTTGGGTGTTCCGGAATTCGGTGCATAGACATTTATAATTGTTAGCTCTTCCTGATGGAGAGACCTTGTAATTATTATATAATGCCATTCTTTGTCTCTTGTTACTGCCTTAACTTTAAAGTCCAGTTTGTCCGTTACAAGTATGGCTACTCCAGCTTTATTTTGACTCTCAATAGCATGATAGATATTTCTCCATCCCCTTACTTTCAATGTAAAGGTGTCCTCAGGTCTAAAATGAGTCTCTTGTAGACCGCAAATAGATGGATTCTATTTTTTTTAATCCATTCTGATACCCTATATCTTTTGATTGGAGCATTTAGTCCCTTTACATTCAGTTTTATTATTGAAAAATATGGGTTTAGACTCACTCATTGTGTTCTCTGTAGGATTCATGCTTGTAGTGGTGTCTCTGGTAGCTTGTGTTCCTTGCAACATTTCCCTCATAGAGTCCCCTTAGGATTTCTTGTAGGGCTGGTTTAGTGGTGACAAATTCTTTTAATTTTTATTTGGGAAAACCTTTATCTCTCCTTCTATTCTGAATGACAGGCTTTCTGGATAGAGGATTCTTGGCTGCATACTTTTTCTGTTCATCACATTGATGATTTCCTGCCATTCCTTTCTGGCCTGCCATGTGTCAGTAGATAGGTCTGCATCCACCCTGATATGTCTCCCTTTGTATGTTAGGGCCCTTTTATCCCTAGCTGCTTTCAGAATTCTCTCTTTATCCTTATATTTTGCCAGTTTTACTATGATATGTCGTGCTGAAGATCAATTCAAGTTATGTCTGAGGGGCTTTCTCTGTGTCTCTTGGATTTCGATATCTGTTTCCTTCTCCAGTTAGGGGAAGTTCTCGGTTATAATTTTTTCAGGTACCCCTTCTTACCCCTTTCTCTCTTCTTCTTCAGGAATTCCTATGATAGGGATATTGTTTCATTTGATTGCATCACCCAGTTCTCAAATTCTCCTTTTGTGCTCCTGGATCAATTTATCTCTCTTTTTCTTGGCTTCTCTTTTTCTATAATTGTATCTTCTAATACACCTATTTTTCTCTCTGCCTCTTCAATCCGTGCAGTGGCCGCCTCCATTTTTTTATGCACCACACTTATAGCATTTTTTAATTCATCACAACTATTTTTAAGGTCCATAATCTTAGTAGCAATAGCTTCTCTGCTGTCTTCTATGCCTTTTTCAAGCCCAGCGATTAATTTTATGACTATTGTTCTAAATTCTTGGTCAGTTATGTTGCTTATATCTGTTTTGACGAATTCTTTAGCTGTCACTTCTTCCTGGAATTTCTTTAGAGGAGAGTTATTCTGTTTCATCATTTTGGCTAGCTTTCTGTCTCTTATAAGTTTTAAAAGCTTGTTGTGTGCTCTGCACCTGTGAGGTCTCCTATATTAAAGAAGGCTCATTGGCTGTCCACGGCCTGTCCGTTGAGGAAGTGTTCTTTTAATGGTGTCCCTTGGTCTCTCTTGTTGTGCCTCTGGTTATTTTATTTCTCTACTCGTAGTGATAATTGGGACTCTCCACCATGTGTACTTTGGCTTGTTTTTTGAGGTAGCCCTGGAAAAGAAAACAGACAGACACACAAGGAAAAGGCACAGACAAATCGAACAAACAAGCAAACTGAAAGGAAAACAACAAAAACAATAACAACAAAAGAAAAGGGCAGTCTAAAAGCATAAAACCAGAAATCCTAGCTACAAATAAAGAGCAGGATGGAGGCAGTGCTGATGGAAGAACACATAGAAAGAGAGAAATGACAGGGGTGGGGAGATAGAGAAATTGAAAGTTGACCAGGCAGAGAGACTAAAAGGCTTAATTCAGAGAGAGAAAAAGGAGAATATGGTAGGAGGTGAGGAGAAAGAAATGAAGATAATGTTTTCCAGAGAAGCTATATAGTCTGATTATTCCAGAGAGAGAGAGAAAGGAAGTTAATGATGGAGGTGTAGAATATGTATCAAGA
>CM053572.1:92957155-93009840 GCA_028646485.1 Cryptoprocta ferox | reverse complement strand
TTTTTTTTAACTTTTATTTATTTTTGAGAGACAGAGACAGATCACAAGCAGAGGAGGGGCAGAGAGAGAGGGACACACAAAATCGGAAGCAGGCTCCAGGCTCCGAACTGCCAACACAGAGCCCAACATGGGGCTCAAACCCACGAACTGTGAGATCAGGACCTATGCTTAAGTCTGACGTTCAACCGACTGAGCCACCCAGGCACTTCCTGTGTGCTTTAATGATACCACCCGAATGTAATCCTGCAGGCCAGGCCACTTCCTAGCTAGGGATTGAGTAGGAAGAGTAGGGGAGTGATTCCTCCTGATGCCATCTGGGTACAGGGTACCCAGCCCAAAGAAAGCTCCGCAGTTAGAGATAGGATCTCTCTCCGAATGCTCTCTGGTTAGGGATGGGTCCCTCTCTGTCCCGGGCTGAGGTTTTTCTCTTCTCCAGGGACAGTTCTATGAGCAGTTGTAGCTGCTCTTTCTCTTCCCCTCTTCACAGTGGGGGCTCCCTCCCCTCTGAGCCTCTGTGTCCTGGCCCGTTTTTATCTTCCCCACTTAGCAATCACACATGTATGAGGCTGTGTTCTTAGTGGACTCTGTCTCTTTTCCTCCCAGACTCTTGCGGTTCAGTGTCCTTTGGCTTCAGCCCTTCTTTGTTTGAGAGATGCAGGTGGGAAGTATGGAACTTCTATTTCTCCACCATCTTGCTTCCAGTAAATGTCTTAATTTAGAATGAATTATTGAACTATTTTCCCCTTATATCCAGAATAAAACAAAAATATCACCAATAACCACTTCTTTTGAACATTTTTTTTGGAAGTTGTAGCTAGTAGCAATAATGAAAGAAAAGGAAATAAAAGGTATCAATTTATGAAATAAAGAAAAAAATCATTATTTACAAATATGATTGTATACTTGGAATACTCAAAAAAGTCTACTGGCAAACCCATTAGAATTAATAAGATTAGCAAATGTTCTGAAATCAAATTCAATACACACACAGAGACACAGACACACACACACACACACACACACACACACACTTTTAAATGTCAGCAGTAAACAGAAAATAAAATTTTGAAGCTATAGCATACATAAGAGCAAAACAAAGCCGATAACTAAGAATACACCTATTAAATTATGTATTTTACACAGAAAATAACAAAATATTTAGAGAAATTAGAGTCATCAATAAATAGATGGATATACCATAATAATGGAATGAAAACCAATATTGTGAATATTTTCAGTTTTCACCAAAATAATCTACTTGCAATGTAATTTTGGTCAAAATCCCCATAGGTTATACTGTTTTATAGAAATTCATAAATAATTCTTTATCTGGAAGGGCAGAGGACCAAAATAGTTAAGGAATTATTGAATGAGAACAATATTGGAAGACTTATTCCACCAGGTATTGAGACTTACAAAGCTATACAGTAAGTGGTATACTGTTGACAGAGTAGACAGATAGAGTCCAGAAATAGAGCCACATATATAGGATCAATTGATTTGTGAAGATGTCACTGCAGTGCATTGATAGTAAGGGGTAAGGATGGTCTTTCCAATAAAAGTTGCTGGATCAAAGGCATATCTAAATGGACAATAATGACTTTAATCCCTATTGATACATGTACAAAAATAAATTTGGACGGGTGACTCAATTTAAAAGTTAAAGCAATAGAGATTCTAGAATATAACATGGTTCACTTTGTGAACTCAAGAGAGGCAATGATTAATAAAACAAAACGTAAAAAGCACTAGGCATACAGAAAAAAAAAATATTGCTGAATTGAATTTTTCAAAATTAAGAACCTGTTAAGGACCCAAGAGAGTGGAAAAGCAAACCACAGGATAGAAATTATTTGTAAGACATTTATCTCATGAGAGATTTGCCTCCATTGGAAATTTTTTTAAAAAGATGAATCAGTAATGGCCCAATGACTTTAACACTTTTCAAATGACTAATAAATATGGAAGTGTGCTCAATTAGTTACCAGGGAGGTATAAATTAAAATTACAATACAAAACCACTATATACTCTTCAGATGGCTAACATGAAAAGACCAACAATGTCCAGTGCTGTCGAGAACTGAGACCAATTCCACGGGAAGGTCTAATTCTTTTGGACATGCATATGTGTGTTCACCAACATACTACAAATGATCATAGAAGAGCTATTTGTGATCCCTCCAAAGTAGACAAATCCCAAAAACTCATCAATAGTAAAATGGGTAAATTGTGGAATATTTATAAAATATACTTACGCACAGTAGTGACAGTGAACAAATATCTTGCATGCAGTAGAATGGATGAATCTTAAACAAAATGTTGTGTGAATGAAACCAGACACAAATTAGTAAGTGCTGTGTGTATCTACTTACGTGAATTTCAGTAAGATTAGTTTAATCTTTGGTGCTAGAATTAGAATAGTGGTTGTTAGTAGAGGAAATAATTTGGGAAGGAGCACAAGAGTGGCTTCTGGGGTGGGACTAATTTTTAATTTCTTGTTCTGGGGAGGTGTTTACATGGGAATGCTCATTTTTTAAAAAATTCCTTAAGCAATACATTTATGATTTGTGCTCTTTTCTGAATCTGTTGTATGTCAGTAAACATTTAAAAGCTATACGGATTTTTTAAAAAGCTCTTGGAGGATCCTAAAGGAAAAAATCCTAATTAAGAATCAAACTGCCTACATAGCCTAAGATGTAATGGGGTTTCCCCTTAATAGATGCATTGGTTCAGTGGCCTGTCCATTTTATTATCATGTCACCTTTCTGAACCTACCTTGGTGACCCTGTACAGGTGACTTAATCTTCTTAAGAAGCAGTTGCTTTAGATATAGATTTTACTTCCATATTTGAAGCAACTGTGCTGAACAAAGGAGATGGATTAATTGATGCTTTAAAATCCTATAAAAATGCTAAATCCCTGCAAATGAAATCTACATCTTAAACAATCAATTTTCACAAGTGAATATAAAAACTCAGGAAGAAACAGCCTGGCAAATTCATCTGGTGTTCTGTATAAATACAATTTTAAACTACCTTCAGTTTTTTCATGCTTTGCCATCTGCCGAATGGTGCTTGGAATGGAATTTTAATCTCTAATTGCAAATGCAGGGATTAAAAAGGTTACATTCAAAATGTGCTGCGAGACCAGCTAACAATTCAGAAAGGAAAAAAAGTCTCTATCTGCAGGTTTTTCTGGCATAGATGTTTTCTGGAAATGATAACCTGGCACCAGGTCTTTCACAGTCAGAAGTGGAAAAGAAAATAACCTGCTCCAATTGGGTCTGAACTGTCTGAATGAACCTTTGTGTAAACTCTAGATGCTTTTGACTGTGGAATCAGAGCAAGAATGGACAACTTTGCTCTTTCATTTCCTTAGAAATGAGAGCATTATGTTAGCTGTCAGTTAAACAATTAAAACAAAGGAAAAAGAAACACAACACTCTTTGGTTTGGGGGTGCCGAGCACATATTTAGCTAAGTGAAGACAGGAAAACAAAATCACAATTGAAAATGGTAAATTCTACAAACAAATGACAAACTGATATGCATTCTTCTAAATTGGGTAGAAATTTATGAAAAGATTTCAACCTAATTTTTAGTTTTAATATGTTTAATATATAGATATATCAATTCTCCTTCCTTGTGAACTTTCGCTCTTACTATTTCTTCAGCAGGCCTTTGCTCCTTTGTTATACCACTTCCATACTATATAATAGTGTTTTGAAATGTGCACACTTACTTCTACCCTCTTTTGTGCCTTTGTGTATGTGGTGTCTCTTACTTGGACTGCCCTCTAGACAGTCAAGTCAAATCCTTCTGTATAATGACTGACAAAATGGGGAGTCGTTATGGAATAATATTATGCACACTTCTGAGCTTTGTATCATAGAAACTTGAACTTGTTTTATTGTTCTTCAATTGTTTTATATGTGGATATTTTTCTACTCAATAGATCAAGGACCATGACTTCTTTTATTTTCCCCAATGCAAGAGAGATTATAGGGGACTTATAAAAGTCTTTAAAAAAAATCAGCAAAAAGACCATTTAAAAGTTATAATGCATAAAATTTTTTTATATAAAAGACTTTTTATAATACATTTTAATTCCCCCATGTTTCATGACTTTTTGAATGGGACACACATACATACATGTGTGTGTATATCTCATATATATGTGTGTGTGTATATATATATTTACATGTATATGCATATGTATTTCAAATATATGAACATTGTCACTCTATAATGAAATTTATAGTATATGTGAATATTTCCTAACATCTATTTTCCTTTCTTTCTCCCTTGCTAAAATGACCCAGAAGACCCAGTGAAATTACCATTACATATTATAAAACAGTTGAAATGGGAAAATATTAGAGGAAGCTTAGGCTGTGATATATCAGCAATCTTGCCTCTGAATATTGGCTTTGGTAAGGACCAGTAATGCATTTAATCAAAGCTTCTTTTGGCTAAGAGGGGAATAGAGGGAAAAATAAATATGGGAAACATGCACAGGATAAATACTCTTTTAATATATACCTAGCAACTCAGAATAGTGACAGACAGTGGGAAAGCCAAGGACTGAATGCTGTATATTTGGTGACCTCAGCTTGAGTCTCACCCATCCACAAGAGTTGACTCTAGCTTTTGAGATCTAAATCTCACTTTTGAAATCCATATATTATTTAAAATTAAATGAAGACTTCCTCCATATGCACTCCCCCCAGACTAATTTGAGTAAAATACTAAGAAGTAGCTATGAACTCAATAGTGATCCATGACTTTTTTATGTGACTTAAAAACAAAACAAAACAAAACAAAACAAAACAAAACAAAACAAAACCCTTTCCCAAGTCCTTAACTCTCACCTCCCAAACCTATAAATCTCTCACCCACATAATTCTGTCATGGATCATGTGTGAAAGAGAATAAAATAGCTAAAATAGCTTTTCAAAACTCTGGTGTCTAATTGGATAAGATTGTGACCACCCCAAATATCTGCATGGCAAGAGAGACTTCTCTATCCTTGAGGTCATAAACTTCCATCCTTTCTGCCTTTGAGTAAGTTTGCTCCTCTGCCTCTTGTTTGTCTAGCATTTGCTCAGTAGACACATTGCAGTGAGAAGGCGCTGTCTTTTTCCAGGTCTGTTTATCTTAAAAGAACTATATTTTATCGTGGAACAACAAAAGTACACCCAGGTAGCTTGGCATATCTTTTTGCACAGATAAACCAACTCTGCAGTTTGATGTAGCATCAAATTAAGAAAAGAATCCTTGCCTCCTAAAATATCTTTTGAGTATCTTACATTAGAGAAATAATTTTTTGTGGAACTTGTTAAAGACCAGAAAGGCAGATTTTATTAAGGATTGTTGCAGTAGAGGGGCACCTGGGTGGCTCAGTCGGTTAAGCGTCCGACTTCGGCTCAGGTCATGATCTCATGGTTCATGGGTTCGACCCCCCGTCGGGCTCTGTGCTGACAGCTAGCTCAGAGCCTGGAGCCTGTCTTCGGATTCTGTGTCTCCCCCTCTCTCTGCCCCTCCCCTGCTCATGCTGTCTCTCTCTCTCAAAAATAAATTAAACATTTAAAAAAAGGATTATTGCAGTAGATATAAGGAGTACTGCAGTAGGGTTTTGCAGTAGGGGATAGAGGTTGAGTTCCTTTCTGAATATAAAAGGAAAAATGGGAATTTACAGCCAAGAAGCGGGGTGGAAAATTACTATGAGTAACCATCAGGGTTAAGGAGAGATTCTTGCTAAACCATTCTAGATCCTAATAGGATTCTTGCTCTTAGGCAAGCTAGAGTGATCAGACATCATCTGAGGGATGGGAGGAGATGAGAAGAGTGCTCAGATATCATGGCTGAAGGATTCTGGCTAATCTGATGTGACAGGATTTTTACTAAAATTGGACTATTAACAACAGACCCAAGGACAGGACCTACTCAAAAAGAGCTTAAAGGAACCTGAAGAGAGTTTGGTCAAGGAGAGTCTTTGTCACTTTTCATCTTGACCCAGGAGTGAATAAACTTGAATTTGCACAGGAGTGAGAGGGGGAATGGTGAGGACTGAACATGCAGATTCCAAAATTCTATATCTCCTTTCATCCATGGCAATCACTTCTTTATGTGATCTGACATTTTCTGTTTTCCTAAACCAGTCTGCATGAAACCGTAAAAGGTTTCATGCCTAAATCTATAAAAATTCATGACTCATACAAGCCTGTAACCTGTATAAGATGTGTTACAAGTAAGGTTGTTTCTTATTCTGTGATGATTTTATTGTTCTAACAATAAAGAATTATTGACTTACCATTAAATATCTAATATGTGCAAGTACAGTGCCTTTTGTAGAATATATATAAGCTTTATTTATTTATTTAACAAAAATTATTCACCTTGGGAATGTCCAAGAGAGGTCAAATTGCATTTTCTGCAATGGAAACTTTAGAAATAATCTATGGAGCAATTCTGGTGGGGCATGTTGGTCTCCTCAAGTGCTAAAGCCAAAAGCAAAGAAAAACCAAACAAAATTCACTCCCCTCCCCCACCCCAAGCAAAATAAAACAAAAGAAATGCAGAGCTCTTAATGGTAGAACTCATTAAAATAATTGTTCGGTTTTCAAAATAAATGGCTCCATCATCTTAGGCTATGATAAGTACACTCACAGTTTTATTACCTGTGTGTTTCCTCTTCATCTGGATTGAATTACTCTTGTTAAAGCTTCGACCTAACTATTATATGCCTGGGGTGACATCAGAATGGAACATACTGTCAAAGTCAGCTGTCAGCACAGAAACTCCAGAGAGACAGAATGTGAAATGGAAGAAATAACAAATATTCTTAGTGCCTGTTGAATTCTTTGGATGAATTTGACTGGGCCACATCATTCTATACTGCCTAAGTGAAAAGACTTTGTAAAAGCCATGTGCTCCTGTCCTTCATCAGTCTGTCAGAGTACGAGGAACTACAATGCTAAAGGAAAGGCATCAAGATAATGGAGCATAGGTGAGAGGGGGGGAGGAAAAGCCTTGAACTTGATGTTTCATGTAGAGGTAATGGGAAAGTATGAGTAGTGTGGTCAGGTACAAGGGGATATTGAAAGACCATGTTGAAGGGTTATGGATCAAAGGTGGTTTTTCAGGGCTTTTCATTGTTATTGGGTGACTGAATTGTGTAAAGAAGTGATTGGTGCAAAAGTCAAGATTAAGATTTGGGTAGAAGAGTTATTTATATACAGAGTTTTCAAATTATCTATGTGCGTGTGAACTGCCAGCTACCAAGTCACTTGTTCTTTGTGTGAGATCTGTATCTTCTATACAGTCCCGTTATATTTTCTTCTCAGACCTAAGCACACCTGTTCAGATGTGTGTACACACACACACACACACACACACACACACACAAATAGACTCTATCTCTGGAATATTTGGGAATCTTCATAACTTCAGTTGATGTGAAATGATGATAGTGGATTTATTGATTTCTGAATTTTTAATTTTTGCTGATTTTTTTGTGACACATGTTTCAAATAAGAGTCAGAATTTCTTCCTAAGCCTCTTGATTGAAAAATCTCTGGAAAGCTTTTGAGTGTTTACTTTGGTGTCCCAGTTTGATATTTGGTCCTAGAATTTTCTCCTTCATAGGAAGAAACTTTTCCACTGTCAGATGGCTGTCAGATGCCTCCCAGCTGTCACTAGGAATCAGGAGAAATGCAACTGAACTTAATCTGACTTTCCTGGCATCCTTATTGGTGGGTATTAAAAGGTCTGAGATGAATGTCCTAGTCTTTGGTGTGCAAAGATATGCATTTCTTTATTTCCCTAAAGCAAACTTCACAACAGATAACAGATTTTTTCTCTGGTACTTCAACAATTCTTCTGACAGATAAATTTTAGAGCCAATACTTTCTGAAAAGCTTTTGGAGGAGCAAGCCTAATTTGCAAATGGAGCATATACCTAGTTTGCAAATGGAGCATACATTTGTTGGTACTTGGAGGTGAGGGCACCTGCCTCTGAGCATATTCACAGAAGTAAATGACTCTTTCTTGCATATGGAAAACAATATTTTGAAGTCTGACTTCTTTTATTCACCAAAACTTAATTGAATATCTTTCACAGTGTCAGGCACTAGATTAGACAATGGGGATAAAAAGTTGAATATGATGCTGTATTTGCCCTCAAGACATTCATGGATTCGATGGCTATTTGATGTTTTGTTTCTTGTTCTGAAAAATATGTGAAGAGTATCAGCAGAATAGAAGCAAAAGTGCCATTGAAAAAGAAGAAAAAACCTCTAGGTTAAAGGTGGAGGTTTGTTTGTTTTGTTTTGTTTTGTCTTGATTTTTTCTTAGTTTGTTTTCATTGATTCAGCTACTATATAGGCATCTGGGAATGAAACATGAACATTCCATTACAGATTAATTGGTGGGGTTACCCACTGTCCTGGTTTTCCCAGGATTAAGGGGTTCCTGGGCCATAGCGTTTACAGGTTTAAACTGGAAAGTCTTGGGCAAACTTTGGCTTAATGCCGACGTTTTCAAAGAAAGGGACATTTTGAACTGTTTATGTCTTTTTATGTCTTATTTTTAAAGGGAATAGTCAGTAAGAAGTTGATGTTTATTTATTTGCATTGGTAGAATCTGTGCAAAATGTATACAAACGTATGTTTAGAATGTAACATTTAGTTTAAGTAACAGCTAATTAAAGCTGGTGGTTATCCCTGAGTCCTTTTGGGCAATCCTGGGTGGGGAAATGATCCTCAGCAGAGTAAAAAACAAGGCATAGAAGAGGAGATAATGCTCCAAGGATTACTGTTGCTTTCAGACTTGGTCCTTGTTGTAATCATTTATTCCTGGGCCCACTCAATCTATCAAATTCTTTGGTAGTAAAGTGCAAGGATCTTTAGTTTCACAAGCTATACTCACTAAAGTAGAAGGATAGCTGTTTTAGCCTTCTTGTTTTGTTTAAATAAATGAAGCAATTCAATTCTAGGTCTATAGTTCTTGTTTTCTGTGCTTTCTTAGGTTCTTTGGGCACTTTTGAATAATACTAGATTTTTGGGAGAGGCAAGTTTAGAAGACTCAAAATATTAAAGTCTAATTGTTGAAGATATATTCATCACTTTTTTGGGTCCTGATTTTAATTTAAACATCCTGAGGAATCAGGGGCGCCTGGGTGGCTCAGTCTGTTTAGCGTCTGATTCTTGGTTTTGGCTCAGGTCATGATGTCACAGTTTGTGTGCTCAAGCTCCACATTGGGCTTTGTGCTGATGGCTTGGAGCCTGCTTGGGATTCTCTGTCTCTCTCTCTGCCCATCTCTCACTTGCTCTCTCTCTCTCTCTCAAAAATAAATAAATGCACAAATAAAAAAACATACTGAGGAATCATTCTCTTTTCTTGGTTGTTCTTTAGGACAGTTCCTTTTTGGAGGAGAACTATTTACTGCCTCTGTGGCTTGATCATGAATACCAGTGATATGGAGCCCTTCTGTGTTCCTTAAACATGAGCTCTTTTTGATGTTTTTGTTGTTGTTTGTCTTTTGGCCCTGGGTTGGAGTTTCATGTTTCTTATCTATTCTTTGAAGAAAAATGTACTCTGGTCTCTATTGTCAGAGGAACATTCAAAATTATCCAATAATATGAATATCCAAGTTGTAGAAAATGTAAAATTTATACTTGGATCAAGGTTTGACAAAGCAAATATAAAATTTACACAGTAATTAAATTTGGCACAGCCATCAACCAGAAAGCACCAGTAAATATTTGGCCCCTAAAAATGAATAAAACAGTGGTAATGTTGTTAAAAGTAATTTAACGAGGAGGCCACTAAATTGGGATGCCTCTGATGCCTTGGTAGCCTACCTGTGTCAACCAGAACCTAAGCCAGTGTCAATGCACTCAACTCTGAGAAAATGAAAGTTATGAACAACCAATCACAAATAGCCAACTTCACTCTCCCAAATAAGCCAACTGCTTAAGCTATGTCCAGTCAAATAATTTTCTTGCTTTGCTTCCATATCTCCTATATAAAACCTGTTCCCATAGCTGCTATCAGTGGAATGCTCTTAACCACCTTTGGTTTGGTACTGCCCAATTTCAATCCATGTATGCTCAAAGAAACTCTTGAAAAAAAAATTTAATGTGCCTCAGTTTACCTTTTAATAATGTTTTATGCCACACAACTTAGGTGTGCAGAAAAACATAATTTATTGTTTCATGACTGAACATAATTTGTATCTTATGTGTCCATTGGCAGAAAATACAATTTTACATTTTGTAGCACACCTGTATTTTAACAGTCTCAAAATATCATGCCTGCTGAATTGATTTTGTCATAGATATGATACAGATTTCACTGTCTTTTTTCAACATTTTTACAGTTCACATGTTTTTAGAAATCCTTTAACAAGCAATGAAGTAATACTTTAAAGCCCTAATGCTGATGATAATGAATTTATCTTGCTATGGCTCAAGCCAGTGATTGTTAGAGTGCAGTCCCCAGACCAGCAGCATGAGTGTCACTTGGCAAACTTAGAAATACATATTCTTGGGCCCCAGCCCAGACCTCTTGAAATTTGGGTGGAACTAAAGATTGAGTACTTCTGGCTCAGGTATCTTGTGCTGTGGTAAAATGATGGTCTCAGCAACTCATTGCCAATATTTTCTCTCTTGAGAGATCCAGAAAAAAAGAAGTGCTGAAAAGATGACCAGAAACATATTGCCATCACAAAGAATAGTATAAGAATTCTCCTTTTGTCTTAAATGCTTTGAATATTTTCCAAAATTTGTCATTGGAGAAGATACATTGTGCCCATCTAAGAGAAGATGTATCTACTATAGATATATCTACTGTTCATTAACTTTGAATGACAGATCTAAGAAAGTTTTAACTTTTATCAGAAGCATTGCAACTTACCAGTTTTTTTTCCAATGAGACTTTTGGGGTTCAAATTAGCTTAGGGGACAAGAGAAGATAAATTGTTGTTTTGAAAATATGCTAGTGAAGTGTTCTTTTAGACAGTGATAAGGCGTGATACCATCAGCATGCAGTGAACAAACCTAGATAAATGATTTACTATTTCCAAAAAGGTGAGGGTAGAGGGAATACTGGCTTGTGGGAGACTGACCTTGAATTCTATCTCTTATTTTCAAAGGGATTTCTGTTTTCCATTCCATTCGACAATTGTGAGCCGCACCTCAGTGAACTCTTTAAACAGAATATCAATAAAGATGCTTTGCTTTGCATTTGTAAGCCACACAGAAGCTACTCCTCTGTTATCTCTCACCTTCCAACTCTTCTAAGTATGCTTGGCATCAGCAACAAAGCTAAGGCAGCTGATACAAATCAAATAAGCAATTAAATGGAAAAGTTTCTTTTCTCTCTTGTCCTTACTGGATAAGGTATTTTATACATAGTGAAAATAATCTCTTGGGTGCTGAGGTAAAGCAAGATGCTTCCTGGAAATCCTGTGCTCCAAATCTGTAACAGATAGTCAGAAACTCAGAGATATGTGGAATTTTTTGAAAGCATAGTGACAGTAAATTTATGGTCTTTTTCTTTTCTGAAAATAGAGGGATTATATAGTAAATAAATATATTTACTAATATTATTTATTTATATTATTAACGTATAAAATAAAATAAAATAAAATCTAAAAAATATACAAAATTAAATATACTAGTTAATGGCACTGCTTGACAGTGGTATACTAATAAAACTAATGTTATAGCTAACCATACAAAATAATATATATGCAGATTTCTTTTTTCTACATAATTTCAGGTCAATGAAGAAATCTCCCCAAAATTTAGATTAAGAGTGATCTGAGCAAACCTGTGAAGTTGTAGTGATTACCCATTTATGGATGATTATACTCAAGCTCAAAGAAATTTAGCAAGTTGACCAGAGTCCACAGTCTGCCACAGATGGGTGTCAAGACATAGTCAGGTCTGCTTAATTTCAGATGTCAGTCTTTCTGTTTCAGTACAATACACTGAGATTCTGGTTATTTAGAGAAGACTTGCCTCAAGAGCTAAAGCTGCCTTTTTCCCTTTTCTTTTTTCCCTGTGGTCAACCTAATGTCTTGTAATGAGAGTTATCCAGAGAATCATTCTAAGATCTTGGAGATTACAGTGAGCCAAGAATTCAATCTTTAAACCACATTTGGAAACTACACCTGACATTTATTAGGAGCTTGGTAAATATTTGTGAAGTGCACGTAGTTCATTGGCTTATAGCAGATACAGTGTGATTTTTACATTTTTCTTTGTTGGGTGGTATGGGAACAGGAACAATACTTTACATTTCAGCATATCTCCCTTTTTCTCATATAGCCCCAGGGCCTGAGGACTAAGGTACTTTTACTGAGCTCCAATAGTTTGTTAATTCAAAACCACATTTCTGTGAGAGTTAGGTCTGTGGGGGCCTTTGGGATTCAGCCTGCCAGTATTTCAGTATTGTGGAAAGTGAGTGTTGAATATTTATTTAACATTAATGACCCCCCTACTCAGGACTTCCTTTGTCCGATATGGTTTCTGTTGTACTCTATCATTTCTGTAACTTACAGCCATGCCAGTGATATTGAATGTAAGAAACCTTCTAATGTAGCTTATTACTCCTCACCCTCTTTATAAGAATTCTAATTGATGATCTTTAGTCTTTGCCTTTGCATACCACCACATTACGTCTTATAGAGTACATGACTGGTTATATTTACTTTTGACTTAATCAACTCTGTAATTTGTCTTGTACAATTGTATACATACAAAAAAACCTTGTATTTATTGTTTTGCATTAATAATAATAATAATCATATAAATAAAATTCATAGCAATTTCACATTGATGAATTGTCGTAAACTATTATGATGACCATGTGCATATCCTCCAGGGGGGAAATGAAGAAAAGCATGTGTGTATGTTTGTGTTTGTGTTTAAAAATGATTATACCAAATAATCACAAATCATATTTAAAGTTTATTTTTTAGTCTCATTACATGAAGGGGAAAGAGAGTATTCAGAGAACCAGGACTTTTATTTTCTCTTTTTGGTTCCTGCTATTTACTTTTTACCTGTAAATAATCTTCAGTTCATGGTATCAGAATCTCCTTCAAAGTAACTAAATTAATTATGAAATTATAAGTAAAACATTGGATTAAGTACCAACAATAAAGTACCAATGTTATAAGTACCAAAATATTAATACTATAGTCATGTAAATATGATCTGAAGAAAAAGAAAAATTAAATTACCACAACCTGTAAAGTTTACTTTTGAGTTATTCATACAAGACCTGCTGATGTGAATAACCACAGATTAAGTCCAATTTTCCAAGATAGACAATAGATGTTTATTTGGCTGCTTGGTATCCATTCATCCATCTTCTATTAATTGTATTGCTCTTCTCCTCTGAGCTACCCATCATCCCCAGCTTTCTTTCCAAGGATTTCTGGGGGAGTTGGCTCATGTTTTGTTCATGAGTGGATTGATAACATGATTTGGGCCATAAATAACCAGCATCTCACATTCCCTGGACAACTGTGATTGGATCAGTAGTGGGCCCTCAGCCTATTCAGAACCATTCAGAACCAAGAATGCAGTGAAACCCTTCTGGAAATCTTGGAAGATATCTTATTCTTTCCTCCTGGACTTGTAGTTGAGAAGGGAAGCTTCACATTTGATGCAGTAGTCATCATAGAAACACAAAAAAACAGCAGTTTGAGAACAAAGCAAGAGCACAGAGAACACAGAGCTGGGTCAGAAGATTGTGTAACATCAGGCTATATCTGAAATGAGTGCTGCTACTCTATGCTCTCCACTCACAAGTGCCAATAAATTCTTTTTTGGCATAAGAACATTTGATTTGGGCTTTCTGTCATCTACAGCTGAGATCCAGTATGCTCTGGCAATATGAAGAGAGCATATAGGGGATGATAGTTCTTGAAGTTTCTCACCACAACTAAAAGAATGAATGCTCATCAGAGATTGGGAATAACTTTCCAGAATACTAGCAAATCCTGGACCTACAACCAGGCAGACATTATTGAAGAATGAGAAAGGTCTGTCATGTGTAAAGGCACATGTGCTCTAAAGAAAGTAGCAGGCCACAAACTGCCTTTATACTCCATGTTGCCTTGAGCACGAATTTAGCTAAAAGTATTATTGATTTGAACATAGATAGACTGTAATCCAACTGCTTTTTAGGTTTTCTATTATTTAATCAGTTGTGTTGGTGATGTATGGAAAAGACTTCACCAAAATGCTAAAAGTTATGGTTAAGAACTCTATTACAAGAGGACAAAAAGAGAACTCTAATATATTCAATAAGTGTAAGCAAACTCATGGATTGTTTCAGGAGCTGTGTGCCCATGGGGGACATATTATAGAAGTGGCTGAGCATATTCTGGGTCTTCTTTGAGCCTCAGGATGATATTAGAAATGAAGGAACTGGTAAACTAGAGAAAAAATGGCGACTTTTGATTTCCAGTCTGACATGTAAAGAGCTTTGAAGTCACTACTTTGTCCTAACAAGTAAAAAGGTGAATAAACTGAAAAATCAACACCTCTTAGATTTGCCAGAGAAGTGAGGTTACAGGGCAAAATTCTGCCCCCAACACTTGGAGAGACAGGCAGACAAATACAGAGAATCACAGTTTTCTGGAGCAGGAACTCATGAGTAGAAATCATGGAACCAGTCACCAGGTTGGAAAACCCGAACTATAATTGTTGAATTGCTGGAGGCTTAGTGTGATATTTAAGAATTGAGGAGGGGAGGGCAGTCAGAAGGGGTTATGTGAGTTTTACTTTTCAGGAGTTTGACCCGGCTCTCTTACTGAATGTCAGAGAGAAAATCTTTTCATGGTTTCAACCTAGGAAGGGAAAAGTAACCATTTTGGAAAACACCAAAGTAGTCCTTTATTTCTTAACAAGACTTGTCCTCAAGAGTAACTGTTTACCAGAGCCTAAACTTTTGGGTTTTATTCACAATCTAAAGAACCTGGGACAAAGGAAATGATCAAATCTAGCCTGCTCTTGCTATCCTGTCCACCTAAGGAGGGAAAAAATACTGAGAAGCACTTGAGAAGTTCACAGTCTAGAGACACAAGCTAAATAAAAGTCAGGGATCGAATAAGAGTATAGAAGGCTTCTATTTCCCCTCCCCCATGCCTTACCAGGACATTGCCAAAGTCCTGTTTACTGCACTTCCTTTTAGCTAGTACATTATTTCCAGCTACCAAGATATACTAAATTTACAAGATACACTAAAAGACAAACAACAACAATGACAAAAACAACAACAGTTTGTAGAGACAGAGCAAGCCTCAGAACCAGACTCCGATATGGCAGAGATGTTGGAATGATCAGATTCAGAATTAAAAACAGCTATGATTAATATATCCAGGGCTATAACAGATAAGGTAGATGCCATACAAGACCAGATGGGCAATGTAAGCAGAGCTAAAAATTCTTTTTTTAAGTTTTTATTTAGAGAAAAATTTTAGGGAAGAATGAAAAATAAATGCTAGAAATAAAAAAAAACACTGCAATAGAAACGAAGACTGTTTTTTAAATGAGCTCATTAATAGACTAGATATGATTAAGGAAAGAGTCTCTGAGCTACAGCAAATAACAGAAACTTTCAAAACTGAAAGCAAATAGAAAATTATTTTTTAAGGAATAATATTTAAGAATTGCAGTAAAACTATAAAAGATCAGCATACACATAACTGGAATACCAGAAGGAGAAGAAAAGAGAAAGGAACAAAAGCAATAGTTAAAGCAATAATGACAGTATTACCTCCAAATTAATGTTAAACACCAAACCACTTATCCAGGAAGCTCAAGGCACCAGCAGGACAAATGTCAAAAAATGTATTGTTTTCAAACTACAGAAAATCACAGATAAAGAAAAAAAAACTTGAAAAAGCCAGAGGGAGGGAAAACACTGTATTTATAAAGAATAAAAAGGATGAATTGTATCCAGCTTCTCCTCAGAAAGTGTGTAAGCAAGAAGAGAGTGGTGTGAAATATTTAGTATTTAGTGAGGGGAAAAAAAACATTAATCTAGGATTCTGTGCCCTGAAGAATTATTCCTCAAAAGTACAAGTGACATAAAGATTCTCAGGCAAATAAGTTGAGACAGTTGATTGTCAGTAGACTTGCTTTGCAAGAAGCATTTATTAGAAGGCAAATGATATAGGTCAGAAACTCCAATCTACATAATGAAAGGAAGAGGCATCAGAGAATAAATGAAGGTAAAATAAGAATTTTATTTTTATTCTTTTTTAAAAAATTAATTAATTAATTTTTAAATTTACATCCAAGTTAGTATATAGTGCAACAATGATTTCAGGAGTAGATTCTAGTGATTCCTCTCCTTTATGTAACACCCAGTGCTCAACCCAACAAGTGTCTTCCTTAATGCTCCTTACCCATTTAGCCAATCCCCCCTCCCACAACCCCTCCAGTAACCCTGTTTGTTTTCCATATTTAAGAGTCTATTATTTTCCCCCTCCCTGTTTTTATATTATTTTTGCTTCTCTTCCATTATGTTCATCTGTTTTGTATCTTAAAGTCCTCATATGAGTGAAGTCATATGATATTTGTCTTTCTCTGACTAATTTCGCTTTGCAAAATACCCTTTAGTTCCAACCATGTAGTGGCAGATGGCAAGATTTCATTCTTTTTGATTGCCGAGTCATACTCCATTGTATATATATATATATATATGTACACCACGTCTTCTTTATCCATTCACCTGTCGATGGATATTTGGGCTCTTTCCATACTTTGATAATTGTCATGAGCACTGCTATAAACATTGGGTGCATGTGCCCCTTCAAAACAGCACACCTGTGTCCCTTGGATAAACACCTAGCAGTGCAATTGCTGGGCCATAGGGTAGTTCTATTTTTAATTTTATGAGGAACATCCATACTGTTTTCCAGAGTGGCTGAACCAGGTTCCAGTCCCACCAGCAGTCCTTTTTCTCAGCATCCTTGCCAACATCTGTTGTTTCTTGAATTGTTAATTTTAGCCATTATGACTGATGTGTGGCGGTATCTTATTGTGGTTTTAATTTGTATTTCACTGACGATGAGTGATGTTGAGCTTTTTTTTTTTTTCATGTGTCAGCCATCTGGATGTCTTCTTTGGAGAAGTGTCTATTCATGTCTTTTGCCCATTTCTTTACTGGATTATTTGTTTTATGGGTGTTGAGTTGATAAGTCCTTTATAGATTTTGGATACTAACCCTTTACCTGATGTCATTTGCAAATATCTTCTCCCATTTCATTGCTTGCCTTTTAGTTTTGCTGTTTGTTTCCTTTGCTGTGCAAAAGTTTTTATTTTTATGAGGTTCCAATAGTTCATTTTTGCTTTGGTTGCCCCGAGAGGTGTTGAGTAAGAAGTTGCTGTGGCCGAGGTCAAAGGGGTTTTTGCCCGCTCTCTCCTCTAGGATTTTGATGGCTTCCTGTCTTACATTTAGGTCTTTCATCCATTTTGAGTTTATTTTTGTGTATGGTGTAAGAAAGTGTCCAGGATCATTTTTCTGCATGTGACTGTCCAGTTTTCCCAACACCATTTGCTAGAGAGACTGTCTTTAGTCCATTGGATATTCTTTCCTGCTTTGTCCAAGATTAGTTGCCCATATGTTTGTGGGTCCATTTCCGGGTTCTCTATTCTGTTCCATTGATCTGAGTGTCTGTTATTGTGTCAGTAGCATACTGTCTTGATGATTACAGCTTTGTCATACATCTTGAAGTGCTGGATTGTGATGCCTCCAGGTTTGTTTTTCTTTTTCAGGATTGCTTTGGCTATTTGGCATCTTTCCGGATTCCATACAAATTTTAGGATTGTTTGTACCAACTCTATAAGAATTCTGGTATTGTTTTGATCCAGATTACATTGAATATGTAGATTTCTTTGGGTAGTATCGACATTTTAACAATATTTTTTCTTCCAATCCTGGAGCGTGGAATATTTTTCCATTTTTTTATGTGTCTTCTTCAATTTCTTTCATAAGCTTTCTATAGCATTCCATGTATAGATTTTTCACCTCTTTCATTAGGTTTATTCCTAGGTAGTTTATGGTTCTTGGTACAATTGTAAATGGGATTGATTTTTTGATTTCTCTTTCTGTTGCTTCATTATTGGTGTATAGGAATGAAACCGATTGCTGTGCATTGATTTTATATCCTGCAACTTTGATGATTTCATGGATCAGTTCTAGCAATTTTTTTGTGGAATCTTTTGGGTTTTCCTTATAGAGTCATGTCATCTGTGAACAGTGAAAATTTGACTTCCTCCTTGCCGATTTGGATGCCTTTTATTCCTTTGTATTGTGTGATTATTGAGACTTGAACTTCCAATACTATGTTGAAGAACAGTGGTTAGAGTAGACATCCCTGTTGTGTTCTTGAACTTAGGGGGAAAGCTCTCAGTTTTTCCCCATTGAGGATGAAATTAGCGGTGGGTCTTTCATATATGGCTTTTATGATCTCAAGGTATGATCCTTCTATACCTACCTTCTTGAGGGTTTTTACCAAGAAAGGATGCTATATTTTGTCAAATGCTTTCTCTACATCTATTGAGAGAATCATGTTGTTCTTGTCTTTTATTGGTGTAATGTATCACATAGTTTCTTTTGTAGGTATTGAACCAGTCCTACATCACAGGTAGAAATCCCACTTGGTCGTGGTGAATAAGTCTTTTAATGTATTGTTGGATCCAGTTGGCTAGTTATCTTAATGAGAATTTTTGCATCTATGTTCATAATGGAAATTGGTCTGTAGTTCTCCTTTTTAGTGGGGTCTTTGTCTGGTTTTGGAATAAAGGTAATGCTGGCTTCATAGAATGAGTTTGGAAGTTTTCCTTCCGTTTGTATTTTTTGGAACAGCTTTAAAAGAATAGGTGTTAATCTTCTTTAAATATTTGGTAAAATTCTCCTGGAAAGCCATCCATCCCTGGACTCTTGTTTTTTTGAGAAATTTTTGATTACTATTTCAATGTCTTTACTGGTTATGGGTCTGTTCAATTTTTTTTTATTTCATCTGGTTTCAGTTTTGGTAGTTTATATGCTTCTAGGAGTTTGTCCATTTCTTCCAGATTGCCTGATATATTGGCGTATAATTGCTCATAATGTTCTCTTACTATTGCTTGTATTGCTGCAGTGTTGGTTGTGATCGCTCCTCTTTCTTTCTTGATTATTTTTATTTGGGTCCTTCCCTTTACCTTTTTGATCAAACTGGCTAGGGGTTTATCAGTTTTGTTAATTCTTTCAAAGAACCAGCCCCTGGTTTCATTGATCTGTTCTACTGTTTTTTGTTTGTTTGTTTGTTTCTTTTTTTGTTTGTTTTTTGTTTTTTGTTTGTTTTTGGGTTTGTTAGCATTGATTTCTGCTCTAATCTTTATTAGTTCCCATCTTCTGCTGGTTTTGGGTTTTTTTTGCTATTCTTTTTCCAGCTTTTTAAGATGTAACGTTTGGTTGTGTATCTGAGACCTTTCTTCTTCTTTAGGAAGGCCTGGATTGCTATATACTTCCCCCTTATGACTGTCTTTGCTGCATCCCAGAGGTTTTGGGCTGTGGTGTTATCATTTTCATTGGCTTCCAAGTAGTTTTTAATTTGCTCTTTAACTTCTTGGTTAGCCCATTCATTCTTTAGTAGAATGTTCTTTAGTCTCCAAATGTTTGTTGTCTTTCCAAATTTTTTCTTGTGGTTGATTTTGAATTTCATAGTGCTGTGGTCTGAAAATATGCATGGTATGATCTCAATCTTTTTGTACTTTTTGAGGACTGATTTGTGTCCCAGTATGTGATCTGTTCTGGAGAATGTTCCTTGTGCATTCGAGAAGAATGTGTATTCTGCTGCTTCAGGATGAAATATTCTGAGTATATCGGGTTAAGTCCATCTGGTCCAGTGTGTCATTCAAAGCCATTGTTTCCTTGTTGATTTTCTGTTTAGATGAACTGTCTGTTGCTATAAGAGGGGTGTTGAAGTTCCCTACTATTATGGTATTATTATCAATGAGTTTCTGTATGTTTGTGATTAATTGATGTATATATTTTGGTGCTGCCACATTTGAAGCATACATGTTTATAATTGTCAGATCTTCTTGGTGGATGGGCTTCTTTATTATGATATAATGCCCTTCTTCATCTCTTGTTAAAGTCTTTATTTTAAAATCTAGATTGTCTGATACAAGTGTGGCTACTTCAGCTTTCTTTTGGTGACCATTAGCATGATAGACAGTTCTCCATCCCCTTACTTTCAATCTAAAAATGTGTCTTTAGGTCTTAAATGTTTCTTGTAAACAGCATATAGATGGATCTTGTTTTCTAATACATTTTGTTACCCTATGTCTTTTGATTGGAGTGTTTAGTCCATTGACATTTAGAGTGAGTACTGAAAGATATGAATTTATTGCCATTATGTTGCCTATAGAATTGATGTTTCTGGTGGTGTTGTCAGGGCCTCTCTAGTCTTTGTTGCTTTTGGTCTTTTTGGTTTTGTTTTGTCTTTTGTCCCCTAGAGATTCCCCCTTAAAATTTCTTGCAGGGCTGGTTTAGTGGTCATGAACTTTAGTTTTTGTTTGTCTGGGAAACTTTTTATCTCTCCTTCTATTTTGAATGACAGCCTTACTGAATAAATAATTCTTGGCTGCATATTTTTCTGATTCAGCACCTTGAATATATCCTGCCACTCCTTTCTGGCCTGCCAGGTTTCTGTGGATAGGTCTGCTGCAAGTCTGATTTGTATTCCCTTGTAGGCTAAAGACTTTTTTCCCTTGCTGCTTTCATGATTCTTTCCTTGGCTGAGTATTTTGTGAATTCGACTATGATATGCCTTGCACGTGATCAGTTTTTGTTGAATCTAATAGGACTTCACTGTGCTTCCTGGATTTTGATGTCTTGAGTCTTTCCCCAGGTTAGGAAAGTTTTCTGCTATAATTTGCTCACATAACTCTTCTACCCCTTTTACTCTCTCTTCATCTTCTGACACCCCTATGATTCGGATGTTATTCCTTTTTAATGTGTCACTGAGTTCTCTGATTCTTATATCATGCTCTTTTGCCTTAGTTTCACTTTTTTCTTTTTTCTTTTTTTGCTATATTAATATCTATAAGTTTGTCCTCTCTATCGCTCATTTGCTGCTCTGCTTCCTCCATCCTTGTCCCTGTGGCATCCATTTGAGATTGCATCTCAGTTATAGTATTTTTTAATTTCATCTTGACTAGATTTTACTTCTTTTATCTCCACCTAAAGGGATTCCATGCTTTTTTCAACCTCAACTAGTATTCTTATTATCGTGATTCTAATTGTGGTTCAGACATCTTGCTTGTATCTGTGTTTATTAAGCCTCTGTCTATCATTTCTTCCTGTTCTTTATTTTGGGGTGAATTCCTTCATTGAATCATTTTGAAGTAAAAAAAGGAATTAATAAATAAAAAACATAGAAATTAGAAAATTAAAAACAACACAAAAAATCAAATACAGGATGCTAAATCCTATGTGTTTTTGGTCTAGTTGTTCAAAGAATCTTGATGGATTAGAGAAGAAAGGGAAAGAAAAGAAAAGAAAAAAAGGAAAACATTTGAATATTTGAAAGAAATGAATACAATAAAATAGAATAAGATGAAATGATGAATGTAAAATAGAATTTAAAAAAATTACAAAAATGTAAAAAATATAATAGAAAACATTTAAAGAAAAATCTGTTTCATAGAAACGGAAAATAAAAATATTTTTTTCTCTTTCTGTATTCAAGAATAAGAAAATAAAAGAAACAAAATTTGAATAGATGGACCACCAAACAGAATGAAATATGATTGAAATTACATCCAGTTTCCCCTTGACATCAAACTAGGAAGTACTCTATAATGTGCAAACTAAGCAGACGAGACTTGTGGTGTTCCTTAAGAGCATAGTTGGCCCATTTGGGCAGGGCTTGGTATAACAGCTCTCTTCTCTACTAGATGGTGCTGCTTAGCTTCCTGGGGTGGATTGTTGTGGCATGTGTAGGCATGTATGCGCATTCATGGGAGGGGTGACAATGGCATCACTCAGCTACCCAGTCTCTAGTATCAGAACTCTGTGCTCTCCCTGACTGGCAAATAAGCACCCCTCCTTTGTCTCTGGCTTCCATCCATTCCCTGCTTCTACACTGTCCATGACCAAGCTGTCAGGCTGCTAAGTTCTATCTCAGGCTGTGTTTCCCAACCCCATGCTTCTTAGGGACTGCAGCTTTGACCAGCTTAGACTCTCTGGGGGAGAGTCTCACCAAGTGATGGCTGGGTGCCAGCCTGCCCCCCCCCCCCGGAACATTCTCACATTGTGCTGCTGCCAGATGCCCAGAGACTGCAGCAGCTGCCCCAGAAAAAGTTTGCTCAATCATGTAGCAGCAGCGTTTCAGGGATTATGGTAAATCACAGCACACATCTTGTGCCAGGCTTCACCCTTAACGTCCTTGTTTCAACACCAGTGAATGTGGCTCTCTGGGGTCAGCTGGGACCTTTGCCTGTGTGGAGACCACACCATCTCTACCAAATGTCCTCCCAGCAGGGGATCTGCCTCTCCCCGTGTGACCTGAGAACCCCTTGGACATCACTGTCCAAGTTCCTGGGGATTTGCCCTTCCTACAAGAGCACTGCCAGGTATCAAGCTGCAAAGTTTCAGACTCTGAGCCCCCCTCCTCCATTTATGGTCTTAATGGTATTTAAACCCTCTCCTTTCTCCTTTTGCCCCTTTTTGTTCAGTCCCTTGTGGCTGTTTCCATTCTTCCTCTTTCACTCTAGGTGCTTCCAGGGTGGGGGGCATGCTTTTCCTGTACTTTCCCCCGTCTCTGTCCTCTCTCCACAAACAAAAACAGCTCCCTGCCCACTGTGGCTTCTCTCTCCCCCAGTTCACCTCTGTGCCACATACCCGTCGAGTTCCGTGGTTCAGGGTGTGCAGTTTGTAGTGTTAATCTCCAAATCAGTTTTCTAGGTGTGCAAGATGGTTTGATGTTGAACTGGCTGCAATTCAGGGACAAGAGACGGAAAAAAAAAATTCCATGATGTTCTCTCATCTTGGCTCCTCCTTATTTTTCTTATTCTTAATTGATTTACCAGATAATTTGTCAAAGTAATAATAGCAACAGTGTATTTGATTAGCTGCTATGTGTGCTTATATGTAAGTAAAATAAATGACAGCAATGATACAAGGGATAGTGGGAGGGAAGAATTAGGATCATTTATTATTATGAAGTACTTGCACTAACCTGTGAAGAGGTATAGTGTTATTTGAAAGTGGACTTGCATTTGTTGTAAATGTGTATTGCAAACTCTAGAGGAAACATTTAAAAAGGTAAAAAAAAGTATAATTGATATGCTATCAAGGAGAGAAAATGGAATCATATAAAATGCTCTGCTAAAATGACAAAGACAGAAAAGAGTGGAAGACAAAAAAATAGGAACAGAGAACAAGGACAATGAATAGAAAACAATAACAAATATGATAAATGTTAATCAAAGTCTGCCAATAATCACTCTGAACATCAGTAGTCTGAACGCATGCATTAAAAGCATTTACAGACTCTTACAAAAAGATTTACAGAGTATCACTTTATACCTGTATAATGGCTAGACTCAAAATGACAAAAAATAACAAGTGTTGATATAAAGGTATAAGTGTGGGGGTATAATGAAATCATTGTGCACTGTTGATGGGAATGCAAATTTGTGCAGCCACTTTGGAAAATAGTATGGGGTTCCTTAAAATATTAAAAATGGAATTATCAGATAATCCAGTAATACCACTACTGTATGTTTACTAATTCAAAAAGGTATGCACCACTTTGTTTACTACACCATTATTTACAATAAGAACCAAGACACTGAGGCAGCCTAAGTGTCCATTAATAGATGAATGGATAAAGAAGATGTGGTGTGTGTAACACACACACACACACACACACACACACAGGAATATTATACAGCCATAAAAAGAATGAATCCTGTGGAGAAATAGGTTCTAGTTACATAAATGAGTTAGAAAAAAAGCTTACGGTGAAAGCTGCCACCACGGGGTGAGGGCACCTGAGGTTGGCTAGTGAGGTATTGTAATGGGATCATGAGTAACTTGTTATTATAACTTACAGAAAATTACTTTCCATCTACACCAATATACTATTATACATTGATCACAATCTCTACTTGCCCCCCCAGCCCCAGACCCTTTGCTTCTTACACACAAAAGTTAATGATTACTGTCTGATTGTTTTCTCCATCCTTACGCATGTAAGATCTTGTTTTCTTCGTGTTCACCATGTGGGTCATATCTTGTGAACTCAGTAGGTGATGAAACTCCTGTTCAGAGCTCTTGTCTCCCCCTGGACATTAGCCTCTCTTGTTTTCACTTCTGGGTCTGCTCTCTTGTTGGACAAGAGAGAACTCAGACTCATAGTCTGTGACAAATCCTGCCCTTTGCAACAACATGGATGCATCTAGAGGGTATAATGCTAAGTGAAATAAGTCAGAGAAAGATAGATACCGTATGGTTTCACTCCTGTGTGGAAGTTAAGAAACAAAACAAACAAAAAGTCCCACAGACTTTTAAATACAGAGAGCAAAACTGGTAGTTTCCAGAGGAGAGGTGGATGTAATAAAGAGAATTAAGAGTACATTTATCATGATGAGCACTGAGTAATGTATAGGAATGTTGAATCATTATATTGTATACATGAAACTAATATAACACTGTAAATTAATTACACTTCAATAAAAAATTAATATAGGACTGTTAATTACACTTCAATAAAAAAAAATAAATACAGGACAAAACATCAGAGTAAAAAACCCAAGATGTTTTTGTGTGTGCAAGAAGCAAATATGTGTTGTATAAAATAAATCCACTTTAAAAATAAATACACAAATAGAAGTAAATGGATGGAGAAAGATATACCATGCTAACTTTAATTAAGAGGAAGAGAGAGTAGCTATATTAATTTCAGACAGAGCAGACTTCAGAACAAGGAAATTTGTCAGGGCTATAGATAGGCATTACATAATGATAATGGGGTAATTCTCCAAAAAGATGTAACAATTCTTAATGTGTGTGCACCTAACAATAGAGTGTCAAAATGAGGCAAAAACTGAGATGACTGTAAGTAGAAATAGATGAAACCACTATTATAGTTGGAAACTTTAACATCCTTCTATCAGAAATGGACAGATCCAGCAGGCAGAAAATCAGTAAGGGCATAGTTGAACTCAACAATACCATCACTTAACTGAATATAATCGACATGTATTGAGTATTTCATCCATCAGCAGCAGAATACCCATTCTTGTCAAGCTCATATGGAACATTAACCAAAAAAGACCACAGTTGGTGTCATAAATCACACCTTAAATTTAAAAAAGTAGAAAATATATGTTTCTTTTCAGACTGCAGTGGAATTGAAGTAGAAATCAATAACAGAAAGATATCTGGAAAATCCCAAAATACTTAGAAATGAGACAAAACACTTTTAAGACCTAGGTCAAAGAGAAGTCTCAAGTGAAAATTAAAAAAATATTTTGAAACAGTGAAAATGCAACATCAAAATTTGTGGGGTGCAGTAAAAGCAATACTTGGAGAGAAATTTGAGCATTGAATGCACATATTGAAAGAGGAAAGATCAAGAATCATTAATCCAAGCCTCCACCTTTGGAAACTAGGAAAAGGATATCAAATTAAATCTACAGAAAGCAGAAGAAAAGACATAATAAAAATTAGAACATAGATCATGAAATTGAAAGCAGAAAGTTGTTTAGAAAATTAACAAAACCAAAATCTGTTTCTTTGAAAAAATTAATAAAATTTATAAGCTTCTAGCAAGGTTAACTAAGAAAAGAAATAGCATAAATTACTAATAATAGAAATTAGAGAAGAAATAGCACAAATTACTAATGATAGAAATTAAATTTAATTTAATAGAAATTAAAGAAATTGTATTAAAATAAAATAATTACTAAAAATCTTAAGGTAATTGACAGGGTACTAAAGGAATATAATGAACAATATTCTTCTCACAAATTCGGTAACATAGATGAAATGGACCAATTCCTTGAAAGACACAATATGCTAAAACTCACACAAGAAGAAATAGGCAATGTGAATAATTCTCTCTCTCTCTCTCCCTAATATATAAAAGAAATTGAATCGATAATGAATAAATTTCCAAAATAGCCGTAGGCCCAGATTGGCTCACTGTTTTACTAACATTTAAGGCAGCAAGCATATCAATTCTCTACAATCTCTTTCCAGAGATAGAAGCAGAGAACATACTTCCTAACTCATTCAATGAGGCCAGCAGCACTCTAATACCCAAACCATATAAGGACATTACAAGAAAAGGAAACTACAGAGTAATATCTCTCATGAACATAGATGCAAGAATCCTCAACAAAATATTGAGCAATCAATAAACAGAAATTCAACAATGTATAAAAAGAATTATATATTTCAGGACAACTGAGATTTTTCTTAGATATGCAAGGCTGGTTCAACACTCAGAAATCAGTTTAATGTAATCTGTCCCATCAACATCCTGAAGAAGAAAAATCACATGATCATATGAACAGATACAGAGAAAGCATTTGACAAAATCCACCATCCATTCATGATAAGAATTCTCAGTAAACTAGTTATAGAGGGTAATTTGCTCAACTTGATAAAGAATATCTCTAAAAACCCACAGCTAACATCATACTTAACGGTGAGAAACTAGAAGCTTTCTCTTGACTGTTTCCTCTTACCAGTTCTTTTCAATGTCATACTGGAAGTCCTAGCTAATGCGATACAAGAAAAAGAAAAGTAGATGGGTTAGGGAGGAAGAAATAAAGAGTAATGATATCTTGTGTGATTTTGAATGAAACCTTGATTTTTTTAAAAGCTATAAAGGATATTTGGGGCCAACTGGAAATACTTGAATATTGACTTTTTATTAAATAATATCAAAATTAAATTTCTTGGTTATGATTATGGTATTGTGGTTATATAAAAGATATTTGCTAAGTATGTAGAGGTAAAGTGTTTTCATATTTACAACTTCACAAGTGTCAACAAAAAAAACATGTATGCTCAATGGTGTATAAATATGAATTAATTAATTTTATTTTCCATTGTAGGAAAGATTAGCAAAAATGATAATATCCAAATACACTGAGACTAGGTGAAGGCAAATTCATACACTACTCATTGAAGTAGAAATCAGTACCACTTCCTGTGAAGCAATTTTGTATATATTTTTAAAAAGTCTCAAAATATATGTATATATGTTAACATAGCATTACTACTTCTACAAATTTATTCTATTAAAATAATCAGAAAACAATACAGAGATATACATAAGAAAGGATATTCCTTGAAGAATAATGAAGTATAGTGAAAATTATGAAAATAAGATGATAATGAAATTTTCATTAGAATGAAAATGAAAGGGAAATATCTAAATTTCACCAGTGATGGATTGACTTAACTGAAGTTTCCAGGCTTGGCATGTATATTAGTTCTGACCAATCAGAGCATTTTATCTTTCCACCTGCAGTGATTGGTTCAGGATTGGACACATGTTCCTACCAAAATGAAGACTTCTGCTAAAGTGTTCAGCTAACATGTACTTAACAGTGAGAACCTGAAAGACTGTAACCCATGATTTGCAGGAATACATCATCGAAGAGCCTTTTTTGAGAATAAAGCCAATATATAGGAAAATAAATTTAAGATATGGAGGGAGGTCATTTAGGGACCTGGTCATTTAGGGATCTGGTTCTATTTATAATTAAAACTCTAGACTCTTTAATTAAGTTACTACATTTTTTTTTGTTGTTTGTTTTTGTTTTTTCTTTTTCCCCCAAAATCCAATTTGAGTTGCATTTTCTGTCACTTGGAACAGAAATCATTCTGAACAACTCAGTATTCTTAGACATGAGAATTAGAAATGTGCAAACATAAAGGAAATGTGAACATTACTTAGGCTGGAAGTATGGACCCATTATTTGTATTTGTAGTCAGATATGAAAATTGCTATTAAATATAGTTTGAAATTAGCATAATCATATCATACTGCTTTTCAATGTTATTTTTAATTTCTATTTCTCTACGGTAATTTTTGATTCAACTGTTCAACTGGATGCAGCCTAAAAAAGGAGACAGTAAATATTCACAGGATGCTCTTTTTGTTTGCTTCACAGATATCACCAAGCTTGTCTGTATTACAGTGATTCACTTTTTTGTTCCCTACTGAGTCACTTTCAGGCAAGGAGGGTAGCAATATAAGTTGTAATTCACATTGTAAATGGAGTGAGGATGGTTCCAGTGAAAGCAAGATGAAAATAAGTATTTCTTGTGTGTGGAGATAAAGGTCAGCATCTGAAGTATTGAGACTCTCAGAATGATTTTTTTCAGTAGTTGCAAATGTTTTAAGTAGATTGCTCCTGTGGGTATGCAATACCTAAAGTATAAGCTGATTTCTTCAGCTGTTGGTCCCTATTGAACTAAACTAATCATCCTATGAAATTATAACATTAAAAACAAAATGAAGTACCATATGCCTTTGAAATTAGAGTCATGATTTTCAAACTTGGTTCCTTGCAGTGGTGCTTCAGGCATTCCACAGTGTTTCACTTTTTTCTGTTGACTTAAAAAAATGTATTTTTAGTATTTTATTGGGTTGAATAGTGTCCCCACCGAAAAAAAAAAAAAAAAACACAACAATTTGAGGCTTCTAGCTGCCAGGACTATGAGAGAATAAAGTTTTGTTTTAAACAGCATAGTTTGTGGTAATTTGTTAATGGTAGCCATAGAAGCTAATACAAGTATGTCTTAAAACTTAATTAAAATAAATTCTGAGAGCACTTGCATAAGTAATCTGCCAAATCTGAACACACTGTAGATCACTAGTATGTTATTTCCTTCAGGGAATCTCATTTTTGTGCAGAAATTAGGTTTCTTACCTTTTATAGTTGGTATTACTATCCTAAGATTTCAGTGTAAGGTATTAAAATACTGTTATGATGCAATCAGTCATCTCAGTGAATCAAATTGTTTAGTTAGGACTCTTTGAGATGTAAATACAACAAACTTAGAAAGAGAGAGAGAGAAAAATATTTCATTGGTTTATAATTTTTTTTCTTACATTTTATTTACTTTTGAGAGGCAGAGAGAGACAGAGCCTGAACAGGGGAGGGGCAGAGAGAGAAAGAGACACAGAATCCAGAATCCGAAGCAGGCTCCAGGCTGTGAGCTAGGTCAGCACAGAGCCTGAGGCGGGGCTTGAATTCACGAACCGTGAGATCATGACCCAAGTTGAAGTCAGATGCTCAAGCTACTGAGCCACCCAGGTGCCCCAATTCACTGGTTTATAAAACTTAACATTTCTGGAAGTAGTATGCTTGATTCAGGAACTCTAACATAGGCTTAGAATAAAATTCAAATTCCTTTTTATGAATCAAAAGGTCTTACAATATCTTACTTTTTCCCAGTTTTTTCCTATTCACTCACCTCATTTCTTCCTACTTCTCTTTTTATCTACAGCACTCCAGCTTCAGTGAACTTCATGAAGTTTCTAGAATACCTTGTCTGTTTTCCTGGAATGTTCAGTCTTTTGGTTTGCTTATCCATATCATTTTGACCTCAGTTGAAATGCCTTCTTCAGTGAGCTTCTTTGGCCACCCTATGTAAAATAGACTATGTGTCTTTTATCTATTACTTCATAACTGACTACCATAAAGCTTAGTGGCCTAAAACAACTATTAATAGCTCATGTTCTCTGTGTCAGAATCAAATAAGACTCAGTGGGTAGCTTGTCTTCCCCTCTATGTAGTATTGGCTGGGTGGATTGTTTGGGGCTAGAGAACCAATATTGCTTCACTCACTTGTCTGGGGCCTTGGTATTGGCTGTCAGATGGGATGCCTCAAATCTTCTCCACTTGGCTTCTCTCCTTGTCTGATCTCTCTTCTTTTGGATCTTCTCTTTCCATGTGGCTTCACTGGGCTTTGCTATATAATAGCTTTCTTCCAAGAGTGAAAGCTGAAGCTATTAGGCCTTTAAGGGCTGATTAGAAGTACCAGAATGCCATTTTCACCTCATTCTAAATTAGGTCAAAACAAGTCATAAGATCACCATGTATTCAAGTGGTGGGGAAATAGACTCCCTGTTTGTTGGCAGTTGTGTCATGTGTACAGGGATTAGATAGTTGTTGGTAATGTTTTTTGTAGATAAGCAACCACAGTCTACCCTCTGGCTATACCCTTTCTCATTTGTTTCACATATAAAATATACTCATCCCCTCAAGACCTCCAACCCCTATCCAAATATAGCATCAAGCCCAACATGCGTTGTCTTGTAATACACATCTGCTCTGGAGAGTAAAAGACTCTTTGAATGTAGTTCTTCTTGATGGTAGGTTTGTGAATTAAAAGTCAAGATGTCCTCTCCTCACACCAAATGCACAGGAGGAGGCTAACTGCACTAGACACTCCCACTCAACAGTGGGAGAAAGGAAGACACATAGCAGTCACTGGTCCATAACCATTCTAAAACCATCCAGGCACATATCACCTGTTTCCCTATTCAAGAGAACGTTTCTTTAGTAGGGCCTAGTTTTCTGTGCCTTGACAGGGTTCTCTAGTGGGTTGTGTTCCTAGATACATGGCTTTGTGCACTGAGAATTTGTTTGCAGTTTAACAGCTCCTACCTCTTGCTGTCTATCTGCATAAAATTGAGGGCCCATAGGCCTCTTTTCATTTTCATCCATCTCAATCCCATTCAGTCCAAGCTAATAGTACTCCTACCGTGTAGCTCTCTCTGAATATTTGTGGACTTTTCATACCTTATACCTTATATGGATTCACTCTGTGTGCCAAAGTCACATTGATAACTTTTTTTTCCCTCCTCTTTGGGCATACTGGATTGATTTAGGACAATGCCTTAAGATTCTTATTTATACTTGTCTTAATTTCACTGAAGGGTGTAATAAACATAACTTTAATTCTTCTGAGTTTTAAACAAAGGATCTTATGGCCACACTCTTGATTTTATTTTCATCTAGAGGCCATTTCTTACTCTGAGAACATTGTTCTGACTGGAAAAACTATCCTGGGTCCTCTATATTTCCTCTAAATTATGCTTATATATGTAGCAATTCTTCTTTAGTTTCTCTCTCTGCTATGCTTGGTCATACATAACACAACAGGAAACTGATTGGCACTTTCAGACTTAGGTCTAAAAATCTTAGCTAGATTCACAAATGTTACCAACTGTTTTACCTCTGTGTATCACAGGTCATCCTATCCCCAGTCCTTAATAGCATTTTTTTCAAGGCTTTTCAAACCTCCATTAGTAATTCTGAGCTTTCTTCAAGACTCTGTCTGTCACCTAGTTCCAAAGGCAAGGCTGTGTGTTTTAGGTTTCTGTCAAAGCAGCACTCTAGTTCTGGTACCAACTAGTGTGGTTTGCATTGGACAATATGGCACTTCCACTTCAGCATACTTTCTTACTATGCTTTGTTTCCTACAAGGCCTCATATCACTCTGGAATTATTATTATTTTTTAAAATTACTGTTAGCCCCACTACAAAGTAAGCATCCATCATGTGGGCAAGAGTATTTGTTAGTTTATTTTCTGCCTTATCATTAAGTGTCCTGGTCCATAATAAATGTCCAATAAATATTTGTTGGATAAGTAAATTAGTAAATGAATGTATCAGAATTTATTTTCACTTTATCTTATAGAGCTGTCTTCTATTTTGGTGGAATAATTCTCAGGGTTCTATCTAGTATTAGGATGGCTGCCATAGCTCCAGACCAAATGCTTCCAGATCTAAATCCAGTGACTCTCCCAATAATAGCAAAATAATGTTCAGGGTTTGACTATTTCGTGGGTCTCAACTGTGTCAGATACTCTGTTTCAAAACAATTATTCTTGCCAGGAAAAATAAGGAAGTCTGATTGGCCAGAATTGAGTCATGGCAGGCGTGGAACTACAAGCATTCCTGAAGGTGTGAACTGAAAATTGGGTAGGCATCTTCTAGAGATAATCACCTTACTGGATGAATGATGAATAGATGCCTTCTGGCCAAAATATGTCCAAATCACAGACTTTTTTTTTATTAAACCCACCATTCTTCAACTTTAGTTTAATGAATGCTGAAAGAGGTCAAATCAAAGGCTGTTATATGACAATGCTTGTATTTGCATTTGGACTTTCTAATTTTTGATATCATGAAAATAGCTTTATTTTTCTAACAATGACTTCAATCAGTGCATTTATATTTCTTAAAAAACATGCACTATAAAATGATACCGTTATCTATCTTATTTCTGAGAGTTTTCCCTTTGGTTTAGTTTGGGGAAATAGTGGTGCCTGTAGTCTCAAAGTAAAATTGAAAGGCAGTGATCTAAAATTAATGAATCAGTCACATGTGCTATGCTTGTTTTATTAGGATTGCCTGCATCCTATTAGTTACTCTGAGTTAGCAGAGGATATTGCCTCGGTGGAGAAGAAATATCTTTCCTAAATCAAGAGCTTTCAGTCAGAAATCTATTTTCTCAGGGAAATCTGAAAATCTGCTCTTCTAAATGCTATTTAAAATCAGTACATTTTATCTGACTAGTGTTTTGAAGAGAGCTCACTAATATTTGTTTTTTAAAACTTGGCAGCCTATTGAAAATCAGCTTTTAAAAAAAGTAGTACATGTTCAAACCTATATTTCCTACTCTTTTACTAACATTTGAGGTAAAAATAGGTGTGGAAAACATCAACATACTGTCTTTTTCTGTAATAGTTCTCACATTCCTATGGTTTCAGTTTTAAACCATTTCCAGTCTAAATTTTTCAGGCCAGATAAATATGGAATAGATTCTCATATTCTAATTTGTAATCACTTGGCAGTATGTATCTGTATTCCTCGCTAGGTTGGCAGTTTATTTGTATATTCTGAGTTAGGAGCTTCCTCCTTCAATATCAGATATCAGTTATGCATTTTCTCAAAGATTACATGGCTAACAATAGCAGAAAAAAGATGTGGTTCCCAGTATCATTTAGACAACATTGATTTCAAGTCTTCACCAAGGCTTTTGTAAGGTTTTTCTAACAACCACTTTGGAAGGGTAGGCGGAGTTGACTGGATGGTACTATTAACAAACAACCAAGACTGATGAAATGATTATTTTGGAACACCTCTTTTCAACCAATTTAGAATCAAAGCTATGTTTCTGAAAAATTGCATAAGTGCTAGTTATTCTATGTTGTTTTCAAGTCAGTCTGCAATATCGTTATGTGCTTGAACTCCCTCTATAATTTTGTACACAACAAATCAAGAGGATTTGTTCTTGTTCTTGTTCTTCTTGTTCTTGTTCTTCTTGTTCTTGTTCTTCTTCTTTTTTTTTTTTGCTAAACACTAACATTGATAAAACAAACAAACAAACAAACAACAGTTCTTCTTCCGCACCTCTTTTCTTAATGTCCCCTCCCAGTTAAGTAAGCATGTTTAGAATTGGGTTTATAAACAACCCCTTGGGAATAGACTCCCTTCCCAGTTCTCTCATTTAGTGAATTACAGCACAGCAGGAGTGTATTTCAAAGTAACATATACAGAAGAGATCACCGAATGATTTTGCTTTAAAGCAATATAATCTATGGACATCTCGTAGTAACCTTATTTTATATTGAATTCTTGTTCTCTTTGTCTTCCTATTCCTCTCTCATTTTACAATAAATTTTAAGTCCTCCCAGGAGCCACCACAATTATGTAGACACAAGATGATGTACATTGTTTTAGTTCTCCCAAGAGTAGAAATGAATTAACATTCCATATTGATTGTTCTAACTTCTCATTCTTCCCTGAAAGATATTTGATGGTTCCTTCTGGTAGACCCCAATGTGCCATCACTTTTCCGCCAAGCACTGGTGCGCTTTGTTTTTTGTTTGAGCCATCTGATCTAATCTGTTCTGTCTTCTTATATTGAAATTAACAAGGCATATACCCTGAGGCATAGGCCGTATCTACAACAGTGAGGCACAAATGAACTTGAACATGAGGTCAATCAAGTGCACAAAATACATCACACAGTTATTCTAAGTCTCATGCTGGGTCTATAATTGCCCCTTGTTCTGTCATTAGGGCTCCCTTACAAGTCATTATTTTGAGTCGGCAGAGCTACAGGGAGTATTCTTCCTGATGGTTAGTATAAAGTTGAATTGATAACATAAATAATCTCCCAGCACAAAATACAAGGAGCAGGTATTTAGATTAGATCTAATAAAGTGTGCAGCTGTTCAGTCTCTTTATGAATCCTGGCTAAAATAATAATCACAACTTTCAATATGGGTTCTCCTTCAGTAGTTCCGTAAAAGAGAAACACTTTTTTTCTAAATGAATGGACACATACCTTATTATAATTTGCCTGTCTGCTCTTATCCTAAGATTGTTTTTTGCTTGGCCAAGACCAGCATTAACCAGATTTCATGAGAATTTTGCCTTAGTCAGCATTGTGTAAAAATTATTCCATTTTAAAGTAGAAGCATCATTTATTCATTTGTGTTGTGGAGAGAAGTGGTGTGAGTTTAATGCTGAAAGAATATACTAAGTTTGCGGCCTCAAGCACATTTTTAGAAGTATTACCTTTCCTGGGAAAAAGAGAATTCAAACCCCTGCTCAGAACATAGTAGCTGACAGTGCTCAGATGAAGTTTGTAGAGATGAATGCAGTGTAGATCCTTGATGTGGATCTAGCCTCTGGACTAAAACAAAGTGGCAGAAATGATGGGGAGGGACCTGAGTGATTTTGGAAATAACGATGCACTCAAATGAAGACACTAAGATGCTTTTTAAAAAGTGACCAAATTAGGTGATTCAGCCCATCTGAGGTCCAACTACTTCATGTTGGAAAAGGTATTTTGTCTCTCGGAATGCCTTTTTCTTATTTGTAAAATGAAGGGATTAGAATATAATAGAGAATGGCAAAAAATGGTTTATGGTCTGGATTAGATTCACAGAAGATTGTATTTGAATTGTGTTGTTTTTTTTTTTTAAACCATGAATTTGTTGCAAATGGAAAAAAATCTTTCATCAGAGACAAATATCTATCCTACATGGATAAAGGATGGGTTGTTAGAAAAAGGAAGCAAGTGGAGGCCAAGGGACATAGTAAATAGATGGAAAACATTTTTTTCCCCAGATAACTCTGCATGATCATTTTTCAAAAACTTCTTTCAGGTACAAATCTTGAAAGTCAGGAGATTTCACCTAAAAACCTGGATTTATGTATCAGTTATCTTCTACCATGATAATGCTACATAGCGAACAACCACAAAGCTTCAGGGGCATGCAAAAAGTGAGTTTATTACTCATGTGTCTAGGGTGAGTTGAGATTTAGCTATGTGGCTTCATTGATCTTGGTAGGCTCACACATCTGGCATTCAGGTAGGGCAACTTGTCTTTTCTCTGTTTCCTTGGGTCTTAAACATGTGTTCTCATGATGATGGTAAAAATAAAATAAGAGTATGCAGAAATGTGTAAGACTACTTAAGCTCTAGGTTTCAAAGTTCTGTCATTACTGTCACTTGTTCTTTATTCTGTTGGTCGAAAGAAGGACATAGGCAATCCCATAGAGTATGAAGACATTATATAGTTACAAACCAAAGGGCATAGACACAGGAAGGGGGGATATTTTTGGTATCTACCACACTTTGCTTAAAAATCCAGAACATCTGACACTATTGGAATCTAGACCCCAGGCATGGCACTTGTAGGTAAGGCTGGGTAGCAGCTGCCATCTTTAGATGACCATGCATTTGCCAGTTTGTGACAGTGCCTACCCATGCTTTATTATCTCTTTGAGACCAAGACCAATGTTGCTTTGTCGTTATTGTTGCACTTTTGTGGTAACATTTCTTAGAGAGATTCTTTTATGCCTCCAGGCCATAATGAAAAGTGGGCAAATAATAGGCAGACCAAGATGGCCATATAATTTTTTTTCACACATAGATCACTTCATTCACTTATGCCATTTGCCTAGATTTTAGGGTCATCTGAGATTGAGGTACCTGATCCAGATGACTTCTAATTTTGAAACAGTCTTGATTAATTTAGAATAAAGGTAAAATAAAGACATTGGAACTCCTGACAAGGCCTGACCAAACTGAAAGTTCATGATAAAATCATGATTTTTTTTAACTGTAAAAAGTGTTCCTGTGAGGACTGGGAAGAGTTATTAGAATTTATGTGAACACAGTACAACCACATATAACTGATTTGCTCTAAAAGCATTCCTTTCATTTCCTTCATAGACAAATACCTCTATCTTATATGTATAAAGGATGGCTTAGTAGAAAAGGGGAACCTAGTCCAGGCCAATAGACCCAATAAACAGAAAATATGTTGTTGTTGTTTTCTTCCCGATGACTCTGCATGATACTTCTCCAAGAACTTCTTTAAGCTTGCATTTCCTAAAATTCTCAATACCTACCCCAAAATATTTCTAATTTTACTGTTATCCAGATAGAGAAAGATATGTTCCTAAGTGCTCTTCAAGACTATTCTTCATTTCTTCTTCCTGTCCCTTTCAGGGCCTCACTCCATTTTTCTCAGGCATCCTTTTGAATATGTTTGAGTGTGTATTTATGTGTGTGTGTGTGTGTATATATATATATATATTTATATATATATATATACATATATTTATATATATAATGCCTACAAATCTATATATAGTTTCCTTTTACCATAGATATCACTATGGATTATATCACATTTGCATTTTTTTTTGTGGGATAGAGAGGAAAACAATTAGGGCAAGAGAATTCACTGAGGGGAAGTTTAAATGGGTTAAAGAGGTAGGCCCTTATACCATTAGCCTACCTGTCTCAGTTTTCTCATGTCTATAATGGCTTGTAGTATAAAGAGAATAGAATGCAAATCATTTTTTTATCTGTATAATGGGGTTAATGGCTTGTAATGTATATGGAATAGAACCAAAACAATATTATGAATAATAATCATATTATTTGCAATAGCCATGAATATTATGAATACTCTTGTTGTTTCTGGACCTGTTTTTGTAGAAATACAGAGTTAATATGATTTGGATATATTCTTTTAGTACCTTTTTATTCTTTCTTTCCATTTGGGCCCTCCTCTTCCCCCTGTTTTCCTATCGGGGAATATTTCTTTGTTGTGCCCTATATTGGGAAAATTTTGCTTTTCATAAGTGAATATCCTTAAAGAGCTACTTTTTTTCATAAAAAATATATATTCTACCACATTACTAGGCTTTGGGAGGAGACTTGTGGGAGATACTTCCCCTACCCTTCCACATCCTTCCAGAGTGAGGGAGATTGTTCAGTTAACTGGGCTTATTGTTCTCGAGGAAGGTCCTGCCTTGTGGTAAGCTCAAGGCTCCCTTTATTAGTCATTTTTAAATATGATGCCCTTGTAAATCCTATACTTTGCTGAGGATGTTACCTTTCTTCTCAGAGTAGGAGTCATCTGACCTTTGGTGGTCTTAGTGCCAACATAGTATCTTTGTGTGGTGGTTTCACCATAATTATCACCATTTTAATGCTCTCTGTGGCAAGAACATGATGAGAGGGATGTGTTGGGGCTTCTTACTTGGTGATTTCTGATGAGTGAATATAAGCATGCAGTACAGTTTATGTTTCCCTAATATATTCCAAAAGCCCTCTTTTACTATCTACAACATTGTGTATTCTGAAGATAACCTGTGTAGTGTGCTATTTTGCCAAAAAAGAAAAAAAAAATCCAGAGTCAAATGTGTCTGTGAAGTGTTGAAAACTGCTCCCCTCAGAGTGAGTTGGTTTCAAATAAAAAAAAACTCTGGCTGTCAAGCCTGAGTGGAATTCATAGAAGGATTTGGGAAAGCTCAGAACATCCAAAGAAATCTGAATCACCAGACCTTGCAAACAAGGGGAGCCCATTAGTAGGAACAGAGCAATGATGCTTCAGGGCACCATTTTTTTTTATCCTTATGTTTATCTGTTAAAGCAGTACATTCTTAGGAGGGAGAACCTGATTAGCCTGGACTTGGTCACATGTCCACTAGTTTGGGAGAGGGATATACCCTGAGCACTCCAATGGAAAATCCCAATGCAAGCAACCATCTGGCTCCCCAAATGAAAAGTGACCAGGTGATGATGAGGAACAAAGAACAAATATTTACCACACACCTCCCTTTTGGAATATCAGGAGACACGTTAGCTCTCAATATTCTCTGCAGGAAAGAAACTTATAGAACCACATGTAACCTGGATGTGTTTCATATTTATTGTTTTTATGTAATATCTATTACCCTCAGGAGAGACTAATACTTCTTTGAATATTCTCTGTAAATGCTGACTTATATCTCTTGTGTATCACACTTTATTTAGTCTTTGGTTGGGCTCCTCTTATGCTCTATATTATAATTTCCTAATCCTTTCATAGTTATCTCAACAATGTCTCTTATTTTAAAGTACCAACTACTGTAGGTGACATAGGTATTTGCTTCTTAATCGTTTTGAATAAAACAAATATTCCTAAAGATGGTGCGTTGGAGCTTCCCTTTCTCTATGCCATTATCTTGGTCTATGATCCTCCCTTTCCTGAAGTTGCTTTTCTTTGGAATGCCCTTTATATTCTCTGGCTCACCTTTGAGCTCACTACTCTCAGCTTTTAGGCCTTATCCATATATGGCTCCTGACAAAGCTTTCTTTCTTCTGCCTTTCTGTTGTTCTAGTTGTTGTTGACCTTGAGCCCTTCCTTGTGTCTCAATTGGACATATTCTGTAAATAACTGCCACTCACAAGATGGCCCACTCATGGCCTGCATCTCACTGCTGTCTCATTCTTTTGTGCATGTGTCACTTATTGATTATTTAATCTTTCTTCTATCCAGGGTCCCTTAGTTATACTTTTTCAGATTGTTTCAGCATTTGACTTAAAATAGCAAATTCTGAATTGGTAGAAACTCTGGAAGGAGAGAGAGGTGATTCACACAGCAATAACTGTTTACCAAAAGTGAGCCTAGCTGGTAGTCTGGGGGATAACTCAAAACATCAGATTTCAAAATACAGGTGAATATGTGGTCTTAACTAAAGTTTGTTTAATGAATTCTTACTTGTTCTATGTTACCATTAGGTAATCATGTAGCTGGTTAATAAGTGATCATCTTTTATGAGGGGTGGGGCTTGCACACATCCATCAGACTCTTTCAAAAGCTTTACTTTTAGATTTCTTTTCTGTCAGTTTCTCATAGCCCATCTCTCATTCTGCTCTTGTCATTCATTTCTTTTCCATCAAAACTGTAAAGAGACACATAAATTGGATGCAGGAAATGGACACCTATTTTATTTCTCTCCTCAAGGCCAAGATAGTTTACTATCACACCCACTACCTTTTTAAAAAATTTATTTAACAGAACTCCACTAACAGCAAAAAAAAAAAAAAAAAAAGAAAAGAGAAAAACAGAAAAACCCTTCTCACAGTTCTGACAGTTGCCCAGTGACATTCTCTATTTATTGTACAGTGACAGATGATAAAATTGAAAGAACTTCCTTTAGTCCTATCCCCTGGCTTTATGCCATAAGCTCTATCTAATCTTTCTAATAGACATCTAGACTTTGTCCACCGCACATCAGTAGTAGATGCACTGTTTCAGTGTTACTCTTCATATTCTCTCTATGGATCTTCCTCCACTGTGGTTCCCGAGTTTAGCTTGGAACAAGGGAAGGGTTGCTGGAAGAAAATGGAGAAATGTGAAATAGGTACAAAGAATTTGACATTCCTGACTCTTCTTTGTGACCTGTTAGACAAATGTCATCTATTTATGATTCTGAATATAAATGATTGCAAACCCTTATTGGACCCTTTCTAGGTTCTTGTTATTGAGATAAGACTATTACACTTAATTTCACATTTAATCTTTATCTTAACCAGCTAAAGAGGTAGAGGTGGCAACTAACTAGTTGTCTGCCAGTATAAATTCTCCAGATTCTCCTTTTCTTCCTTTAGTAATAGTAACATAGCTGTAGCTGAACACATGACCATCCAGTGAAAGACTGCATTTCCCAGCTTCCCTTGCAGCTACTATGACCATTTGACTAACAATAGTAGAATTGATATGTGCAGATTCGGGTCACAGCATTAAAAGGAAAGGTTTCTTTTTTTTCTTTTATCACTTGCTGCCTAAAAAGCCATCTCCAAATTTAGTTAGTTTAAACAACAATAATTAACTTTTATTCATAATTCTGCAGGTTGGGAATTTGGTCTGGGCTCAGCTAATGGAGTATTCTGGTCTTATCTGAGTTTACATCTGTGATTAGCTATCAGATCAGATGGGGCTGACCATCACCTGAGGCAATAACTGTCAGCTGAGGCTACATGTCTTTCTTCCTTCCAGGCTAATCTGGGCATGTTTACACAGTGCCTGTCAGGGCACCAAGAGAGCAATGAGACTTGTTGAAATCTAGATCCCGAACTCATGTATGTCATTTTTGATGCATTCTTTTGGTTATACAGTAAGACTCAAGGTACTCATGCATTCAAGGAATGGAGAAATAAACTACTTTCTGAAGTTACTGCAAAGTCACCTTGTTAAGAGGCATAGATACAGGGAAGAATGGAGAATGATGATTATTTTTATAGTGTACCTACAAAAATGTACCTTATAGTCTACCTCCTGTTTACACTTTTTCACTGGCTGGTACATGGAAATGATAACAAGAACATAAGCAGCATTTTTTTTTTTTTTGGACTAAAATATTGAGGATGGCAGAGCCACATGATAGAATGAGCCCTGTCCCTGGCACCATAAAGCTGCTATATTAGTGTGTAATGCTTAGCTTGTCTTTTGAGAGGAACTTCTATTTTGTTTGAGTCAGTATTATTTTATAGTCTGCTGTAGCAACTGAACCGGAAACCAAACTTTTACTATACCCATTTTACAGATGACAAAATTGAGCTTTAAAGGGACTGAGAAACTTGCCCAGAGTCACCCAGCAGACACATAGCAGGACATCATTTGAACTCAGGTGAAGAGAGCCCATGTGTTTAAGCAGTCTCCTGCATTTGAATATTGCAACGTATTTACTTTTACTTTTCTACAGGGAGTAAAACTTGGAAGATCTATTTTTCATCTTCAGTAGGACTTTATGGCTTCTATCAGATGTGTACACTCAATTTAAGGTCTCAATCATTTGTATTTCAAAATGTATTTGTCTTGTGTAATTGAAGAAAAAGATATGTCTATTAGAGATTATCTGTCTATCTCTCTCTCTTTAGACATATAAATATTAGTGCTTTGACCAGTCAGCTTTTGTATTTCATCCCTTAGGAGTTCATGTTGTATAATCAAGGTCAAACTTGAATGATGAACCAAACAAAAGAGAAAATATATAAAAAGTCAATAATATTGTGCGTGATAGTTAATTGACATCTGAAGCTGAGTGACAAAAGACAGAAAGCATTGATCTATTCTTGGCATAGAAATTGCAAAGTAGATACAAAATGGTATAAGCATAGAAGTCAAACTCAGGCATAATTAATATCTATAGTTAGGACCAACTTAAATATACATCCTTGGTTTATACCTGTAATGACGCATTCCACCACTCTAATTGAGTTTGGGACTTATCTTTTAGGAGGCTTTATAGGGATGTATTGAAACTGGGAATGGAGGCCGTTTGTTGAGGTTTGATTTTTGTCTGGCTAGGGTGTCAGGGAAATTAGTGATCCAGAGCAACTGTTCACCAGTACTTTGCTTCCTTATACCTAGGCCATTGTATTGTTCCTTTGGTTTGCTCTAAAGACTTAAATCTGGATATTTTTATATTCAAGTGAAGGTTTTTCTATGTCAAGTTATTAGAGGGAAAAAAAAACACTCAATGCTGCCCATGTAGAGAACTGAGAGTCTTCTACAATTTCTTTCAATCCTTTGTGTACATGATGAGCTAGAATAACCTCACTGAACTGAATTATCCTTCCATGGTATGGTTCAGTGAATACCATTATATTTCAGCACAGCTTGAGTGATTTTTAATGCCAAAAACATCAGCAAGAAATACAAATGTTACAAAAATATTGAAACAATACCATAAAAAAGCCCAGGATCATAAATACTTTACTTTGCAAGGTCTCAGAGGTCAAAACAGCAATACCATGGAAAATTAAAATGCTCTCTGTATGAGTGCCTTTCAGGAGAAGATACACACACACACACACACACACACACACACACACAACAGTGACTTACTATCAAAATGCTCAAAACCATTTTCCAACTTTAGGCTGATTACCAAAGAAAAAATAACTTATAAAGTATTCATCTGCATGTTTCCTTATTTGGTTTTAATTATAATTATATTCTAATTAAATGACAATTACAGCCCGTAAAAGAGAGATGACTTTTGTATGAATTATGTCCTTGAATCACACAAAGGAGCATGGCATACAGGTAGAAGTTGGCTGAGGATTTGGATTTGGATTTGGATTTGGATAGTCAAGGCATGAAAAACTGTTACCTAAGAACAAAGGCTTTGCATCTGAGAAATCTCCTGTCATTGGAATGTTCTTTGAGAGACTGTGCTACAGATGTATGTAAAGTGAGTCAGGAGATGGAAAAAAAAAAAAAAAAGGTCTCGCAAGATGTGTGCACAGCTGTGAAAAGTGATTCTTTATTCATCCTATGGTACTGAGATATGCTGGTTCCTAATGAATTTACCCACCGTAGGTCAAATCCTTCTCTTTGCCGCTTCCCTGGATGATATGTCAGCTTTCGTTTAAGGCAGTGAATTCATGGGAAAAGATTCCAACCTGATATATCTAATAAAGAGAAATGGTTCAGTGGAAATAGACATTTAACAAAGAAGAGCGGCTCTGTGTTACTGTATAGGGCATCTTAGGTTTGTAGAGCCATCAATGTTCTGTCAAGCCTCTCTCCCCATCTGCTCATGTATTTGTTTGGGCTTCTCATTTTTCATGTGTATGTTAGGTTGCTTGCTTAGTAGAACTATAGTAATTTCCATCATTTTATAAGTTTTCTTTAAAAAAGTATATTAAAGAGTTCCAAAACAGCCCTTTCAATATGGCCAATTTTATTTATTTATTTATTTATATTTATATTTATACATTTATATTTTAGTTAGCCAACATACAGTGTGATATTGGTTTCAAGAGTAGAATTCAGTGATTCATCACTTACATACAACACCCGGTGCTCATCACAACAAGTGTGTCCCTTACTACCCATCATCATCTAGCCCATTGCCACCCACCTCCCTCCATCAACCGTCAATTTGTTCTCTATTGTTAAGAGAGTTTTTGTGGTTCATTTTTCTTTCTTCTCTCCCCACCTTCCTTTATGTTCATATGCTTTTTTCTTAAATTCTATAGATGAGTGAAATCATAGGGTATTTGTCTTTCTCTGATTGAGTTATCTTGTTTAGCATTCTAGCTCCATCCACATTGTTGGATATATATTCAGAATGTATGAAGAACTTTCAAATTGCAATACTAAGAAAACAGCCCATTTGAAAATATCGGCAGAGTTTTAAACAGACACTTCACCAAAGAAGACAAATGTACGTAAAAAAGGACATGAAAAGATGCTCAATATCATTAGTTATTAGGGAAATGCACATAAAACTATGTTGTGATATTATATACCTATTTAAATGGCTTAAAATATCATATATGACAAAACCCAGTGCTGGTAGGGATCACAGTAATTGGACTTCTCATACATTGCTGGTGGGAATGCAAAATGGAACACTTTGGAAAACTGCCAGTAACTTATATAGTTAAAAACATATGGCCCAGCAATCCTACTCCAAAATACTTACCTAAGAAGAATTAAAACATGTTCACCCATAAACTTCTTTGTAATGGTTATAGTGGCTTTATTAATATTTGACAAAACCTGGACATAACCCAGTATCTTTAAGCTGATAAGTGTATAAACAAACTGTGTGGTATATCCATACAGTGGAAAATTACTCAGTAACAAAAACAAATGATCTTCTGATGCATGTGTCAATGTACATCATATGTGAACAAATCTCACATGGATTAGGCTAAATGAAAGAATCCAGACTCAAAATACTGCAATCTGTGTGCTTCTATTTATACTATATTCTGGAAAAGGCAAAACTAAAGAGACAGAAAACAGATTAGTTGTTGCCCTTGGTTCGGGACTGTGGAAGCATAGGGAAGAAAGTGATTAAAATGGGTGCAAGGAAAATTTTTTTGGGGTTGTGAAGCTGTACCATATTTTGATTGTCGAGATAGTTATACAACTGTAGGTTTTTTCAAACTCATAGATACTCACACTAAAAAGATCTGATTTTTCAATGTGTAAGTTGTAACTCAATCAACAAAGTATATCAATTTGTTGAGTTGACATTAGTGTTACTCATCATGATAATAAAGGCTCACATCTATTATAATTTGTATTTTACCATAATTAATGGAAATGGATTGTACTCATTAAATACCTTATTCTGAACCAATTATGCATTTCCTTATATATATTTTGGGAGTGGGTGGATTGAGGCCTTGAGGGTTGGAGGGGAACATAATGGCAATCACTCTCTTTTCATGATTATGTTTTAAATATACACACACACAGTTTAGATAACCACTTTAATTCTCAGAAGCTAAGATCTAACATATGTCCATACTCATGTTCATGAGCACACCCACATGCATGCATACACACACACACACACACAATAGAATCCTGATTTCCTCTCCAGCATCATCTCCTATTTCTCCCCTGTCTTTATGTAATACTAATAATTCAAAAAGTCCTTAATAGGCCTTACATTCCATGCCTCTGTATCTTATCCTCACTCAAGGTCAGCCTAGAATGTCCCTGCTTCACTTACCTGTCTGGTGAGTTCCTCCATATGTTTTAAGCTCCAAGTCAGGCTTTCTATCCTCACTGAAGCTTTCTGCCCCTCAAGGTAATGCCCAGTCACCTTTGTTCTAGTTTACTGCTCTTCTTTCTTTCACTTATGACCCTTAAATGTGACTATTTGATTCCATGTTTATCTTTTCTAGTAAACAGTGAATTACTGCACAAAACTTAATGTTTCATAAAATTTGTATATCCTCAGCTTCTAGTACAGCGTGTGTGAGTTTTCAATGTGTTTTTCTTTAGTGAACTAAAGAACAGAAGGATCCTTTCTTGGAAAAATAGAAAATATTTGCCAATTATATAACACATTTGTGTGTTTTTAATACTGGCTTCCAAATAAACTTAGACTCATATTCTCTCATATGTATTCAAGGAGTATAGGATGTAATTTCTTAAACATGTATTCTTTAATTTTAAATACTATCTAATCTTCAAGAGCAAAACAAAAAACCAAAACAGAAAAGTGAAACAGCGACTTTGTCTATGCATTGTTGGAACATTAACTTTGCTTTAGTTTAGGATAAGGATAGGAATATACTGCTCAGAAGTGGTACTATTTTTGTTACTGTTAGATTTTGATGATCAGACTTTTGGGCAGTATAAGCAATTGATTGACATCTTTATTCATTTGTATGTATTAAGCAGAGCCTAGAAAAAGCAAGAGATAGGATTATTTACAATCCTGTGTGAAACATGAGTTTATTAATCACAGGCCACATCATTACATTATGCTTGGGAACAAAAAAAGAGTTCAACATCTATTTTTGATTTGTGGCCAAGGCTCATGAGTGTACAGAAGAAGTTGACAGCCCTTGACTGGTGGTCATTACTAATTTAATAAGCAGTCTTCAAAGCTCTTGCAGATACAAAGGAATCTGAAGTTACATGTGTAATATGCAACATGCGCAAAATACTTAATTCTATTCACTTTGAAACCTAGAGGACAGTTATTAAAATTGTATAGTGCAAATTAAAATTTAAGATTAAAATACAAGATCAAAAGAATCTTTTTTTATTTCCTCAGTGCTATTAAGGATCGGCTTTCTGAATAGAGAAACTCAATGTTCAATGTCGTGTCCTTTCCCTCTGGAGAGCCAGATTAGAGCTAATCAGAAGTGACTAGAGAAACGTAACTTTCTGTATTTTTTTTCAAGTGGGAACACTTCTTTTTATTACTTTTAATATATAATGTAATTATAGTCACAGAGTGGAAAATACAAGTCAAATAAGAATACGGACAATTTTGGAGAAAGAAACATACTGTGAGAAAAAATTTGCATCAATGGTATTCTTAGAATTCTGAAAAAGTGCACCATCTCATTACATAACAAACACCTGCAACATGAGTAATGGAGACCCATAGGCAGATTCATCTCCTCTTTCACCTGCTTATGAATTTAAAAATACATTGATAGTGATTTTTTGTGAGCCTTCATAAATGGTCCAGTAGCACGTAGGATGAGTTAGGAGGAGTGATTAAAGCAATCAATAGCAAATTTCTTTAGCTTGAGATGTGAGCTTACAACCCTAGGCTGGACCACATCTCACATTAAAATGGAGGTGTTACCTAAGGAGCTAGAAAAAGAGCAGCCAATAAAGCCCAAAACAAGCAGAAGAAGGGAAATAATAAAGGTGATAGCAGAAATCAATGATATTGAAATAAAAAAAAGTAGAACAGATCAATGAAACTAGAAGCTGGTTCTTTGAGAGAATTAACAAACTTGATAAATCCCTAGCCAGATTTATCAAAAAGAGAAAGGAAAATACCCAAATAAATAAAATCATGAATGAAAGAGAGAGCTAACAAAAAAAGCTGCAGTGATAGAAACAATAATAAGAATATATTATGAGCAATTATATGCCAACAAATTGGGCAATCTGGAAGAAATGGATAAATTCCTAGAAACATATAAACTACCAAAACTGAAACAGGAAGAAATAAAAAATGTGAACACATCCATAACCAGTAAAGGAATTGAATCAGTAATCAATAATCTGCCCAAATACAAGAATCCAGGTCCAGGTGGCTTCCCAGGGGAATTCTGACCAACAGTTACATAAGAGTTAATACCTATTCTTTTGAAACTGTTCCAAAAAATAGAAATGGCAGGAAGACTTCCAATTTCATTTTATGAGGCAGCCTTATCTTGATTCTAAAACCAAAGACCCCATTAAAAAGGAGAATTACACATCAGCCTCCCTGATAAAAATGGATGCAAAATTCTCAAGAAGATACTAGCAAATCAAATCTAACAATACATTAAAAGAATTATTCACCATGATCAAGTGGGATTTATTCCTGGGCTACAGAGGTGGTTCAATATCTGCATATCGGCCAATGTGATATACCACATTAATAAAAGAAAGGATAAGAACCACATGATCCTCTCACTAGATGCAGGATCCTTTCTTGATAAAAATCCTCAAGAAAGTAGGGATAGAAGGAGTATACCTCAGCATCATAAAGTCTATCTATGAAAGAACCACAGCTAATATCATCCTCAATGGGAAGAAAACTGAGAGCTTTCCTTCTAAGTTCAGGAACATGACAGTCAAGTCCGCTCTCACCACTGTTGTTCACCATGTTACTGGAATTCCTAGAATCAGCAGTCAGACAAGGAAAAGAAATAAAATGCATCAAAATTGGCAAGGAAGAAGTTAAACTTTCACTCTTTGCTGATGACATTATACTCTACATGGAAAACTTGACACTACCAAAAAACCCTGCTAGAACTGATACATGAATTCAGCAAAGTCACAGGATATAAAATCAATGTACAGAAATCTGTCACACTTCTATACACCCATAATGAAGCTGCAGAAAGAGAAATCAAGGAATTGATTCCATTTACAATTGCACCAAAAACCATATGATACATAAGAATAAACCTAACCAAAGAAGTGAAAGATCTGTATGCTGAAGACTATAAAATACTTATGGAAGAAATTGAAGAAGATACAAAGAAATGGAGAAACATTCTATACTCATGGATTGGAAGAACAAATATTGTTCAAATGTCAGTACTACCCAAAGCAATCTACACATTCAACACAATTCCAATCAAAATAACACTGGCATTCTTCATGGAGCTAGAACAAACAATTTTTATGGAACCAGAAAAGATTCCAGATAGCCAGAGCAATCCTGAAAAAGAAACCCAAAGCTGGAGGCATCACAATTCTGGACTTCAAGCTGTATTACAGAGTTATAATCATCCAGACAGTATGGTATGGGCACAAACACAGACACATAGATCAGTGAAACAGTGTAAAGGAACCATAAATGGACCCACAAACGTATGGCCAACTACACTTTGGCAAAACAGGAAAAAATATCCAGTGGAAATAAGGCAGTCTCTTTAGCGAATGGTGCTGAGAGAACTGGACAGACATGCAGAAGAATGAAACTGGACCACTTTCTTAAACCATATGCGAAAATAAATTCCAAATGGATGTAAGACCTAAATGTGAGACAGGAAACCATCAAACACAGGCAGCAACGTCTTTGACCTCGGCCACAGCAACTTCTTACTAGACATGTCTCTGGAGGCAGGGGAAACAGAAGCAAAAATGAACTTTTGGGACCTCATCAAGATAAAAGCTTCTGCATAATGAAAGAAGCAATCAACAAAACTAAAAGGCAATCAACAAAATGAGAGAAGATATTTGCAAATGACATATCAGATAAAGGGTTAGTATCCAAAATCTATAAAGAACTTATCAAACTCAACATCCAAAACACAAATAATCCAGTGAGGAAATGGGCAGAAGACACAAATGACATCCAGATGGCTCACAGACACATGAAAAGATGCTCAAGATCACTTATAATCAGAGAAATACAAATCAACACCATAATGAGATACCACCACACACCTGTCAGAATGGGTAAAATTACCAACTCAGGAAACGACAGATGTTGGCAAGGACACGGAGAATGGGGAACCTTATTGCACTCTTGGTGGGAATGCAAACTAGTGTAGCCACTCCAGAAAACAGTATGGAGGTTCCTCAAAAATTTTAAAAATAGAACTACCCTATAACCCAGCAATTGCACTACCTTTTATCCAAAGGATACAAAATGTTGATTGGAAGGAGCACATGCACCCTAATGTTTATAGCAGTGCTATCAACAATAGCCAGATTATGGAAAGAGCCCAAATGTGCATCAACTGATGAATGGATAAAGAAGAGGTGGTATATATAATGGAATATATTAATGATATATTACTTGGTGATCAAGAAGAATGGAATCTTACCATTTGCAACAACATGGATGGAACTAGAGTGTATTATGCTAATGAAATAAGTCAGTCAGAGAGAGACAAATGTTATATGATTTCACTCATGCGGAATTTAAGAAACCAAACAGATAAACATAGGGAAAAGGAAGGAAAAATAAAATGAGATAAAAACAGAGAGGGAGGCAAACCATAAGAGACTCTTAAATACAGGGAACAAAGTGAGGGTTGATGGAGGAGAGATGGGTGGGGGGATCGTCTAAATGGGTGCTCACTTGTTGGGGTGAGCACTGGGTGTTATGTGGATGTGATGAATCACTAAAGTCTATTCCTGAAACCAATACTACTACTCTGTATGTTAACTAACTTGAGTTTAAGTAAAAATAAATAAATAAATAAATAAATAATAATCAAATAAGCAAAACAAAGCCAAACAAACAAACGAAAAGCCCCCCCACCCCCATAAAGTGGGGATGTTAGATGTGGCCCAGGACAGAAGGCCTCTTGTAAGTGGAAAAAGTCCCATCACTACTAAGTTGTCTGTTTGGCCACTATAAGGAAAGAAGACATGTACTTAAGTCCCTTTTCTCACATGGGGAAATTCCAGAAACAGCATAGGTGTACTCAGAGATCAAAAAGCTTCTAAAACTAGCCATATTTAAAATGTAGTGCTAGTCAATAATTTTTATTTCATTGACAGAAGCAATCATAGTAACTAAAGTAACTTTTAATTGTAAAATCATACTTTTCTGAATATGCAAATAGAATGTTCTTATACTGAACTTTTCAGAGCAGCACATGATATACATTGCTGTGGGTGACTTCCCTTAAACATAAACTTGTCAAGCTATAAGCAGGGCATGGGTTCTTGGCTTCACCATCATTTTTTAAAAATATTAAACAACACATTTTGTGTGTCTAGAGTTTATTGGCACTGTACTTGGCTATTGTCTTGTAAAACTGGGTGACTATATACTTTATTGTCTAAACTAGGACACTTTTTAGGGTTATAGTGGATCTGTTAATGTATTTGTCCCCCTCTTCAAAAAAATAGTCATAAACCAGGTGTATCACAGGCAAACTAGAATGTATGGTCTCCCAACAAATAATGATTACTTTTTAGAGTTGGGCCTGCTGCAGTGCAATGTATTTTGTATTCTTAAAACTGTTACATTATATTTACTGTGTGGTATAGTTTATCACATGGTGTAATGCAATTGAGTGGAGTAGTAGATAGTTTGGTTCTGCTGTCTTGGTTCTGATTCCAGAGCGCATATGAGTCGTGAAACTAAGGAGATGTTTCTAATCCCATCGAGTCTCAGAGTCAATATTTGTATTCTGGAGATAGTAAGAGTAGACTGTGTACAGCAGTATGTTGCTGTAAGAGTAGACTGATAAATCCACAAGGGGTGCCTGCTGTAAAGTCTGCCACACAGGCAAGTTGGTAGTTATTAATGCAATATGAATTCAGTTCATGTCAACAGGTTGAAATGAGAATTATCAAGCTATTCTCACTGTAACTGTCTAATGAAGTTAGTTTCTACTGTGCAGAAAGTAGTAGGTGCTTAATAAATTCTTGATGAATGAAAGAACAATTGAACATGGAAAATAAGGGGCTCTTGGGTGGATCTGTCAGCCAAGTGTGCACCTTCGGCTCAGGTCATGATTTCATGGTTTGTGGGTTCAAGCCCTGCGTCAGGCTCTGGGCTGACAGCTCGGAGCCTAGAGCCTGCTTCAGATTCTGTGTTTCCCTATCTTTTTGCCCCTCCCCCACTTATACTCTGTCTCTCTCTCAAAAATTAATAAAATATTTAAAAAAAAGGAAAATAAAAATTAAAAGAAATAACCCATAATTTCTAACTATTCTAGATAGATAGAAGTTTACTGGCTTTATTTTTAAGTTCAATCTCAGCAGTGGTTTGAATACCTAAACCCCATAATCAGACAAAATGATAGTAATTTTGCTCTAATTCAGTAGGTATGGATTTTGCTTTTACATTAAAATCATCTGGAGTTTGGGGCACCTGGGTGGCCCAGTCAGTTAAGCTTCTGACTCTTGATTTTGGCTTAGGACATGATCTTACAGTTCATGAGTTTGAGCCCTGAGTTGAGCTCTGTGCTGACAGTGAGGACCCTGCTTGGGGTTTCCTCTCTCCTCCTCTCTCTGCACCTCCCCTGTGCACTCTCTCTCAATCAAGAATAAATAAGTAAACATTTAAAAACATCACCTAGAGTGTTTTATATACTTACACTTGGGACCTAGTCCCAGCAGTTCTCATCTATTTGGTTTTAGGTAGGACCCAAGCATTGGGATTTTCTCTCAAAATATTCCCAGTTTCTTTCTTTATTTTTTAAGTGTTTATTTTTGAAAGATAGTATGTGAGTGAGGGAGGGGCAGAGACAGAGGGAGACAGAGGATCCAAAGCAGGCTATGGACCATCAGCCATCCAAGTGCCCCTTATTTTTATAGTTTATGGGCAAGTTGGTTTCCGTATAACACCCAGTGCTCATCCCAACAAGTGGCCTCCTCCATGCCCATCACCCGTTTCCCCCCTCCCCCACCCCCATCAACCCTCAGTTTGTTCTCAGTATTTAAGAGTCTCTTATGGTTTGCCTCCCTCCCTCTCCTTAACTATTTTTTCCCCTTCCCCTCCCACATGGTCCTCTGTTATGTTTTTCCTGTTCCACATATGAGTGAAAACATATGGTGTCTGTCTTTCCCTGCCTGACTTATTTCAAGGGAACACCCTTGAGTTCCATCAACGTTGCTACAAATGACCAGATTTCATTCTTTTTCATTGCCATGTAGTATTGCATTGTATATATAAACCACATCTTCTTGATCCATTCGTCAGTTGATGGACATTTAGGCTCTTTCCATGATTTGGCTATTGTTGAAAGTGCTGCTATGAACATTGAGGTACACGTGCCCCTATGCATCAGCACTTCTCTATCCCTTGGGTAAATCCCTAGCAGTGCTATTGCTGGGTCATAGGGGAGTTCTACTGATAATTTTTTGAGGAACCTCCACACTGTTTTCCAGAGGGGCTGCACCAGTTTACATTCCCACCAACAGTGTTGGTGCCTGTTTCTCCACATCCTCTCCAGCATCTATAGTCTCCTGATTTGTTCATTTTAGCTACTCTGACCAGCGTGAGGTGGTATCTCAGTGTGGTTTTGATTTGTATTTCCCTGATGATGAGTGATGCTGAGCATCATTTCATGTGTTTGTTGGCCATCTGGATGTCCTTTTTGGAGAAGTGTCTGTTCTTGTCTTCTGCCCATTTCTTCACTGGAATATTCGTTTTTCGGGTGTGGAGTTTGGTGAGTTCCTTGCAGATTTTGGATACTAGCCCTTTATCCGATATGTCATTTGCAACTATCTTTTCCCATTCCATCAGTTGCCTATTAGTTTTTTCCATTGTTTCCTTTGCTGTGCAGAAGCTTATCTTGAGTAGGTCCCAATAGTTCATTTTTGCTCTTGATTCCCTTGCCTTTGGGGATGTGTCGAGTA
>CM053572.1:92934543-92956655 GCA_028646485.1 Cryptoprocta ferox | reverse complement strand
ATTGCATTGAATGTGTAGATTGCTTTGGGTAGTATTGACATTTTAACAATATTTATTCTTCTGATCCATGTGCATGGAATTTTTTCCATTTCTTTGTGTCTTCTTCAATTTCCTTCATAAGTTTTCTATAGTTTCAGCATACAAATCTTTTACATCTTTGGTTAGGTTTATTCCTAGGTATTTTATGGTGTTTGGTGCAATTGTGAATGGGATCAGCTTCTTGATTTCTCTTTCTGTTGCTTCATTATTGGTGTATAAAAATGCAACTGATTTCTGTTCATTGATTTTGTACCCTGCGACTTCACTGAATTCCTGGATCAGTTCTAGTAGGCTTCTTGTGGAGTTGGTCGGGTTTTCCATGTAGAGTATCATGTCATCTGTGAAAAGTGAAAGTTTGACTTCATCTTTACCAATTCTGATGCCTTTTATTTCCTTTTGTTGTCTGATTGCAGATGCTAGGATTTCCAGCACTATGTTAAACAACAGTGGTGAGAGTGGACATCCCTGTCATGTTCTTGATCTCAGGGGGAAAGGTCTCAGTTTTTCCCCATTGAGGATGATATTAGCTGTGGGCTTTTCATAAATGGCTTTTATGATGTTTAAGTAAGTTCCTTCTATCACGACGTTCTCGAGGGTCTTTATTAAGAAAGGATTCTGTATTTTGTCAAATGCTTTTTCTGCATCTATCGATGCAGGATCATATGGTTTTTATCTTTTCTTTTGCTAATGTGATGTATCACATTGATTGATTTGCGAATATTGATCCAGCCCTGCAGCCCAGGAATGAATTCCACTTGATCATGGTGGATAATTCTTTATATATGCTGTTGAATTCGATTTGCTAGTATCTTGTTGAGGATTTTTGCATCCATATTCATCAGGGATATTGGCCTGTAGTTCTGTTTTTTGGGGGCTCTCTATCTGGTTTGGGAATCAAAGTGATGTTGGCTTTGTAGAATGAGTCTGAAAGTTTTCCTTCCATTTATATTTTTTGGAATTGCTTGAGAAAAATGACTATTACCTCTGCTTTAATGTCTGGTAGAGTTCCCCAAGGAAGCCATCTGGCCCAGGGTTCTTATTTGTTGGGAGATTTTTGATAACTGATTCAATTTCTTCAATAATTGTGGGTCTGTTCAGAGTTTCTATCTCTTCCTGTTTGAATTTTGGTAGTGCGTGTGTGTTTTGGAATTTGTCTACTTCTAAGTTGTCCAGTTTGTTGGCATATAATTTTTCATAGTATTCCCTGATAATTGCTTGTATTTCTGAGGAATTGGGTGTAAGAAATCCATTTTAATTCATGATTTTGTATATTTGGGTGTTCTCTCTTTTCTTTTTGAGAAGCCTGGCTAGAGGTTTATCAATTTTGTTTATGTTTTCAAAAAACCAACTCTTGGTTTCATTGATCTGATCAACTGTTTCTTTTTTTTGATTCTATCTTGTTTATTTCTGCCCTGATCTTTATTATTTCTCTTCTTCTGCTGGGTTTGGGGTCCTCTTGCTGATCTGCTTCTAGTTCCTTAAGGTGCACTGTTAGATTTTGTATTTGTGCTTTTTCTAGTTTCTTGAAATACGCATAGCTTATAATATACTTTCCTCTTAGGACTGCCTTTGCTGCATCCCAAAGAGTTTGGATTGTTGTATTTTCATTTTCATTTGTTTCCATATAGTTTTTAATTACTTCTCTAATTGCCTGATTGGCCCATTCATTCTTTAGTAGGGTGTTCTTTAACCTCCAAGTTTTTGGAGGTTTTCCAGACTTTTTCCTGTGGTTGATTTCAAGTTTCATAGCATTGTGATCCGAAAGTTTGCATGGTATGATCTCAATTACTTTATGTTTATTGAGGGCTGCTTTATGACCCAGTATGTGATATATCTTTGAGAATATACCATGTGCACTCGAGAAGAAAGTGAATTCCAATAGTTTCAGGATGTAGCGTTCTAAATATATCTGTCAAATCCATCTGGTCCAATGTGTCGTTCAGGTCCATTGTTTCTTTAGTGATTTTGTGTCTAGTTGATCTATCCATTGCTGTAAGTGGAGTATTAAATTCCCCTGCAATTAGCACATTCTTATCAATAAGATTATTTCTGTTTTTGGTTAATTGTTTTATGTATTTGGGTGTTCCCGAATTCAGTGCATAGATGTTCATAATTGTTAGCTCTTCCTAATGGATAGACCCTGTAATTATTATATAATGCCATTCTTCATCTCTTGCTACTGCCTTAACTTTAAAGTCCAGTTTGTTCGATATAAGTATGGCTACTCCAGATTTCTTTTCACTTCCAGTAGGCTAATAGATTGTTCTACATCCCTTCACTTTCAATCTGAATGTGTCCTCAGGTCTAAAATGGGTCTCTTTTAGACATATATAGATGGGTCTTGTTTTTTTTAAATCCATTCTGATACCCTGTGTCTTTTGATTGAAACATTTAGTCCATTTATATTCAGTGTTATTATTGAAAGAAATGGGTTTAGAGTCATTGTGTTATCTGTAGGCTTCATGCTTGTAGTGATGTCTCTGGTCCTTTTTGGCCCTTGCAACATTTCCCCCACAGAGTCCCTCTGAGAATCTCTTGTAGGGATGGTTTAGTGGTAATGAATTCCTTCAGTTTTTGTTTCGGAAAACCTTTATCTCTTCTTCTATTCTGAATGACAAGTTTGCTGGACAAAGGATTCTTGGCTGCATATTTTTTCTGTTCATCACATTGGAAATTTCTTGCTACTCCTTTATGGCCTGCCAAGTTTCAGTAGATAGGTCTGCTTACTACCCTTACGTGTCTACCCTTGTACATTAAGTCCCATTTATCTGTAGCTGTTTTCAGAATTCTCTCTTTATCTTTGTATTTTGCCAGTTTCACTATGATATGTTGTGCAGAAGATTGATTCAAGTTACATCTGAAGGGAGTTCTCTGTGCCTCCTGAATTTCAGTGTCTGTTTCCTTCCCTAGATTGGGGAAGTTCTCAGCTATGATTTGTTCATGCACACTTTCAACCCCTTTCTGTCTCTCTTCTTCTTATGGAACTCCTATGATATGGATATTGTTCGATTTCATGGAATCACTGAGTTCTCTAATTCTCTCGTCATGATCCAGAATTTTTTTCTCTCTCTTTTTCTCAGCTTCATCTTTTTCCATAAATTTGTCTTCTATTTCACCTATTATCTCCTCTGCCTCTTCATTTCTCGCTGTTACCACCTCCAGTTTATATTTCACCTCATTTACAGCATTTTAAAATTCATCAAGACTCTTTTTCATTTCCTTGATCTCTGTAGCAACAGATTCTCTGCTATCATCTGTGCTTTTTTCAAGCCCAGAAAATTAATCTTAAGACTATTATTTTAAATTCTTGTTCAGTTATATTGTTGATATCTTTTTGAGCAATGCTTTAGCTGGCATTTCTTCCTGGAATTTCTTTTGAGGAGAATTCTTCTGTTTCATCATTTTGGCTAGCTTTCTGTCTCTTATATGTTTTAAATCTTGTTTTTCACTCTGCACCTGCGAGTCCTGCTGTATTAAAGGAGGCTCATAGACTGTCCAGGGCTTGTCTGTTCAGAAAGTGTTCTTTTAATGGTGTTCCTGGTCTCTCTTGTTGTGACTTTGGTTATTTTATTTCCCTACTCATAGTGATATTTGGGACTCTCCACCATGAGTACTTTGGTTTGTTTCTTGAGGTAGCTCTATGAGGCTGTCTTCATAGTGGACTCCGTCTTTTTCCCTCCCAGACTCTTGCAGTTCAGAGCCCTTTGGGTTCAGCCGTTTGTCTGAGAGATGCCAGCAGGAAGTACAGAAGTCCCTACTTCTCTGCCATCTTGCCTCCTTTCATCAAAAATACCTTCCAGTTCATTTTAATGCGGAGCCTGAGTTAAGAAGCACCAACTACTAGGGTCTGTGCTAAGTATTAAATTTTCTATTGGGTGCCATATTTTAGGAGCGAATGGAGCTAGTATAAAGAAAAGGAGTGGAGAAGGTAGAAGGTTGAGAAATTACAACCCAGAAGGAATTGCTAAAAGAATTTAAGCAGAAATTTAGGGGGATAAGAAACCTGGGTGTCATACTCAAAGGAATTTAAGATTGAAGTAGACCAAATGAGAGTCCACATTCTTTCTAAGATAGAAAATTATTTCATTGTAGGAATTTAATTGTATGGGCCTGGTATTGCCAGATCTTCAGATTTTGTAAGAGGAGACAGAAAATAAGGTTTTTATGTGAATTCTCCTGAAGTTTTAATGTAAGATTATTATTTTTTAAACGACTTGATCCAAAGTATTTCTATAGATCTTATCTGGCTGTTGTGTTGTCTATTGGTTTATGCCAGGAGTCAGCAAATTTCTCTTAAGGGGGCCAAATCCAGCCTGCCAGTTAATTCTGCATGTCCTGATAGATAGGAGTGTTTTTTTACACTTTATTAATGGTTGAAAACATCAAAAGAAGATTAATACTTTAGATGTGAAAATCATATGAAATTTAAATTGTATGTGGGATACAGCCATGCTTATTCATTTAGATATTGTTTCTGGCTGCTATCATGCTACAAGAGCAAAGTTGAGTATTTGCAGGAAACATCATATCCTCATCATGTTCAGTTACTACAAATTGCAGTGATGCTGTTATAATTTGACAGCATTTCAAAATGCATATTATTACACACTGCCTTATTTACATTTTATTATCAGTGCATACTCATTATATCAAAATGAGAAAGCAAAAGTGGATTTGTACAGAATGTTGAATATCTCGAAGGTGTCCATGTCCAGAACCTGTATGTTACCTTACATGGCAAAAAGGATTTTGTAGATGTGATCACATTAAGAAGTTTGAGATGGAGAGATTATCCTGGATTATCTGGGTGTGTCCAGTGTAGTCTTAAGGGTCCTTACAGGAATGATGTAGACATAGACATAGAAGGTAATGTGATGACAGAAGGAGAGATTGGAATGTTGTAAGCCACAAGCCAAGAAATTCCAGACAGCTCTGGAAGCTGGAAGAAGCAAAGAACAGATTCTTCCCCAAAGCTTCCAAAAAGAACTGATCCTGCTGATACCTTGATTTTAGTGCTTTGTAAGCCTTATTTCAGACTTTTTTCTCCCAGAATTATGAGAGTAAATTATGTTTTTTTTTAAATGTTTTATTTATTTTTGAGAGAGAGAGAGAGAGAGAGAGAGAGAGAGAGAGAGAGACAGCGTGAGCAGGGGAAGGTCAGAGAGAGAGGGAGACACAGAATCCGAAGACAGGCTCCAGCCTGATGCGGGGCTCGAACCCACGAACCGTGAGATCATGACCTGAGCTGAAGCCGGACGCTCCACCGACTGAGCCACCCAGGCACCCCTAAATTATGTTGTTTTAAGCTACTTAATTGTTGGTAATTTGTTAGAGCAGTGACAGGAAACTAATAGAGAACATCACTCTTTTAAATGTTTTTATTTATTTTTGAGAGCAGGGTAAGGAAGGGCAGAGAGAGAGAGAGAGAGAGAGGAAGACAGAGGATAAAAAGCGGGCTCTGTGCTGACAGCAGAGAGTCTGATGAAGTGTCTGAATTCATGAACCATGAGATCATGATCTGAGCCGATGTTGGGTGCTTAACCAACTGAGCCACCCAGGCATCCCCAGAATATCATTCTTTTAAAGCACAGTGGAGTGTGAATTACTTAATTATTGAATAGATGCACCAAATTGTTCATATTATGTAGTGACAATATAGATTGTGAAAAGAATGTTAAAATAAATGGTGAGACTACTAGAATAAGCATACATCACAATATCCCCAATGCCCAAGAATGCCATGGCCAGGAAAATTTTAAAAATTGATCAGTGTATCTCATCAGAAATGCTTTACATCTCAGCAGAAATTCTTTACAACAATGATAACTAAACATGAAGCTGCAAACAAAATAAACTTTTGAATGGCCCACTGGTTAACAACACAGGAAAATTACTTTCTTATAGGGAGTTAAGTAAATTATGTTTCATTGAAACAACCAAAGAAATGTATCCAGAGAACATTTGCATAAGACTGTTAGCTTTTCAGCAAGAACTGTTGCTTAAAGATTGGAAAACATTTGGAACAATGTAAATAGTGAATTATAAAACAAGACAAATAATTTTGAATGAACTTCTTCGATTATTGGTGAATTGACAGCTGTTACCATATTGCTAAGTTGTTTCTTTGAGGAGCTAGCACTAAGTTTGAAGAGACTGAAGAATTAGTCATTTATTTATAGATAAGATTTTTTCAAAGACTTTAAGAAAGCACTTATCCAGTACTGCCTGAAGTGGAATCTGCTAAGATGTGTTTAACTGAAGGTGATAAAAATATGGTTAGAAGAGGAATAGGTTTAGTTGGGCAAAATGCGTAAAAATATGAAGTATTTAAAGTACATAGTTATTTATCATGTTATTCATTGGTAGGTACTTTGCTGAAAATATTTCAATCTATTGTGTGTTACTGAACTGGTAGTGTCAGTGGTAAAGTTTATTCTCTCTTACCCATCATGACTTACCCATCATCAGTTTTTTTAATTTTTGTCAAAAGTAGAAGTTATATATCATGGCTTGCTTAACCACTCAGCAGGTTAAGTCTGGTAACTTATCAGGGATAAAGTTTAATTGCAATTGCTTGAGCTTAAGACTGAAAATGGAAGATAATTTTGAATAAGAAGAACCATCTTCACTTGTTAGGGAACCCCACACATTTTGGAAATTAATTTGCTTTTGGTGAAGACTTGATAATTTGTGTAATGAATTAAAATTAAGGTTATAAAGCAGAGCAGCACTAACATTTGAAATGTATACTGCAATAAAGATATTTTGACAGTAATTAGCATTGAATCACAAGTAATGTCAAGCTCTTTATATACATCTTATACTATGAAGAGTCAAAACAAGAAGTAAGATATTCAATTCCACACACATTTAGAACAGATAGGGTTTTCAAGCTCAAACCAAACATCCAGTAGCATTTTTTGGACTTCAGTGAAAGTGAAGAGGACATTGAAATTTAACTGGACAAACTGAAGAGTTTCCGTTTCACCTTTGATTGCAATGACTAATCTACATTGTAATGACATGCTGAAAAACAATACCGAGAGAAAAATCTAATAGAATTTATAAATGTCTTTCAAATAACAAATATCCTCAAAATTTCATGCTCATGAATTAGCATCAATATTTGACAATACCTATCTGCGTGAAAAGACATTTTTAAAGATGAAATTGGTAGAATATCATTACAGATCAGCATTGGTAGATAAACATTTGCAACTGATTTTTATTATAGAGATGCCAACTTTGAACACCCATTAAGTGAAACATTATCTCTCCCCCAAAAGAATTCTATTCTTTTCTTTTATAGATCTCTATTATAAAAAATATACTCAATGATTTTTCGGTTTTGAATTTTATAAAAAAATATGGAAATTTGGGTATTTTTTCTCTTATTATATTACTGCCCACATAATGTTCTTGATTTTGACTCTTCGTTCACAAAGCCTAAGCATATTTATTATCTGGCCTTTTTACAGAAAATGTTTCTGACACTTGCTCTAGTTGATTTTTTTAATACCTAAATTAAACTGCATGTGCTTATCAAGTGGACTGGAGAATATATAAGGGTGTAGGGGGCAGTGGGGTGGGAAGGAATTTGGACTTAGTTGGATTTGGAAGGTTTAGTTATTGCCAAGTTGCAGGCCTTTTTGATTTTCTGCTTTTATGAACCCTCCCATAAAATGAGCACATACAACTAGGCATTTCAATTTATGGAAATAAATAGGTACATCTAGTACCCCTGTATAAGCTCCCTGTTGTTAGGTCCATATTATCACATAAAGAAGAGGAGTAAGGTCAGCATCCAGGTATTCCTGAAAAAACACCTCAGCCACCGTTTTCCCTCATTCTGGAAATCATTTTTCTCAACTACATATTTGGCTCACTGGACCATATTAACTGCAGCTTTTCTCTCATTATATGAACTATCTCATGAAAAAAAAAATCTGTTAGCATTTAAATCAATTACTGGACTCAGTTCTCCTGTGTTTATTTTTCTAGATCATATTGGTACCAAACTGCTTTAAGTGCAGTTGCTTTCTATTACATTTTTCTCTATGATGGCTTGTGTTTTCTTCTAGCCCTTATTTTTCAAGTATTCTTTTTATATGGTTGCATGTTTTTCCTTTATAAATGGTGTTGGGTATTTGGGCTGAGTCTGATTCATTAGTATGCATGCACAGAGAAAGGGCATGTGAAGACACAGAAAAAGGATGGCCTTCTGCAAGCCAAGGAGAGATCTCACCAGAAAGCAGTGCAGCAGCTCCTTGTATTGGATTTCCAACCTTCAGAACTGTGAGAAATGAATTTCTGTTGTTTAAGCTACCTAGTCTGTGGTATTTTGTTATGGCAGCCTGAGCAGGCTAATGCATATACAGGCATACCTTATTTTATTATGCTTTGTAGATAGTGCTTTTTTTGTTTGTTTGTTTGTTTTACAAATTGAATGTTTGTGGTAATCATGTCAAGCAAGTCTATTGGTGCCATTTTCCTAACAGTGTTTGCTCACTTCATGTCTCTGTATCACATTTTTGTAATTCTAGCAATATTAAAACTTTCTTCTTCTTATATTTGTTATGGTGATCTGTGATCAGTGATCTTTGATGTTACTATTGTAATTGTTTTGAGGTGCCACACACAACACCCATGTAAGACAGTGAACATCTTTTTAACTGCTCCATTCAATGGCTTTTTTCCCATCTCTCTTCCTTTTATTAGGTCTTCCTATTCCCTGAGACACAACTTTATTGATACTAGGCCAGTTAATAATCCTACAGTGGCCTCTAAGTGTTGAAGTGAATGGAAGAGTCACATGTCTCTCAGTTTAAATCAAAAGCTAGACATGATTTAGTTTAGTGAGGGAGGCCTGTCAAAAGCTGAGCTAGGTCAGAAACTAGGTCTCTTGTACCAGCTTCCCAAGTTGGGAATGCAAAGGAAAAGTTCTTGAAGGAAATTAAAAGTGCTACTCTGGTGAACAAACAAATGATAAGAAAGCAAAACAGCTTTATTATTATTGCTGTTGTGAAGACAGTTTTAGAGGTCTGGATGGAAGAAGATCAAACCAGCTACAACATTCCCTTAGACCAAAGCCTAAGCGAGAGAAAGGCCCTATCCTTTCCTCAATTCTGTGAAGGATGTGAGAGTTGAGGAAGCTGCAGCAGAAAAGTTTGAAGCTAGTAGAGGTTGCTTTATAAGATTTAAAGAGATCAGTTCTATAACATAAAAGTGCAAAGTTAAGCAGCAGGTGCTGATGTAGAAGCTGCAGCAAGTTATCCAGAAGACATGGCTAAGATAATTCATGAAAGTGGCTACATTAAACAACAGGTTTTTCAATGTAGATGAAAACAGCCTTATATTGGCAGAAGATGACATCTAAGACCTTGATAGCTAGAGAGAAGTCAATGCCTGACTTCAAAGCTTCCAAGAGGACACTGACTCATTAGTTAGGTGCTAACACAGCTAGTGACTTTAAGTTGAAGACAGTACTCATTTATCATTCTGAAAATTCTAGAGCACCTAAGAATTATGCTAAATCTACTCTGCCTGTGCTCTATAAATGGAACAACAAAGCCTGAATAACAAAATATCCACTGACAACATGATTTTACTCAGTATTTTAAACCCACTTTTGAGATCTACTGCTCAGAAGAAAGGGTTCCTTTCAAAATATTACTGCTCATGGACAATGCACCAGGCCATCCAAGAGCTCTGATGGAGTTGTACAATGAGATTAATGTTTATATAAACTTAGTTGATAAACCAGTGACAGTTTGAGAGAATGAACTCCAATTTTGAAGGAAGTTTTACTGTGGGTAAACACTATCAAACAGCATTGCATGCTACAGAGAATTGGTTTTTTTGAAGGGAAGAGTCAATTGATGTGACAAACTTAATTGTTGTCTTATTTTAAGAAACTGCCACAGCCACCCATCCTTCAGTAACAACCACCCTGACTAGTCAGCAGCCATTAAAATTAAGGCAAAACCCTCCACCAGCACAAAGATTGTGATTCTCAATGCTCAGATGATGGTGAGCATTTTTAGCAATGAAGTATTTTTATAATTAAGGTATGTATGTTGTTTTTCAGATACAAGGCTTTACACACTAAATGGATTACAGTATAGTGTAGACATACATTTTATATGCTTTCGGCAACTAGAAATGTCATTTGACTAATTTTATTGTCATATTCACTTTATTGTGGTGGCCTGGAACCAAACTCAAAATGTCTCTATGGTATGCCTGTAGTCAGTACTTCTTTAAATTTAACAATCTACACATAGTTTTCTTCTCTCCTCATCCCTTTCTGCTACTGATTCCTTCTGAGTTTAGCTTCCTCTTCCATGAAGTACATCCTGTAATGGTTCTTATAGTAAACCTTTCTCTTCTTCTCTCTCTCTCTTTGACTTATTTTTAACTAAAAATTGTTTCATTTTCCCCCTTCATTCTAGAATAACAATAAATAGTAAAAATTTCCCATAATTTATTTTAATACTTTAATATATTTTGGACTTCATTGTTGCTATTGAAAATTTTAAAAAAGATATAATTGTGGGGTGCCTGGATGGCTCAGTCAGTTAAGTGTTTGACTTTGGCTCAGGTCATGGTCTCGCGGTTTAGGAGTCTGAGCCCCACATTGGGCTCTGTGCTGACAGCTCAGAGCCAGAGCCTGGAGCCTGTTTCTGATTCTGTGTCTCCCTCTCTCTCTGCCCCTCCCCCTTTCTCTCTCTCAAAAAAAAAAAAAAAAAAGATACAATTGTGCTTTTTTTAAAAGAGTAGTCTGTTTCTTTCTCTTTTGCCACTTTTAAGACTTATTCTTTGTCTTTATATTCAATATATCCAAATGTGGATTTTGTTTTACTTTTCTTCCCTATTTTGTATATTTTCTCAGGCTAAGGATTATTATATTTAGCCAGTTATGAGAAATTCTCAGTTTTTATCTTTGGTGTATCACCTTTCCCATTTTTTTGGAATTCTATTCTTTGTATACTCCTATTAAAGATGTATTAGACCTTCTCGTTTTTATCCTCTGTATCTCTTAGCTTTTCTTCCAAATGTTCTTCTATTTATGTGTGCTACTCCTAGGTATTTATTTTTTTATTTTTTTACCTACACAGTTTATTAAGTCTGTCTTCAGTGATTTTATTTTGTTCATTTCCAGAAGCTTAACTTGTTTCTTTTTCAGTTTTACCAGGTTTTTTGTTTTGTTTTGTTGTGTTTTATTATTTTTAAAAAACTATAACTTATACCTTCAGTTTTCTTTTTTCACAAGTGTAATTATTTTAAAATATTTAAGTTTGGGGGCACCTGGGTTAGTCAGTTAAGCGTCTGACTTCAGCTCAGGTGATGATCTTGTGGTTCATGAGTTCAAGCTCCGTGTCAGGCTCTGTGCTAACAGCTCAGAGCCTGGAGCCTGCTTCAGATTCTTTGTTTCCCTTTCTTTCTCTACCCCTGCCCCGCTAGTGCTTTCTCTCTCTCTCTCTCTCAAGAATAAATAAACATTAAAAAAATTTAAAAAAAACACAAAAAACAAAATATTTAAGTCTGTAGCTTTATTATGTGATGTTTTCTGTGTTTGTTGAGCCTGCTGACTTTGTTTATGGTCTGTTGTTTCCTTGATTTTCCTGAAACTTTGTGTTCTACATGCAGGCTTATTGTTAGAAGGCCTTATCCATGATAATTCATCTTTTAAAGGTTTACATATATCTCTCAAATGCCTGTAATGATCATCATTGTCCTTCTAATATTAATATTTCAGCTAGGTAGGGTCTATATCAAGCAAATAATTTAAATCTGAACCTCTGGCCTATGAATTTTAAAGGAAGACTTTTTTTCTTTCCCATCAGAATTCAACCTTAAATTTGATTCTCACCTCCTTGTACCTACCATTTGTGGGATAGTAACTCATTTAATAGCACTTTACTGATTTAGTAACTATTTTGAAATATCTTCATCTGAGAATTTATGTGATAATATTTCTTCTCTTGTATCATCATGATCATTAAATCCACAGTCTGTTGGTCTTGGTTATGAGAGCAGAAACACTTCATACATCTTCTGTGGAGTCAGCTCATGTGCCAGCCCCGCTGCTTTTGGTTTTCTTTTAGTTTTTGTGCCTGGGAGATTCAAATGCAGGTACAAAACATATACACATAGATATGCTTTTGAAGGACTGCTTGTTATATTTCTTCTAGAATTTCTTTGTACTTTTTAACTGAAGATTTTTAGTCAACATTACTATGGAAGTCAAAATCCATGGTTGTGGTTACATAAATCCCAAACTGAATGGGCTACCTTGCAAAAAAGCAAGCTCTTAGTCAAAAGATGTGTATGCAGAAGGCAACGGCCCACTTCATTGGAAATATATAGAGGGTTGAATGAGATAATTTCAATTCTGAGATTCTTTGACAGAAACCTTACTATAAAATTCATGTAAAGAAGATATCCAGTCACTGGTATGCTAGGAAACAGACCAAAAGAAACACGCAGAAACTCTGAAAGCCCTATTTATAGTGCTTGCTAATTTCTATGGTGCAAATACTCTCACAAATGGCTAATTTCAAACTATCAACAGTTTACCAATTATCTCTCAGAATTCCTGAAAACTAATAATTGGTTCTTGGAAGACAGTATGAGCCAGCTCCAGCATGTCACCACAACTTAATCAGTATTCTTGGACAGTTTCTGTGGTAGATATGGCATTTTCACTTTCTCTTAGTTCTAGCTCTCTGTGTCCTAGTTTGTTGGTTTTTTGGTATAGAAAGGAGAAATACTAAGTTTAAATTTCAGGTTATGCTTCAGAACAGGGATCATCAAACTTTTTCTGTATGATGCCTGTTAATAAATATTTTAGGATTTGCTGGCTATATACAGTATCTTTTGCATAATCCTCTTCTTTTACCTTCTTTCTTATTTTTTTAACAACCCTTTAAATATGTTAAAGACCATTCCATAGCATTCCCTTAGCTGGATTTGATCCGGGACTATAGTTTGCTGACCTTTGACTCTACTCTACGAGCTTGTGATTATTGCTGCCTTAAAACACACTTTTGTTGAAATTTCTAAGAAATGATAAGAGAATCGCAGTCTCTTTTTCCTAACTCCTTGAATCATTTTTACAAATACCAAACCAAGAAGTTTTCTCTAGCCTCTTTGTGCTGGGACACTCTATTTTGATTCTAATTCTTTGAAACTGTCTTTGCAATAATTGAATACATATGTCACTGGAGGGAAAAGATTTAAGTTCTAGAATTTTCCTTTCAAGGTATCTTTGAAATATTTGTTTTTTCCCCCTTGTGACACTTTTTGAAGGCTCCCCAAATAAACCAAAACATGAGAGTATATGGATTATTTTGCTCTTATCCAAATGCTTGAGGTTATTAATTTTTCTTTGTATAAAAATGTTTTTACATCCTTCCAAACAAGACTTAAGCTTACTTCCAGTGGTAGGTAAGACTTGAAACCCCGTGGCTTAACTACTTTATATTATTTTAAGGACTGTAGAAATTGATGGATTATCATCATGAAAATGAAAACAGTTTTCACAGAACTACTTTGCTTAGAGAATTGAGCCTTTCAAAGCATTTCCCCTCCTCAAACACCAAGTATTATGTGGTTTAAGCTCCTGTTATTTCTGCAAAGAGCTTAAAAGTCTGAGTGACCAGTGTGAAAAAGCAGTAGAGCATTAATTGAACAGATTTGAAATAATTGAGTTCTACATTTGTTAAGAACATAATAAAGGATGTTATCAAAGTTTCACATGTGGATATACCATTCCCAAAACTGCTTATGAAAATAATAGACTTTGATGCTAAGAATGAAAAAAATATATGCTTAAAAAATTCATTAGGAAACTCACATAAAAATGAATCATAGAAATTTCTGCCTTATTATAGAAATACCTTCTGACAGGCTGCAGTTATCAGTTTCTAGATTTGTGTATCATTGAAGCAAAATTGACGAAGATACAGGGTATTATAGATTGAATGCAGAAAATTCCATTTCCTAACAGAAGTCAAAAATAGAAATGAGATCAAATAAGAGAAAGAGGGCAACTGGGAGAAGGAAAATGGAAAAGAAAAATGTTTTTCTTTTATCTATGAAATGAGTCTAGGCAGCAGAATGGAGATGGTTGTCAGGATAAACAACAAGAAATCAGAGTTGAAGGCACATTATATATATTCTTTGTTAACTCATCACTGTGCTAGCTTATTTTAACTCTGATGTAGTTATCACAACTTCTCAGTTGATAACTATTTGGTGTAAACTGTTATTTGAGCAGTTAAGAAATTTAATTTTTTTTAATGAGCAAAAGCTTTAAGATAAAAATCAATACTTTCATAGTTCTGTCATTATGCTGAATTTGGTAGTCTCAAAGTCTCATCAAAAGATTTTGCTACTACTGATTTGGTGAATACTGAGAAATAAACACCTTTTTTTTAAAGAATGATGATGATAATCCACATAATGTGTATATTCTAAAACAAGAAGCAATTTCTACATGTCACTGATGGCTGCCTTATGGAAGGTTGTCTCTAGGTTATCACACATGGATGACTAAATTCTATGGTTATTACTCCTGTTTGCGATAAAATAATGAGCTAGTTTACCTTTTAAATAATATGGCAGGTAAAGAAGGTATTCATCCACTCAAAGAGCAAATGTTTAATGATTACCTCTTGGTTCTAAGCACGAGAAATGAAGCAGTAAATAAAACACTCCATGCTTTCATGGAGCTTATAATCAAATGTATTGGGGTGGGGAGTAGGAAGGTAGAGACAATGAACAGAGAACACACATACAGTATATCAGGTGGTGATAAGTGCTAGAAAGAAAAATAAGAGTAAAAGATATAGAGAAAGAATATGGTTGTGACTTTATATAAGTTGTTAGAGATGTCCTATCTGATAAACTATTTTGGTGAAACTATGAAAGACTGTGTGATGATTAATTTTATGTGCCAGCTCGAGTGGGCCATGGGGTGCCTAGAAATTTGGCCAAACATAATTTTGGTTGCTTCTGTGAGAGTGTTTTTGGATGAGGTTAATATTTGAATAGCGTGAATAAAGTAGCCTGAACAAAGCAGATTGCCTTCCCTAATGTTGGTGGGCCTCATTCAATCAAGGGCCTGAATAGAACAAAAAGGTGACATTCCTATAAGTAAGGGGGGATTCCTTATGCTTGACTACCTTTGATCTGGAACATGCTTTGCTTTTGTTTTTTTTTCCCCCTGCCTTCAGACTCAAATGAAATATTGTCTCTTCCTGGGTTTGAATCCACAATTTGTACATATTGTGTATACATCCTATTGGTTCTGTTTTCCTGGAGAACCTTGACTATCAGAGACTGTGAGCAAATGAGACTTTTGGATCTGGACAGAAAGAGAGCTGAAGGCAGGAAGTAAACAGTGCTTAGGCCCTGAGTGAGTCAGGAGGCAAAGTGGAGATGTGAGATTGTGTGGAGGTAGATGAGGCAAAGCCACACTGATCCCACTGATCATGGTAAGGGGCTTAGTTTTAATTTTTAATAATAAGGTAGGCCTTTGGGGTATTTTGAGTAGAGAGTTAATGTGATGGATTTATGTTTCTAAATGAATCCCTCTGGCTCTTGTTTTCTGAAATGGGGAAGACTAGGGGAACAATAGGTATGATATGTTATGAATAAAGTTAAGTGTTTGGTTTTGCATATGTGAACTATGAAAGTTTTTGGTAGATATCCAGTCACTATTATATAACCAGCTGATGAAAATATTTCTGAATGTGTGGGTGGTTGATGCTGGAGAAGTACAAAGGTGGTATTTAAAATGTGAGACTTGATGATGATAGAGTTTACTATGGACCAGGAACAATTTTAATTCTCAGAACAACCTTACAAGGTAGGTATCATTAATATTTCCATTTTATAGATGAGGGTGTTGAGGCACAGGATGTTATGTATCTCCCCTATAATCCACTTATACTTAGTAAGTGGTGCAATTGGAATGTAAATTCAGGTAGAGTGACTTCCAGAATTATACTGTAATGCTTTCCCTGTGTGGTTCTTTGGGAACCATGTACACTTAGAGCTCTAAGAGTTTTCTTAGGGTAATCTAGGAAACAAAGGTCAGGAAAATGAGGAAGACCTTTCAAATAAGACCTAGACAGAACACACTGAGCTCAAAAGAGTCTCAGAAAATGTTGTCTAGGAAGCCAAGTAAGGAGGGTATTTCAAGTGAGTGAATCATCCAGTCACATGCTCCTGCTGGGGCACATGTGATGAAGATTTAGAAAGGACCATTTGATTTTCCAATATGGCATCTCTTGTTAAACCCTACTGTAGATATTTCAAAAGAAAATAGGCCTTGTCTTGTTTTCTAAATAGCATTTTCCACTAAAAGGAACAAAAAGGGCTCCTTGGAGAAATATCTGATTCCAGATACAAAAAGTACAAGATGAAACTGGAATATCATGTAGCAGAATGTGAGGATGTACTTGGTGATTGATGTTTTCAAAAGAAACAGGTATAAGTTTGAAAAGACACTTACTAGCCAAATCTTGGACAATTTGAGCATTAACAAAAAGAAAGAATGATAGTAAAGGATTTTAACCTATTGAATAACAGAAATCCATGGATCCAAACTGATGTAATTAACTAAATAAATAAATGAAAGAGGAATCTCCTTATAATTAGCAAGTTACCATTTGGACATTGTAGTAATAATTGATTTAGACAATAATTATTAATAGATATAAAAACCAATGGGTGAAAGCTAAAGGAGTAATAGAATATTTATATAGATAAATTTATTACATGTATTACCTACATTTATCTCCTCACAAGACACTTATCAATTACAAAGGATAAAATAATTTTGCAGCAGAGAATCTGGCAGACACCACTGTAACCAACTAATCCCAGATACAGGACTAGTCATTAGCATATACCTCCTGATTTGATGTTTTAGAACTTTACATCACATTTGCCACCTCTGAGATACTCCTGCCAGAAGTCCATAATTTGAATCTAATAATGAGGAAATATCACACAAATCCAAATTGACGGACATTCTACAAAAATTGACTGTACTCTTTAAAAATATTAAGGGCTTGAAATCTAAAGGCTCAATAACTGTTCAGATTAAAGGAGACTAAAGTGACATGACAATGCAATTTGTAGTCCTGGATATTCTTTGCTGTAAATATTATTACAAAGACAATTGGTAAAATTGGAATAAAGTCTGTGGTTTGGAGAACAGCCTGTGTCATTGTTATTTTTCATCGTTTAATAATTTGATGTGTCTTAAAACATATTTGATAGGCTTTAAAATAACATGCCTGAAACTGCCGGTGTATCTATCTAGGCAGGTATTCTTTATGCTTGATGCATGTTAAATATCACTATTTTAAGCATTGTAATACCTGTTGAGAATAACTACAAATGAAAGTCTGTTCATACTATCATCAAGCTTATTGAGTATCTGCTTTTCAGACCAGACATGCTCTGGGCCTCAAGGATACCAAACATATATGATAGAGGCATTATTCTCAGGAGATTTAACACTTCATTTAGGAAAAAAGGATGTACATATGGAAATTTAAATATCAATGCAAAATAACATACAGTAAGTGCTGGATAAATGGTGCATGTACACAACACTATAACAATTTAGATAAAGGAGTTAGTCAAAGAAATGAGGAACAAGTGGAAGAAATAGACAATGAAACAAACTCTGCTTAGTGTGTGGAATTAGCTAAGTTACTTGTGTGTTCTAAGCCTGAGTTTGTCCACCTTTGACATTGAATAATAATAATGCCTGATTTATAGTTGTTCCCCTCTTCATCTGTCAGAATGCCCTCTGTGAGGGCAAGGTCCACATCAGCCTCTGTCAGTATTGTATTACCACACTGTAGGTGCTTGATATGTGGACTGAATTAATGAAATTTATGAAATTAAAATTAGAAATGATTTTTCAAATTTGATGTTTTAATACTGAGGATGAGAATTCTTCTATAATGAGGATATTCTAAGCACGGTATCTGATAGATAATAAGAAGAATAACTATTTATTGAGAAGCTGATATCATTACCATCACCAAACTCTGACACGATCTGTGGAAGTCTTGAAGAAAGAGTGATGCTTCTAAATGCAGAAGAGAGGAGTGAACATACAGGAAGAATGGCATAAGGAGAGTTCCCAAGTGATGGTGACATCTTGTTCTTGCAACAATAAGTAGAAGAATTTGACTGAGATAGCTTATCCATTGTAGCAGCGGAGGATAAATTTAGAGTGGTAGGTAGGCTTGACTTGTCAAATCTTGTCTTCTAAGCAAGGAGATTGGACTTTATCCAGGGTCTAGTGAGGAAGCATTAGATTCTGAGTAGGAGCTGATAAATCCTCAGCATTAGGAAGATTAATAATAAAATAGTGAAGCTATCAGAGGTACAACAAACAGCTAGGGCATTATTGAAATAACATTTCATTATGTTAATGCAGCTACAGCTACCTGCTATTAAATGTATGTGAAGTTTTTATATTTTGCCAATAACATTTTCTTTTTAAAAACTGTCTTTATTATATATAATTATCTTGCCAGAGACTGATGTATATATATGACAGAAAGTATGCCACACAAATCTTGACAGCAGTTTACCCTAAAGGCTAAGGTGGATTATGTGCAACTCCTAGCATCCTTTTATTTCTTTTAATTGCAACTGAGACATTCAGGACATTTCCACCAACCACTATATTGATAACCATCATAGTTATGGCTACCTGGAAGCAACAGATATGCCTAAGGAAACTTATTACTTTATAAAAAGTTCATCTCTGAGTGTCTTCAGGACATGATGAAACATTTAGGGTCTTGGTTATGTCTCAAGAGTATAGCGAGAGTATAGTAAATGGACTTAGAAAATGCAAAATTGCTACATTTCAGATGGTTGCCATAAGTCATCTGTTACATGCTGACTGCACCCATAAAATACCTCAATTTTGTATATCTCCTTAGGGAATGCCTCCCGTCCACATACAAATAAGAAAGAGATTGGTTTGGGAAAGTTGTAACAGATGATCAAGCAAGGTAGTAAATGCAAGACGGAGGCAGAAACTGGGAACTCTCTATCATACAAATGTTTTCTTAGTCTGGCCTATTTAGAAGGTGGGGCCGACAGATGTCCTATCAGAAACTCCTATCTGTTACATTTCTAAGGCCCTCATTGGTGTTTTTTTTTTTTTTTTTGCTTTTTTGTTTTTTTTGCAAATGCCTATTATGACCTAAAATATTTAGTTGGTTCATTTTTCTGTACTCACAAAATTAGACAACCTATCTGTGTTATGTCGCCAATGAAATAATTGGACTGATTGGATATTTTGATGTGAAGTTGTTTAGGCACAAAGTTAACTGAGCCACATGCTATGAAGAATATGGGGAACATTAATAAAAATAACAAAAACCAAAACCCTAGAAATATTATATTCACATCACTAACTGCTCATACATTTCAAATCGCAATTACAGGAAAAAGTTTATTTTATTTTATTTTTTGAAGATTTATTTAATATTGAGAGAGAGAGAGAGCACAAGCGGAGAAGGGGCAGAGAGAGAGCAGGGTGAGAAGATACAAAGCAGGCTCCACACTGACAGCAGCGAGCTGGTTGCTGGGCTCGAACTCATAAGCCGCCAAATCATGACCTGAGCCAAAATCAGATGAGCAACTGACTGAGCCACCAGTACCCCAAGGAAAAAGTTTACATTATGGCATTTCCTTTCCTTCCACGTCTATTCATGTGCAAAAAATGTGTCTCATATGACTCTCTTTTCTAGAACTATGTATTCGCCTTGAGTTTTAATTTTACATTGAGTATCTAGAAAGACTGTTAGAATTATGTAGTTTTAATTAATTTTGATTCACTTCCTATATGGGAAAAACATAAAATAAATTCATATTTTAATATATATTTCCCTCTATGAAAAAACCCTTGTGAATATAGTTTAAAGACTATCCCATACTGAATTCTTCTGGGAGATGGGACTAGGTTTTGGGGTGGAAAAAACAGCTATTTTATGCTTTTTTTAGAAGCCTTTCTCAAAGAAGCCAGTTGCAGGGGGGCTCAGGTTTGGAGGCAGAGGTAAGAATTCCTGGAAAGCACATTTTGGGCTTGGTAGAGAGTGAATCGTGAATCTCTTGCACAGGACTTAAATTTCAAGTCTGCAGTAGATGATAGGTGACTAAAGAGCCTTAAGGGAGGTGATTTGTCACAGAATGTCAAGTGCCACTCTTCAAAGGGACTAAGCAGGTGAAGTGGAAAGATACCACATGATATGCCATCTTTGTTCAGGAGGATACTAAATGAGACATTGTTCTGAAGTGGAGTTGTGGATTTAGCACTGGATTTGCCACTTACCTGGAGTCTTGTTGAAACATGCCACAATGGTCATGTTTTCATTCCCTGGGAAGAAAATGATAAGAAAGCTTTTAGGTCTTGCCTTTTTTGCAGGGATGGGTTTTTAGGAAGATTGATTTTGCCAGTGCTGTTATTTTTGCTACTGTCTTTATAGAAGGTGCCATGGTGGCAGATGTCTGGAGAAAGTCCAACAATTTGGCACTTAGGGCATATTATATTTCTCTTTAAGGTAGTTTATTATTTTTTTATATCTTAGCAGAAAAATCAAGATTAAAAGAACAGTGGCCTTTATTTTCTTCTATTCACATTAGTGGTTACATACATGTGCTGATATATCAATAGCCACATAACAGCAATTTGTTTTTTACCTATCTCATTAACAGTGTGCAAGTTGTAATTATATAGAGAGTGTATAAAATGTAAAAGTACATGTTAGTAACTTAATTCAGCCTTGTGTTTGTTGATGGAGTAAGTGGCTATTAAGATTATGTACTTTTAGTTGAGAGTTTATGGAATTCTTACAAACACTTTGTCTACTGTCATCAATACTGGGAATTCTACCACTAGAGGTACATTCATTTGTGATATTCATTATTGTTTAAGTATTTTCTTAAGATGGAATTAAAGTAGTAATAAACATCTGAACATTTCCTTTAAGGCAGGAGTGGCAGAGCCCATGCAAAGGCAATGAGTACAAATTTTATGATATATTAAACATATCAATGATATTTCATAATTTTGCCTTTATTCCTCACTGCACTTGGAATCAAGGTATCTGTCTCTGTCATCTATCTATCTATCTATCCATCTATCTGTCAATCTATCTATCTATCATCTATCCAGAAAATGTTTGTGTCTCTGGGATTTGTGTTTTGAAAACTTGATCCCAGTGGGAGGGTATTAGGAGATGGGACCTTTTGGAGGCTCCACCCTCATGAATGGGATTAGTGCTCTTATAAGAACAGGCCAAAGAGCTACCTCACTCTTTTTCTTTCACATGAGGACCCAGCAAGAAGACTTCCTGTAACCCAGGAAGGGGACCCTTCCCAAGAACCCAGCATGTTGGTGCCCAGATGTTGGAATTATAGCCTCCAGACTGTGAGAAGTAAATGTTTGTTGTTTGACCCAACCAGGCTGTCATAATTTGTTATAGCAGCCCAGACTGACTAAGGCAACATACCTATCAGCAGCACCTCAGTTTTAAACCTACTCCACTTTATGGATACGTTTTGGAGCTTCTCCTCTAATTCTTTTTTTTTTAATTTTAAATTAAAAATTTTTTTAATTTATAGTTTATTGTCAAGTTGGTTTCCATATAACACCCAGTGCTCTTCCCCACAAGTGCCCTCCTCCATGATCATCGCCCCCTTCCCTTTTCCCCCTCCCCCTTCCTCCCTCGGTTTGTTTTCAGTATTCAAAAGTCTCTCATGATTTGCCTCCCTCCCTCTCCCTAACTCTTTTTCCCCCCTTCCCCTCCCCATGGTCCTTTGTTAGGTTTCTCCTGTTAGACCTATGAGTGCAAACATATGTTATCTGTCCTTCTCCACCTGACTTACTTCGCTTAGCATGACACTCTCGGGGTCCATCCACTTTGCTACGAATGGCCAGATTTCATTCTTTCTCATTGCCATGTAGTATTGCATTGTATAGATGAACCACATCTTCTTGATCCATTCATCAGTTGATGGAC
>CM053572.1:92909211-92934043 GCA_028646485.1 Cryptoprocta ferox | reverse complement strand
TTTGCAACTATCTTTTCCCATTCTGTCAGTTGCCTATTAGTTTTGTTGATTGTTTCCTTTGCAGTGCAGAAGCTTTTTATCTTGATGAGGTCCCAATAGTTTATTTTGGTTCTTGATTCCCTTGCCTTTGGGGATGTGTCGAGTAGGAAATTGCTGCGGTTGAGGTCAAGGAGGCTGTTTCCTGCTCTCTCCTCTAGGGTTTTGATGGTTTCCTGTCTCACATTCAGGTTCTTCATCCATTTGGCAATGAGCTGTAGTACTTTTAAAAGAGAACAGATTATTTAAGAAGTGCACATGGGATGTTAGATGGAATGTAATTCCCTATAAAAAGACACATATTGTTCTCTAAGGGATCCTTTACTATGAAGATCAAAAATCAGCCTGTGGTTAAAAGAAACAATGCACAACATGAATATGTGAAAATTTTCTTTTTGCCTACCTTGGGGACTGTGGCAAGATGAGTAAAATACAAAGAGTCGAGAGGGGAATAGTCCTATTATTTTTTATTTTGGCACTAAATATTTGCTTACACACAAAAAAAAACAGTTTAAAGAAAGTGAAAACATGGAATTATTAAGATTATCTCTTTAAAGTAAATGCTTAGCAAATGAACAAAATGTAGACATTGGGCATAGATTTCCTACAATCCTCGGAATATTCTGCATGTACCAGAAGAACACTTACCAAACAAAATTCAACACTGTAACAGTTCATCAGGCAAGTGGGATGTTTTGTTTCCCTTGTTCTGAAAATACCTTGCTTAATTTTCTATTATTTCAGTTTAATAACAAATTTCCATGTGAACAACAATTTTCTGTCTCTATCTTCTTTATGTATTTACACTACATGTTCAAGAAGAGAGTCCTATGTTACAATCAATTTTATGAATATTTTACACTAGATTAATCACACAAAATAATGAAATAAGTTTATTTTGTTATTCTTAAAGAGGAGAACAGGTTCTGGTAGCAATATGTAAGTTGAGCATAATTATAGGGCACTTCATTTTAGGTTATGTAAGTGCTAAAAACAGAAATGAGTCTTATGTATTCACAAGCATTAACAGTGTTTATAATATTAACTAGTAAGGACTAGATCAAAGTCTCGATTATGTTCATAAAGATATCAGTGGAAAAGGAAAATAACCTTTTTTTGAGTTTTATGTTTACGCTGATCAGAATTCTCAATCATCATGTAGCTATGGAATAATTTTACATTTTCTTTTTGTCTGGGCTCTTATTTATATTTATAAGTATAGACTTCCTTTTCCTGTTTCCCTGTCAAAGTAACTTACAGTCTCATTGTAATGTAGCAAATGGAACTAACTTGGAGGCAAGACAGTTTTCCTAGTAAGGTATTAAGCAACACAACATAACACATTTTGCAATCTCTTCCAACTGTCAAATCTCTTGTAATGCACCAAAATGAGAAATACACAGTGATTTTGTTATTAATTATGAGGAATAAAATTGCAATTGTTGAAACATAAAATGCTTTTACATCTTTAGGAAAAATGTCTCAGGGAGAAATGATTGTAAATTTCAATTAGAGAATAAATCCCACACTATAAATTTAATTTTTCTAAAATGAAAGTATACCTAGCATGACTGTTACTTTATTGAATGCAGCCATATGTTTGAATGTTTACCTCGTCATCAAGGAGATAACTGGTTTCAGGACAGTACTGCTGTGAAAAAGTCAAGGATTGTATACACTGTAGATTTTCTATCCTAGGGCAAAGTTAGGAAAACAATTTCTTGACTATCTATCAAATTGAATGTTTTGATAAGCACTGGGTTGAAAGTCACTATGATTTTGAAATGTGTCACAGGGGTTAGTGTTTCTTAAGCCCTCTCTCTCTACGTTGATCACTGGTTGGAAAGCTCATATCCAAATATCTCAGCAAGCTTGGACTGTCATAACAAAATATCACAGACTGTATAGATTAAGCAACAGAAATGCATTTTCTTACAGTACTGGAGGATAAAAGATCCAACATCAAGGTTTTTCTCTTTCCTGGCTTACCTTCTTGCTGTGCCTTCACATAGGGGAAATAGACTGTACCTCTACAGTCCTATCAAATTTGGACTCCATTCTTATGACCTTATTTAAACTTAATTACCTTCTAAATATTTTGTCTTCTGATCTGGTCATATGGGGGGTTGCAGTTTCAAAATATGAATTTGGGGGGACAGAATTCAGTGTATAACCCTAAGAATTGGTTCCTTTTGTTCTATTTCTGTGTGTGTGTGTGTGTGTGTGTGTGTGTGTGTGTGTAAGAGAGGTGTTGGAACTTTGAGTAAAGCTGTGAGGCCAATATCAAGTCAAACAAAAAGCCCTTCTTATTTTTAGACAGAAATGCTGTGAATGTTTTTTGAATTATTTACAGTAAGCAGGGTTTCTCAGCACTAGCACTATTAGCATTTGGGCCAGATGAGACATTTCTGTGGGGGGTGGCTGTGCATTGTATGATGTTTAGAAGCATCTCTGGCCTCTATCCTCCTGTTGCCAGTACTTTGTAATTGCAACAACTCAAAGTATCTCTGGATGTAGCCAGTTGTCCCTAGGGGACAAAATCTCCCCCAGGTGAGAAGAACTGTTTACAGAAAAGGTTAACAGTTTTTTAATTTTGAGAGATACAGCAAACAATTACATTCTTTATATTTTTAAGTGATATTAAATGTCTCCCATGAAATAAAGGATTAATTAAGGCCATTAGAATTGAAGCAAAATATGAGTCAGGTCCAGTAACTCCCATACCTAGTACCCTGTAGTGGCTATTTACATCACATAATTGATGTGTGTTTATCACAGTCTGTAAGTATGAAGATTTTCATCGTCTGACATCTATTGATAGCTCTCATTTTACCCTCTATCATTCACCCCTTTCTCAGTCTAGCCATTAGCTTTTCTGCCCAATCCTGAACAACACAATTTTTCTCCTTCCTTAAGACCTTTGGACAAGCTATTTTTCCTTTCTAAAATGTTCTACACCCACTTTTTGTATAGCTCAGTCTTAGTCATTCAGGTTTTAGCTCAAAGAGTTCCTCCTTTGAAAAGACTTTTTTTTTACCTCTCTTTTTAGACATAAAATTCCCACTACTTACTCTCTCTTCCATGGCTAGATTTCATTGCTATTCCTCACAGCATTAACACTATTTGAAGTTATGTTGCTTACTTATTTTTTTTCTATCTTCCCCCTCTCCATCTATCTGTACTTTTCTTGAATATGAGCTGAATGACGGCAGGAATTTTGTCTGCCTTGTTCCCACAGTTGTCCCCAAGACCCAGGATATGCCTAACACAGAATGGAAACTTTGTCCATATTTGTCCACAGGGAAATATTTGAATAAAGAATTTTTCAGAATATCTTTAGCATCTATTATTACTGAATCTAACATATATTCAGATATATGTTCACTTACCTTCTTCTCTTTGGATGGCATTCCAACTATCCTTGGGAAGACGAGGAAGCACAGTACCCCCCAAAAAATATAGTGTTGGAAATATATTTGTATTCCTTTATCTCAATCCACTTATTAAAACCAAAAGAAGAGCCTTAAAACACACAAATCCTATTATTTTCCAAAAAACATAAACTCTAATACCTTTGTGAATGTGTCACCTGAGAGTTCAGACTTAAATGAATAATTTTTTGTTATTTCCTATTTTATTTTCAAGATGTGAAAATATTTTAGAAGCGAAAATATCCACATCCCTCAGCTTGAAAGCATTACTGATATTAAAAATACTTCCAAAGCAGAGATAAAAACTCCACAGAACTAGATTTTATTTGACAGTCCTGAGACTTTTTTCAATGGCTGCACAAAAGCATTAAATAGAAATGGCCTAGGGATAGGCATTGAATCAATATGCACCAGTAAGTTTGTGAAATCAATTTTTTGCTCCTCAGATACAGGAAAATTGATGTAACTGATGCTGTGTAACTCCTATTAATTGCTCACAGTGACAGAAAATTTATCAATTACTTATTGACTTCTTTGTGACCATGGGAAGACAGCAGTAGCTCCAAGGTTAAGTTATATACTATAGAAGCCTTCCCTAGATGAATGCAGGTGTAACTAGAAACCAATCCGACTTTAAAATATATATCTCTGTGTTTGATTTCACATATTACCTCAGTCCCACCCATGTCTTGCCTCAGACATTAGGTATCTCAGAGATGTCTATCAGTTAAGGTTTTTAATACAATCCCTGCTAATAACATTAGTAGTCTATATTTTTCAGCACTTACTATGTGCTAAGCATTGTGGTAATCAAAAAACATAGGGATTGGTACAATTATTATCTATGTGCTCCTCTGCAAGCAGTGGAAAGCCTAGAAAACAGGAGAGCATAAGCAAGTGAGATGTAGTTTATAGTATGTGTCCAGAGCTGGTACATTTGCTGCATGTTGTTGTAAGAAATCGTCTCATCTTCCTGCTTTGCCTGCCATCCTTAGTGTGTGATGTGCTTCCTCACACACAGTATGGCTGCTGCGCCTCCAGGTATTGTGTCTAAATTCTAGATAAGCTACACAGGACAAGGGTGAAAAACAGAGGACCAAAATGGAATGCTGCCTGATTCTGCCCCTTTTTGAAAGCTTTCTTGGAAGCCCCACACGGAAACTTCCTCTTACTTCTCAGTTATTAAACCTGAAGCTGAGTGTTAATTGGGAACATTGATACCCAAAGCTAATTGGCATTTATATCTAAGGACAAGGGGAGAGTAGATATTGAGAAGGCAACTTACAGCATTTGCCACTGAAACCAAGACTAGCCAAGGTAAAGTAACTTGCCAGAGTCACAAGGCAAATGAGAGGAAGGCAGACCTGGTCTTTGGGCTGGGTCTGTCAAACTCCAGTTAGTGGCAAATTGAAGAGCATTGTTTCTCTTGGTGTGTTTACTTTGTGATTTGAAAACAAAAAATAAGAGAAAAACAAAAAAATGAGAATTGTTGAATTCAAACACTCTTGGGGAAAAAACAAATTTGAATTATTTGTTATTGATCAGAACAGAAATAAAATATCTTAATTAAAACAGTGGTGATAGGAACAAAGTTATAAATGCAACTTATGAATTTGATACTATATCTTGTTCTGCTATCAACACTCCTTTTTTTCTACTGTAGTGTACACAGGTATGGCAAATATGTTTATATATTCTTTATTTTTCTATTTAAAAATATATAGACTAATGAAATGGGTTAAATGTAATTTCTAAAAGTTTTATTATTTTAATTTAAAAACTATAATTGTCTAAAACATTAAAAACTACCCAACTGTTCTAGAACAGAAGACAAGTTTTGCTTTTGCTAACTGCTTTTGCTTTTGCTGAAGGGAATTAGCTGAGCCAGGTGGCCTTTGGCTGAGGGAGGTTAAGTGTCCACTTTGAGGTTACCATGCTATTAACTGATATAGAAAAAATTTGGCCTAAGATCCACCCTATCTCCTTTCTACTCTCTAGATTTACTTCGATTTTATTTCATTTTTTTAAACTGCATTATTTCCTTTATTATTTCTCCCATTTTTTATGTTTAGTATTTCCTCTTGTTTTTCTAGGTGTTTGATTAATGTTTGTTGGATAAATAAATATTCAAGCTGGTTATTTTAGGTAATAGAATATATATGTATATATGTACATATATATCTCATGCTATATTATACTCTTTTTAAAAAATGTAACAGCTTTGCATATTATTTAATTACCATATAGTTCACTCATTTTAAAGTATACAATTCAAAGTATATTCACTGAATTGCACAGCCATTGCCACAGTCAATTTTAGGATATTTTCATCACTCCAAAAAGAAACTCCCTTTCCATTAGAAGTCACTTCTCATTCCTTCCCCTTCTCGGCCCCCCTTTCCTAGGGAACCACTAATCTATTTTCTGATTCTGTAAATCTACCTCCTCTGGATATTTCATATAAGTGGAATCATACAGTATGTTGTCTGTTGTGACGAGCTTCTTTCACTTAATGTAGTATTTGCCAGTTTGATCCCAGTTAAGCATGTATCCATACTTTATTCACTTTTTATAGCCAAATAATATTTTATTGTTTGGATATACCACATTTTATTTATCCATTCTCAGTTGATGGACATTTGGATTGTTTCCACTTTTTTGAGTGTTGTAAATAATGCACTCAAGTGGATTCATGTTTTTATTTCTCTTGTATTTATACTTAGAAATGAAATTGCTGGGTCACTGTTTTACATTCCCACAGCATATGAAGGTTCTATTCCTCATTGTTTTAGTGCTGTTTATTGTTAATTAGTGCTTTCCAGCAAACACTGTATACATTTCGAGAAAGTTTTCCTGATGTTTTCAAAGGAGGAAAAGCCATTCTCACTGGAAAAAAATAAAAAGATCTAGGTTAGTCAGGAAAACATTCTGACTAATGAGATCAGTTAACATCAGGAATGACTGGAATCTTTTCCAAAGAGAGTACAGAGGAAGGCTGTAAAATGCCCCAAAGACATGTTTGAATGGTTAAGGACAATAAATCATGGATGAGGACTATCTATGTAGTGTTCACATTTTCAAGAAAGAGTTTGATTTACTTACCTTATGTCAGAATATTCCCTATGAAAAAACACCTTAAGGTTTTACAGTGTTTTTAAAGCCATTAATGAGTCTAGAAATGCTATTGATTGAAGGTAAGCAGAGATGGGGCCTACAAGTTTATATTTAGGGAAGACTCCAAATGTGTCCTATAAAATTTCAGCATTTTGACCATGGTAGTATGAAAATTTCCTGGACAGAATACCTAAAGATGCAGGCCACAATTCATTTTCAAGATCCATTGTCAGAAACTTGATCAATTGAATTAACTTAAAAGGATGTTTCACACAATGACATCAGTGAAACTCAATGCAGAACATAGGCACATTGCTTATTTAATAAAAGCCCACAAGGAAAGAATAATTTTCTCTCTAGATGCCCTGAAGTCTGGCAATGACCAAATTGTATGTTTGTATTCTTTGAAGTTGGAGATGCTACAAGGATACTGTTGTTGCAAGATAGAAAAGAGCAGGAGCAATAGCAAACAATAAAGGAAATGATCTCAAAATAATTCTGTAATAAATATATAAGCAGTAACTATTAGATAGTGTGGATTTTCTTTTAATTTTTTTAATGTTTACTTATTTTTGAGAGAGAGAGAGACAAGTGTGCTAATGGGGGAGGGGCAGAGAGAGGGAAACACAGAATTCAAAGCAGGCTCCAAGCTCTGAGCTGTCAGCACAGAGCCTGACAGGGGGTTGAACCCACGAGCCGTGAGATCATGACCTAGGCCGGAGTCAGATGCTTAACTGACTGAGCTAACAGATGCCCTGAGATAGTGTTGATTTTTATCTGTAAATATTAAGTGATCCTATGCTAAAGGTAAATTCCTTTTTTTAGAACATATATCTTTTCAGTAACAGAGATCAGGAAGTTTTCTTTGTTGTTATTTTTGCAAGTCTTACCACCAGTTTTCTTACTGGACTACTACAAATTCAAGGAGTGACTTAAATTTGGAAAGCAGCTTTTCCTTTAGTTTAAGAGACATTTACAAATTCTTTTTTCTTTCATCAGAAGACAAGAAGATATCATTCAGAATTTTATGTCTAACTAGTCATCCTGCTTTTATCTGGGCCTCTTATGAACACCTCTTTGAAGCACTAAATCCATTTAATACCTTTGCTATGAATGCACACTAACACCTTGTTAAGGAAGACCATCAAGCATTTACCATTTGCCAATTTTTCATGCCTTCTAGTGTGTATAGGCTAAATTTCACAAACTGATTGAAAAGTAATCCTTAGTAATATGATTTTAATGGTAACAAATTATATCTGTGACACTCCTGTAAAACAGTAAAAATCATTAACACTTAAGTATGGGATCCAGGATATATAATATATTCAAGAAAAAATTAAAAACAGGTATCTCAGTACACAGTTCATTGGTGATAAATGAAATACATATATATGTAGAAATAATTGATTAAAGTAGTGCTTAGAGGGGAGACGGAGATGGAGTTAAGTGTGAGTTACTTAGGGGAAAAATCCTTTATTTAAAAGTCTTGAGAATACCAAATAAATAGCACAATCAATAATTTAAAACAGCATCAATAATAAATGCATTGAATAAAAGAAAATAGCCAAATCAAGTCTGGTTGTGAAATGTTTCAAAGTAAATAAACTTTAAGAAGAAAAAAAAAGTAAACATGTAGATGTTGCTGATGATTTCAGTGAAATGTTGTGATGTGGGTTCTGTTCTCTAGGGGTTGGAGTATATATATGTGAAATGAATAGGCCACGCAGAAATAAAATTAAAAATGGGATTTCCCCACAGAACTTTTTAAAAATGTTTTTGATGTTTATTTATTTCTGAGAGAGAGAGAGAGAGAGAGAGAGAGAGAGAGAGAGTTATGACCTGAGCCAAATTCCGATGCTTAACCAACTGAACCACCCAGATGCCCCTGATTAAACTTTATTTTATAGATCCAATAAACTGCTGTGATAGTAAGTGGTGGTTATTCTTGGTCTTTCATTTCAGACAATAATGTATTTGAAAACTATGTCATCTGATTTTTACATAGATTTAACATATAATTTATCATATAAACCTTGTCATTTTTAAGAGTAAAATGGAAGGGGGGGCACAGTTAATAATTATGCCAGAAAAATAGGTGTACGGTGGGAGTTAAGTAAACTGGCACATATGGTCACTCTGTCTAAGATTTTAGTTCTAACAAAAATCCATATTTAACTTGATTTGTCCAAATTGAAAACCACCAAAATGGTCCCCAATTGTGGAATGGATACATAAATTGTGTATTTATGTAACGGAATACTATACTCCCCCTCCGCCCCCCAAAAGAATGAAGTACTGCTACATGCAGCAGCATGGATGAAATTCATAGGTTGAGTTGTAGAATCCAGTTTATACTTATATGATACTCAAATTGGACAAAAATAGTATATGGAAATAAAGGTGAATATAGTCTCTTTTTTTGTGGTGCTAATAGACAGAGAGTATAAGGAGGTTTTCTGAGGTTCTAGACATTGATGTGGTTGACAATTACACATTTGTTTGTACATGTATAACAATTTCTTACGTTACAAATTAGTGTTATACTGAATTTAAATTGTGCCTAAAAAATTCTAAACAAATGGGAAAGATGGTATTGCAGGCATATTAAACTAGAACACTCTCATTAAAATAAGGTAAATTGATGCTGGTCAGACAAAAACTAAAACAGAAATGAGGCATATGCTTACTACCTAGGCCTCTATCAGTGAATTATCCACACAGTACCTCTGAGAGCTACCTCTCCAGCTCATCCTCAACTTTTGCAGTCAAAGATGCTCCCCGCTCTTCATTGCATTTAGTTTTGTTCTTCCCCACATTACAGGAATTTGCTCATGCTGAATTCTGTTTCTTAAGTACCCTCTCCCTCAAGAACAACTTGCAAATCTTTATTCTTCCAAAACCCATCCCAGATGCTTACTGTGTGATTTTTTTCCTCAGTCACACTTAGAGATATTTCCTCCGTTTTTTATATTGTACCCAGTTTTGGTCAATCTTCTATTTTTCCAGTTTTAAATTGAAAATTCTTCATTCAACAGACGCATCAGACATTATGCTTGGAGGAGAGAATACATTGGTGCATGAGACCAAGGTTTTGTTCTGGAGAAACCCATAGTTCTTAGATAATGGTCCTTTCCATATTATGCCTTCTAATTTAAGTATTTTGTGTCCCTATCAAAAGTCCCTCTAATCTCTACCTAAGGAGATTAAAACTCTTTAAAGGGGAGGGAAAGGAGGAGCCAAATCTTACTCATCTGTGCATGACCCATAATGCCTTAGCAAAAGTAAAAATAAATACTCAAAAAATGCAGTGAATTGAAATAACTTCATTTGGTTGAATTGCTTAAAAATTTTCTGTGGGAAAATAGAATGGGTTTCACAATTTAGCTAACAATAGGTGGCTGGTAAGATTAGTTAGTGCTTTTAATAACTCAGGTTCATTGTACAGAAAATATGCCACCTATAATTTAAGCCTGTCCCCAATAGAATGACTTCACAAGGTTTCAGCAGAGCATGTGTGAATTAAGTTAATGTAGTGTGAATGATTTCTGTTTCCCTCAGTTTTAAACATGACTTCTTTTACCATTTGGCATAGGGTAGATAGGATCTGTCACCAAGACCTCCAGGAGGTGAATTTTCATATTCCATACTACTTTATATCCAACAGGCCCATCTATTATCCTGAAGTCTTGTGCCAAATTCCATTTGAATTAGATTCAAGTCACAGAACACTTTGGGAGAGCTAATTTATAAATTTTGAATTAGATGGTTTTGTTTCTCTTTGGACTTCTCAATTATTACTGAAATTTGTATTACTATATTAAGGATGATCTGTCAGATACAATGATGTTTTATTCTACTCTATTATATAATACTTGAGATGTAAAGAACATTTTATAGTCAGTGTTACATTTATAGAGAATCCCAAGTTTTGTGCATATAAAAACTCATGTGGATATGGAACATTAAAAATAAGAACACATTTACCTACACTTTTGATTCAATATACAAATCATTCAGTGAGTGAACTAAAATTCATTGTTCCTATATATTTCTTGTTTTGTAGATAGACTATTCAATATATTTTAGGACAAATGTATAATCATGAAAATGATCTTTATCTGGGACATTGATGTTCTTCCCTTCTGAAAATAGTCTATATTTTTTAAACCAGGTGGATGAGATGGAAGAATTGTTACTAAAACTGTGAAGTCTCTCCCCGCCCACCAAAGACAACCTCCAAAAAACCAAACCAAACCAAAACTCTGTGAAATTCCTGTCAATGAACATATTCTAACAGAGGTCATATGAGTGTCTGTCAGAGAAGTTCTACAAATAGTTGTTACCTTGAATAAAAGGTTGGTCTTGATGATCTCCTAGAACATTTAAAACTCCAAGTGTTTGAGAAAAAAAAAAAAACAAACAAACAGAAATGTGTCACAGAATTTAGATCTTTGAACAAGAATGGCCTATACTGATTAGGATAAAAATACTAATTATAAAAGCTCCAGTTTTTTGGGCACATGCTATTTTCTAGGAACTTTACCAAACAGATTTCCATTTCTCTATGATGATCTTTGTAAAATAAATACCAAGTTAAAGTATTTTTCTAACTCACAATAAATCTAAGCTGATAGCCCCACTTCCAAAATTGGCTGGAAGTCCCGTATCAGCCATTTTCCATTGGTAATCTTTTTATCTTCCTGTATAGTGCATGAAATTGGGAAGCGTTTTGTTTTTAAATCCACACTTGAAATTTTGGCAACTTTTTTCCCTTGACCAACATGGTCATTTAAAGGGGCAGACTTTTCCACTGGTGAACCACTTCAACTCTGCCAGAGGGCCTTCAACAAGATGCCAAGACTACCTAATCTGTTTTATTTCTACCCCAAACTTAACTCTTTGCTACATCTCCTACCTTAAGAACATAACTTTTGGTCTGGTTCAGCTTTTTCTCTGTTCACAATGTCTAGTTCCACAATCAATGCCTCAGTTCTTTCACCTTTGTTTCCCCCAAATGAATATTCCATTGCCAATGGGCTTAAAGTCCTGCTAGGTTTGACTTGTTTGCCTTCAAAAAACAACTTTAAAAAATATCCTCTAGAGATAAGGAAAACCCAGAACTTGGAGATGCAGGCCTGAATACTCTCCTGAACATTGGAGGGAAGAGAGAGAGAGAGAAAATAAAAGGAAATTTACACATTCTATTTTGTTCCTTCCTACTGCATTTTTAGTAGCAAGAAAAAACTTGTCAACAACTTTACCCCATAACATGAATTTCTCAAGATATTTTTTACTCTATTTTACAAATATTGAATAGAATACTTACAGCTACGTTGTAATAGGAATTATTGCCCAACTTCATACATGAGTAAGCTAAGGCTTAAGAAATAGAAACAACAGTGTAAAATTCACACAGCTAATAGGTGGGGGAACCATGGCTTAAAATCTGATCCATTGGTTTGGAAAGCCTGTGTTTATTGTTACCATAGCCCATTACCTCTACAGTATCAGTATTCTGATCATGAATATTTCACCCAGAATATTCTGACACCTGTGTAGGAGATTTGTAATTCTTTTCCTTATATGAACATAAGAGTAATGAACACATTTGAAATCATATGGCATGATTTAGATTAGAGTTAACTTTAAGTTTAGTTAATTCATAAAAAAAAATAGTGAATGGGGTAATTTGTCAAAAGCTGTGAAGGGTCTGAGATTTTCCATTTTCTATAAGATAACAAGTTAGCTTGCAACAGTTCCATGGATTTTTGCAGAAGAGGAAGGAGCAAAATAGATAGTCCCAAATTGTCTGTACAGAGTGGGTTGTTTCACAAGACAGACACTCTGAGCTGAGGGAACCCAAATCGTTTATAATAGACATTAAACCTGACTATCCTTTGCTCTGGATGAAGATATTCTATCTTCACAAGTTGTTCACTATACAAATATTTTAAATGTGGTTGTCTAGAATGAAAGGGCCATGAATGCCTTGCTCATAAAATGAGCAGAGATACAAAAAATCCACGGAGAATCATCACTTAAGTTTACCACTTAGAATGAATTGGTTGTGAAATTTGTTTAAATAAGTGTTTATTTTGGTGTGAACTCTTATTTCTGTATATTGAAATAACTGTGGGGTGCCTGGGTGACTCATTTGGTTAACGATCTGACTCTTGATTTCCGCTCAGGTTATGATCTCTTGGTTCAGAAGATCGAGCCCCGCATCTGTGCACTGATCGTAGAGTCTGTTTGAGATATTCTCATTCTCTCTCTCTCTCTCTCTCTTTCTCTCTTTCTCTCTCTCTTCCTCTCCCCCCTCTCCTTCCCTCCCTCTTCTTCTCTCTCCTTCTTCCTCTTTCCTGCTTGTGTGCATGTGTGCACTCTCTCTTTCTAAACTGGTTGTTTTGGAGTTGTATATACACACCTAATTATTGTCTTTTTGTTAAAGCATACACTCATTAATGCAAAAATTCACAACTAGGAATCCTTACAGTGTTTCATAACTAAAGTAAATGAGTTATGAGGTTTGGGTATAAGGCAATTATTAATTGGGCTCAATGTCAGAGACACAAGCAAAAAAGTTAAAGACTGTGGTGAAGTGGAAGTATGCATTCCATGTAAAGGGACATGGTGACAGGTTTGGTTAGTTGCCAGATTTTCAGTAATTTAAGAGAAATCAGAACTGGATTCTGTGCACTGGTGCACATGTAACATCTCCTGATTATTCAAAGCGGACAACTTAATAATTTCAAGAACAATCTCAACAATAGGAATAGTGATGATAATAATAAAAAAGTATATATGACATACAACAATGTGTATAGAGCAGTCTTGACATGTAGATTCCTAGTTTTCATCTTCTGATTTAGCACTTGCTACAAGGAGAAGAAGGAGAAGAAATTGAATAGTTTCTGAGTCCCCTACATCTGAGCACATTTATATGATTTAATGAGATTACAAATGTTTCAAGTAAATTGAATGTTCCCAGAGATATTAATTTTCATTTCTACTATTCATAGATTTTGTATTGCCAAGCAATACAATAAAAAGGACCCATGTGTACCCTTTCTCCTGTAGTGTTTGAATAACTGTGGCTTCAAAAATACTGAATGCAGCAACACTTGTTACAAGAAGAAATAAAGATAATTTCATGTTGCCATTTGACTTTTTTTCCTCCTTTTTTTGGGGTACTATCAACTAGTTATGTTTTTCATAGCAGTCTGTATTTGAGAAGTCACATTCAAAACACTGGTTAAAAATGACAAGGCATTTGAAAGAATGGATTAGTTTTGACTTATCCAAGTAATTTTACTGAACTGTCAGAATTAGCATTCTTCCACTGTGATTTAAATAGGGCCCAAAAGGCAGAGAACTTAGGAAGGGGTGGATGTTGTTCATAATAATGGAGAATGTAATGATGGAACTGTCCTATGTGTACACAGAGCTGAAGATTTTATGAGAACTCACATTGTTAAAAGCCTCATTGTGTGTGTGCGCATGTGTATGTGTGTATAAAATAAAATAAACTTCATGTCACACACGTGTGTGTGTATAGTGCATGTATACCATGAATGACATTTTTATTATAATTTATGTATAATTTAATGTTACATGGTAAATTTTATGTATATGAACAAGATGAATAATGTACAGAATGATTCTAGGAAAGATAGCTCCATAAATGAGAAATGTATGTTTGTAATTTGAAAGCATGGAATCTTTCTATCAATCAGACATATTGAAAAACTGATGGGAAAGGCTAGAAGGTACAGGAATTTTACTAGGGAGTGTGAGACTTGGATTCTTGTTTCAATTTTCTTACTAATTTGCCATCTGACTTTGGGAAATGGTATTTCAATTATTTAGATTTCAGTTTACATGCATGTAAATTAGTAGGTTGAACTGTCAATCTATGATAGTTGGGTAGTTGTAGTCTTCTGCTGTATTTATGCTGATGCCTCTCAGATGGCGGAGTGAAAATACTGGGTTTTTGGGAAACCAAAATGCACTAGAAACCTTACCATAGAGATTTCAATCATTCATCTACCCCATGGGATATAATAGTCTCAAAGATGTGTCTTATTTGATCCAAGTAGGGTGTTCAGTTTTTAAAAATAATTTGATAAGTTTTTGTAATTAATAGATTTCATATAAAAATCTAGATTTCTGGGTTCTTTTTAAAAATGCGCAACATTGTGTCCACATTATTGTCTGTCTGCTAACCATTGGTTGGCTTCAGCCAACTAACACCTGCACACCCCCACCCTTAGGTGTGGCAAGTGTTCACTCATCCTGAAATCATAAGTATTAACCATTGGTGTAGGCATGGTGAAACAGTACTTTGGGAAGGAAATATAGGGACATCAGACCAAGTGGTGAGCAGTAAAAGGAATGGAAATGTAGACTAGTTGGAAATCTATTATATTAATATTAACTGAAAAAAAGCTTAAATTAGAATCATAAACAAGTTGGCATAAAAGTGATTAAAGGGAAGCATGCTATAATTTCAAAGTTAAGGGGTCATCTTCATCACTCACTAGTTTAACAAATAAGGAAACAGAGGTCCAGATAGGTTAAATGATATGCTCAAGACCATGCAGCTCAAGACAAAGACAAGGATTAGAACTGATTTTTACTACTTTATGGTCCATCTCTTTGCACCACTCATTTTTCCCTCTTTCAAGTCACCATCTGAAAGACACGCACACCCACATAGAGACTAATGCTGAGTGCTGGGCAGCTCTAAGTGTCAAAAAGAAAATGTCTATAAGCCTTTTTAGGGTTGAGCTCTATGGAAGAGATAAGCACTTAGAATGAAGTGCCTGGAATAGAAATGGCACCCTAGAGACATTTTTTGGATGAGCAAATCATTATTTACCCCAGACAAGTTCCAACATTTCATTTTAAACTGGACGGCCTTCCTCTGATGTGTGAGAAAGGCAGACAAGCCTCAATATATGCCATTTGAAAGATGTATATAATGGTTGGGGGTGGATGGAGGGGGGGTGGTATTTGTATGTGATTATAAAGAAAGCTGCAATTAATTACATTACATAATTTCATTTAATAGGAAGAGACTTTAAACTATGGGACAAATATTGGCTAAAGTTTAGGTGACACATTTCTCATTAGTTACCAAACCATAAACACCAGCTCCCTTTTTTCATTATCCATTCTCTGTTTTGGAGTTCAGTCAGGATGGAAGGCTATATATGATGTTCTCCAGAGTTTGATAGTCATGCACAGTACACATTATTTTGGAAGAAAATAACTTATGCTATTGAAAAATGAACTTTTATCAATATTTCTAACAGTGACTTGTAATGATAATGCCATAAAACCACCTGCTGTTTTATCAAGTTATTACATTGAGGGATTGCATGGTTGGCATCAATTTTATTGAAAACATGACTGCTGTTTTTAAACAAATGTATTGGCATGAGGTGAGCAAAATTATTACACATTAGGGGGTTTACAATTTAGGTGTTTTGTATATATAAACCCAAATTTTAGGATAAGAATCAAACATATTGAATTTTCCCTGGAAAAGCCAAAATTTAAAGATGGCTTAATCCATTGTCAGATATGAGCTAATTTCTATCTGTGACAGAGGCAAGAAGATTTCTTTCTGACTCATAGATAAGAAGTAATATTGCAGATATGGGAAAAGAAAGTATATATGCTTCTCCTAATATATATTTCACAGAAACAATAATCAGAATTTAATTTACATGATTGGAATGATCTTTCTGTTATTATGTACCAAAGAAATACCTGCTACCTTGCACACTGTCTGGAAGAAATGTACATATGGAAGAGAACATATTTCATTTATAATTTCAGATAGCAAATTGCATAATATTTTTCTTGTAATCTTATTTTCAACCTAGGATAATCATCATAATCATCGTCATCATCATGAAAAGCTAATAGGATTCATTATTGTTATTACAGGCTATTATTAGTCTCATTGCCATTTCCAAGGGAAACAGTTAAAGTATCTATTAGTGCAATACTTCTCTCATTCATTTGCTGTTGGCTTTGCCAATCTAATCCCTAAAGTAAGAAATCAGTCAGTGTTTGAACATGTCTTCTCTTGTAGTTGCTATTTTTCTTATTCAGTGGGACTCGATGGAGCCAGAAGATTGAGAGGAAAAATGTTTTTTATTTTTTAATTTCATTTAATGAAAATTAGACTATAAAACATGCAGGTTTGGAATCAACTTAAATTTATTTTATAATAATTAAATGTGGAGTTAGAGGCACTTCTGACCTGAAAATGTTGGTCTAATGCTCTTAGCATATTCTGAGAGCAGATATGGTCGCTAAAGTATATCGTTGGATATTGGTTCCAAAGTCTCTTTTGTATATTTTTAATGAAAGTGTGTACTAATATATTGATTTATGATTTGTTATAGAAAATCAACCTTAAAATGCTACCTGTTTTTATATTCAGGAATTTGTTTGGAGTTTGTTGTGTTTTGATCTTTGTAATTTAATTAGAAGATCATATTGCACATATTCTTTGCTCTTTAAGAATGCCAAAAATTAAATTTTGCTATGATCCAGAAAGCTTTGTATACATTATTAAAATATAATATAGAGATCTGAGTTGAGTTCAAGATGGTTTGATTAAATTTGAATGAATGTGATTTTTCAAGGTTTTTTTTTCATTTTGTTTTATATGAGCAGTTTCACCAAAACTTACTTTATGTTAATTTGTTTTTCTGTTATGAGAATTTTTCCTCGCCTATATTTTGAGCTTTGAAATTTGAACCTCTTTTGTTGCAGTAACTTTTATATTAAGCTTTCATTACTCAACACTCTTCTTCTATTGGAGATTATATGGCTTCTGATCATTGTTGCATTATTTTCCTTATTATTTTTCAGTTTTCTCAATTTATGTTTATAGATGACTTGCTTTTGAAGTTTGATTTTGGTATTTCAGCGTACCTGTTTGCTTTAACTTTTAACAATATTGTATATGAAATATAGTTTTCTTTCAAAAATATAATAAATTTAAAGCTAATTGTGATTTCAACTACTAATTAGCTACTTATACTCTGCCTATTATTTCAGTAGAGATATTTAGTGAATATAGCTTTCTCACTTTCTGCTGAAATATAAATTATAAACTATACTTACCATCTTCATTAGATCCATCTTTTATTCTATACTTTTTCTCACAATAAGAAAAGTAAAACAACAAAGAAAGTTAAAGGGGAGGAAGAAGAAACCATGTAATTTTAAGAGAGAGAATTAGAAATATTGACTATTGAAAGACCATGTATATTTCACATATAAAATCAAGGTAGGAATTGATGAGAAATGAAATGTGGAGAAGACTAATAAAAATCTCCACAATTTTGATGAAAACACAAAGAGGAATAAAACAGATGCATTACTCCTGTTAGATCCTTTGTGACTATACAGTCTTCTGCATAGATATATAGTCACTGATTATAATTAGTTGAAGACTTTATTCCCAACTTCCTAGCTTTCAAATGCAAATTAATGGTTTCAATGACAAAAATAAAAGTCCTTGACATCCTCTTGAAGAAGGACTCAAGTAAAATGAATAATCAGTTGAGATGAACTGCTTAAAATTATCAAGAAAGGATTCACAGATTCTGCTTTTCCAATAAAGCAGAAGGAACTGTTGGAAGATAACACTTGTTTCAAAAGAACCATTTTATTACGGGCAGGTAATATAATAACATCTCCTCAAGATCTAGTGAAATGGAATGGCTGAGTGAGGTTGGACTGCTTCCACAGTATTTGATTATGCATGGCTCTACCTTCACACTGAACATTTTTATTTTCATATTTATGAGTATTTCCAGAAAAAGTAAATCCTAAAATATTATATTTCCAGAATTAATGCTTCCACTATTTCTTTTTAACAGCAGCATGTGCTGTTAAAAAAAAAAAGACAGAATTTTAATTTAATTGCTTTTTTAGGCAGGTAATTATCTTCCCAGTCTCATCTAACTTATGCTTGATGTTAATTTGATTGAAATATTTGCAAGTTTCTTCTACCCTTCCCCCACAGTTTTTTTTCTTTTCATTGCATCTGTGGCAGATTAAATTTCAATGATTTATCTGTTTACTTTCTCTTCCTGTATGTGAAGTTATTTTTCACAAATGTTTCAAATAAGAATGAAATAACTTCAAAATGTTAAGTGATTTCCTTCTGGTAGAACAAGGTACTTGGGAATGACTGAAAAAATTCCTCAAACTTACTCTAAATGGTCTAAAACCAGATGCAAAAAGTTTGTACGTCTTAAATCCTCTTTGCCTATTTCACCTAACCCCCAACACCCTCTCCTCTTTGGTCATCAACAGTACGTTTTCCTGTAGCTGAGTCTATTTAAGTTTTGTTTGTTCATTTGTTTTGTTTTGATTCTATATATAAGTGAAATCATATAGTATTTGGCTTTCTTTGTCTGACTTATTTCACTTAGCATAATACTCTCTAGTCCATCCATGTTGTCAACAAATGGCAAGATTTCATTCTTTGTTATGGCTGAGTATTAGTCCATCATACACACACACATGTGTGTGATATATGTGATATATATATGTGTGATGTGAAATATACATATGTGATATAAAATAAGTATATATATTATCTATTCATCTATTGATGGATATCTTGGCTATTGTAAATAATGCTGCAGTGAACATAAGGGTGTACATACCTGTTCGAATTGGTGTTTTTGTTTTCTTCGGATAAATATCCAGAGGGAATTGTTGGATTGTATGGTAGTTTTATTTTTCACTTTTTGAGGAACTTCTATACTGTTTTCTATAGTGGCTGCCTCAATATGCATAATATTTTATTGAATTCCCATAGAATACCATAAAATTACTGATATTATTCCATTTTTAAAATATGTAAAATAAGGGATGCCTGGGTGGCTCAGTTAGTTGTGTGTTCGACATCGACTTGGGTAGTGATCTCATGGTTCATGGGTTTGGGCCCTGTGTCAGGCTCTGTGCTGACAGCTCGGACCCTGGAGCCTGCTTCGGATTCTGTGTCTCCCCCTCTCTCTCTGACCCTCCCCCCCTCGCACTCTGTCTCTCTCTAAAATAACATTAGAAAAACTAAAATAAGTAAAACAATGAGAAATTAATAGTTAAGAAAACTATTAATTGTCAAAACTGTATGTTTTAACTAAGTCATTATGATAGCAAAACCCATGCTAATTCAGTTGAAGTAATAATAATTACTCTAATTGTCTCTAATGGAGCAGTCCTCAAAGCCCAAGAATGTCGTTTCCAACTTCATGCTGTTGATCAAGGGTTGTGAGCTTCCTGTGAGTATAGTAGCAGTGTAGATGAACTTGAGCTACTTGAACTACATTGCCAAAACTGCAAAAAGATATTCATGTATCAGGAGAAATGGCCCCAGCAGTAAGAATCTGATTTGGGCTGCCTTCATGGGAGACTGAGAAAGGAAGAAGAGATGTCAGAGATTTGTGTAGTTGGGGAGGCCCTCTACAATGCCCTTCAAAGATTGCCAGTAAGTTACCCAGAGAAGCAGTGGCAACCAGCCTAACATCAGACCGTACTTTTGTCCAGTTAGGAAATGAGATGTTGCTCTTGGACCCTTATCTACATCAACGTTCCATGAAGGTGAGCCAGCACCTAGGTAGGAGAGGTACAGACCATGCCCCATCCCTCCCCTCCACCTTCAAGATCGTAAGTGCTGGGTTTACATACAGCTATCTTACATTAAGAAGTTATAATTATTGAGTATGTATTTCATATATTTATAATGCATATTTATATTTATGTATTATATATTTATTAATATGTATTATTATGAATATATATACATATGTATGTATATCTATTATTAATTCTCTTATTTTTTCAGCTCATGTAACTGAATAAAGTCAGATAAGAGGATTTAGCTTCTATTGTACTTACAAGTCTGAATTTAGGAAATGACATAACCTCTGGAATTACTGCTGACATTTGGGGCAGGTTTTATTTTTCAGGGTATGGGGGAGAAGGCATGTATGCAGAAAGAGCCATTTCATGAAGAAAATCGGGTAATGGAAGCAGACACAGGCTATATGAAGGGAGGAAGGGAGACACTACTAGATGAATGACTAATCTCTGGTTTCTGATCCTGAGCCTTTATGAGAATCAGCCTTATTTCTTGACCTTGATTTCCATTAGGTAATTATATCTTTAAATGCAGTCCATCTTTTTCCTCAGTTGCATGATGATAATTACAATTAGAAACACCTTGAGTAAGACCTCAGGATGTCTATTAGAAATTTCTGATTGACCTTTCTCTAAAGATATATTTGGTTTGAGGCCAACCTACTGCCTGAAAGCAATTTATCTAAAAGAGATATGCCATGACCAAACTACTACTACATCTAAGATCATATAATATCTGTAGAAATGGATATGTCACTTCTCATTCCCAGAAATTATACCTGTCAGAATCTTTCCTGATCTGATCAAGTTCTTTTCTTTTAGGTACCATGTATGATTCAAATGTACCCAAATCCACTGCAGATAAATTCTTATATTTAATTTAATTGTGCTAGCCAATGAAGGAGCTAGAAACAAATGGAACATATCATTGACATGAGATAATCAATCTCCCAACTCTATAAGCTGTTTTCCTTATTTCTTCCCATTTGTTCTTATTTACCATTACCTGTTGAGTTCCAAAGGCAGTGCTGGTATTTATCTTCTGATGAAGTTACTTTATTTTAGACCCAGAGACTGGAACAAACCATTATTCACTAATAAGTATCATTTATTTTCATTTCGGCTCTTGGGTTCTTACCAGGTAAATGCTTATTAAATTGAAATAATAAATATACTTGAGGACTGACATATAGCAAAGAATTATTTTTCTTGGTGTTTTCAAGATGAAGACATTTATAAGAGCAAGGGACCCCTGGATCTGATTTTCCCTACTGCTGCTCAGAGTACACTTTGGCAGTTATCTCTCAGCTTGCCATGACTGCGTGTCATTTGAGCTCTAGAAGCAGCTAGAAGCTTTCCAGCCTTGGAGCTCTTTAGAGATTCTTAGACTGAAACTGTTAACTTTAAGCAACAAAATCTGAATTGTGCCTCCATTTAGTGACAATTAAAATGTTGGTACTATTGACCATTTGGAATATTAAAAAGGCATATTCCTATATATTTGACTAGCTTTGATTTATCTTTTAGGTCAGAAGCTCAGTTCTAAATGAATGCTGCATGCTCTTTATAATATTAAATATAAGCTAATTCATGTCAAGTAAATGGGATATCAAATAAGGGAACATTTTTTAAAGAGCCAGTAATTTAAAATAAGTGAATAATAAATCAACAAATTCATTTGATTAACCTCTGGATTTATTTTTTTAGGTATTTGGTGGACAAATCATTGATTAAATTTTTGACATCTCAAACAGGGTTTTGGCATTATGTTATGCATTCAATCTGCCATCTGAAAAATGGGCTTATGTATTTCACAGATTAAAAATGTTTTGGGGCACCTGGATGGCTCAGTCGGTTGAGCATCCGACTTTGGTTCAGGTCATGATCTCGCAGTTTGTGAGTTCAATCCCTACATCAGGCTCTGTGCTGACAGCTCAGAGCCTGGAGCCTGCTTCAGATTCTGTGTCTCCCTCTTTCTCTGCCCCTCCCTTCCTCACACCCTTGCTCTGTCTCTCTCTCCCTCAAAAATAAATAAACATTAAAATAAAAAAAAAGTTTTGAAGTCTTTGAGCAAGTTGTTACAGAATTATAGATTATTGTCTTGCTGCCCTTACCCTATACAGATTTCTATTCTAAATAATATACTTAGTGAAAATTAATATAAAAATAGATTCATTCTTGAAGCCTATATCTTTGTATCTATCTACCTACCTATCTACTATCTACCAATCTTCCAATGCTTACTTAGCATTCCATTCAAGTTGAAGCAGACATTATAGGGTAAGAAGAGACTAATATCCCAAATTCAGTTAAATTATGAAAACTTACAGTGCTTTTCCTGGTGATTGTATTATACTAGAACAAAAGATATAGTCTTATATTTTAAATGTCTGGTTAGAGGAGAGTAGAGTTCCCTCAAATCACTTATGTCTTTCTCTTTCTTCCTCTTACTGGTTTTAAATTCATTTATAATTTGCATCATGAAAATTCCTGAATTGTAATTCTTTCTAAAAAGATTGAAAAAAACAAATCCAGGTGTTTATCATAGTTCTCAAGATGAGCATGAACAGGAGTTATCTCATCCAATGATGACTGATCTATTATGATTCAGAAAGTTCTTGATATTTATAGAAACACTAAAAAAGACTGAGAGTGAGGCTACCATACTAAGATATATATTGGGCTATTTGCATTCCATTTGAGTGTCTTCCAGGAAAAATGTCAATTAAATACCTTCCAAATGTGTGGCATCTTAAAATTGATTTGAGAAATATGCTTTTGCAAGTAATTTGAATACCGTTCAATATATTAGCATACATTTAGTTTAATGGTGCCTTTTAAAAGTGTGATTTTGAGCAACTTAGTGAATAATTAAATCTTAATATTTAATAAACAATGATATTTTTATATAAGGTTTTATTATAAGTGGATATTCAGTTACATATGTTGGATATTTCCATGTGAATTTAAATATTTTTTCATTTAAGTTTTTAATGTTTATTTACTTTTGAGAGAGAGAGAGAGAGACAGAACATGAATGCAGGAGGGTCAGAGAGAGAGGGAAACACAGAATTTGAAGCAGGCAGAATCTGAGCTGTCAGCAAAGAGCCTGAGGCAGGGCTAGAACTCACGAACCACAAGACCATGACCTGAGCTGAAGTCAGATACTCAACCACCTGAGCCACCCAGGCATCCCTCATTTAATTTTTTATTAGCAACTTCTAATCTTTTAATTTAAACCTGGGATATTCAATTTTATTTAAACTTGAAGCTCTGAAAATTTTTTTTGAAAACTTGGATTTCTTTATTTTGTGTCTCTAATTACTGTTTCTTCACTTGGAATTCTATACATACAGTAGAATGTATGAGACTATGGATTAACAAAATTTTGGAACCTGGCACAAAATTGTTTCAGGAAGATTGGAACCAAGGAAAGCATTTATTTCTCTGATTTAGAAGGAAAAGTAAAAGAACTGTAAAGTATATGCAGGCTAAGATCATGAGGCATTTTTATAATTCAGTTCATTTAAAAAAAAAAGGATTAGATGCTAGTACCATTTTCCAAAGTATGATCTGTGGAATACCAGTCTTGCAAAATAGAAAATATTCTGTGGTTATGCAAATTTAGAAAATGTTGGTAATATATATATCTATTCTGGAGACCTTAATCAAATTAAATATTTTGAAAAGCTTCCCAAAATGTCAAAAATTATCCATATAAAATTTATTTCTCAAACCTTTTGAAATAGAATTTCAAAAATAGTATTAACACCTCAGAGAGTAATTCCAAAAATTACTTTCCTAAAATATAGTAGGAGGAGACAACATGAGATATCTAATTTACTGACTAATTTTGACATTAGAGAAAGAGAAAAAGAGAGAGTATCTCTATCACTATCTTTCTGTCTCCATGGAGGTGTAATGTATAGATATCTATATATCCATATATCTATATAGAGAGAAAGATATAGATATATAATACTGAGATATTTTTAAACATTTATTAATTTTCTTTAAAGGACTTTGGAATCCTTTAGAAATGAGATTATTGAGTTAATATTGATAAGAACAAAAGTAAAAATAGCCAAAATTAGCATTTGTGCCATGACTTGTTGATGGATGTTCTGAATTTCATTAGAACTCATTCCCATTTGAAAGGTAAGAAGCAAATCGGAGAAATTAAGTGCCTTGCCCAAAGTCACTCACTGTTTTTTTTTAGGTTTATTTATTTATTTTGAGAGAAACAGACACAGCATGAGAGGGTGAGGGGCAGAGAGATAGGGAAAGAGAGAATCCCAAGCAGGCTCCATGCTACCAGCACAGAGCCCGATGTGGGGCTCGAATTCACAAAACCGTGAGATCATGACCTGAGCTGAAACCAAGAGTTGGATGTTTAATTGACTGAGCCACTCAGGTGTCCCCAAAGTCACTCACTATTAATGGCAGGGGCAGGTTCCGAACTAAGGTTGGCTTTAGTCCACAGCCTGTGGGTTTTCATTACTCCACAGTCACTTCACCTACTGAATTTTGGTGCTTCTCGGGGATAGACAGAGGTAGGAGGGATTAGATAC
>CM053572.1:92861124-92908711 GCA_028646485.1 Cryptoprocta ferox | reverse complement strand
ATTGCAGAAAGATAATGAGCATGGTTTCAATCAGGGCTGAAGGGAGAAACAATGGGATAGAGAACTTAAATCTCAAGGTTCTGACTTAACTACTTTATTATCAATTAGAACAAAACATTAAGCATGACACCAAACTAGGTACTGTATAAAGGATGCAGACTAAACTTATTAGCAGAGTCAAAAAGAGACAAACTTAAAAATCAAACCCATTCTCAGCACTTTCATTTAGAATCTGAGTAGAAAAAGCTCCACACAGTGTGTATAAAGATTGGAGATGCTTTCAAATTTCTTCCTTTCCATAGTAGTTCCTCTCACTCTTTCTTGGTCTGACTAGAAGTTCACACCTTTATGTCAGAAAACAGAATTAGGCATTATCTTCCCCAAAGCACCTTCAACTTGCTCATGCTAAGAAAAAAAAAACAAAACAAACTGACAAGCAACAATAGAAGAAATAGTCCTCTGTCTTTACCATTTCTCTTTTAGCCAGGTGGGTACATGCATGCAGTTTAGTGGACATGGTTACTTTACTGGCCATGGAATTTTAGGTTAATTATTTAATCTCTATAGATTTTAGGTTCCTAATAAGAAAATGATGATTTCAATGCCTACCTCATAGTGTATATATATATACGTAGTGGCAAGAACACTTAACATAAGATCTAGCCTCTCAACAAATTTTTAAGAACACAATAAAGTTTGTTAATTACAGAACAATGTTGTACAGAAGATCTCCAAAACCTATTCATTTTGCATAAATCTAATTTTATGCCCGTCTATGCTTCCTGATCTCCTGGTTCTTAGAATCTACAATTTTACTCTCTGCTTCTCTAAGTTTGACTATTTCAGATACTTCATATAGGTGGAATCATGTAGTGTTTGTCCTACAAACACTAGTGTAGTGTGACTTGGTGTTCTACTTAGCATAATGTTTTCAAAGTTCATCATGTTGTTGCCTATGGTAGGATTTCCTTTTTTTTTTTTTTTTTGATAAGGTTGAATAATGTTCTGTTGTAGGCTGTACTACATTTCCTTTATCTATTCGTCCATCAGTGGACATTTAGGTTGTTTTTACAACTTGGCTCTTGTGAATAGTACTATAGTGAACATCTTTTCAAGATCCGACTTAAATTCTTTTGGATATATACCCAGAAGTGGAATCTTTGGATCACATAGTAATGCTCTTTTTAATTTTTGAGGAACTTCCATATTGTTTCCTATAGTGGCCACACCATTTTGCATTCCCTTGAGTAGTACCCAGTGTTCTCTTTTGTGTACATCCTCACTAGCATTTGTTATCTCTTGTCTTTTAACAATAGGCATTCTAACAGGCATGAGATAATATCTCATTTTAGTTTTGATTTGTATTTCCCTGATGATTGGTAATGTTGAGCAACTTTTCATGTACCTGCGCCCATTAGTGTGTCCTTTTTGGACAGTTGGGCTTGTCATAAATGGCCTTTATTATGTTGAAGTACATTTCTTCTACACTTTGTCTGTTGAGTTTTTTGTTTTTAATCATGAAAGGGTGTCGAATTTGTCAAATGCCTTTTCTGCATTTATTGAAATTATCATGTGATTTTTGTCCTTCATTTTGTTAATGTGGTGTGTCACATTAATTCATTTGCAAATGTTGAGCCATCAAGCATTACAGGGATATATCACACCAGTGAAGCCATCTGGTGCTGGGCTTTTCCTTTTTGGGAAGTTTTTGATTATTGATTCAATGTCCTTACTGATCATCTGTTTAGATTTTCTGTTTCTTCATGATTCACTCTTGATGGGTTGGATAGGTTGTATGTTTTAGGAGTTTATTAATTTCTTCTAGGTTATTCAGTTTGTTGGAGTATAATTGTTTAGACTAATTTCTTGAGATCTTTATTTATTTTCTGTGACATGAGTTGCAACGTTTACTCTTTGATTTTCTGTTTTATTTGGATCTTCTCTCTTTTTTTCTTAGTTCAACTAAAGGTCTGTCAATTTTGTTTACCTTTTCAAATATCCACCTCTTCATTTTGTTGATTTTTCTGTTGTTTATCTGTTCTTTCCAAGTTATTTGTGCTTCTGACCAACCAGCTATAAATCGGAGGTTCCTATGACCACCCCAATTTTGATTATCTTGCTATAGTGGTTTACATAACTCAGGAAACAGTTTATTAGCAGATTACTAATTTATATTAAATGGATATGACTCAGGAACAGTCATAGGGAAGAGATGCATAGGGCTGATATGGGGAAAGGAGTGTGGAGTATCTCCAGGTGTGTCACCATCCCAGCACCTCCATATGTTTACAACACAAAGCTATCTAAACTCCATCTTTTGGGGTTTTTTGGAGGTGTCATTAGACACGATTGATTAAATCATTGGCTCATGTGATTAACTTGACTTCCAGCCCCTTTCTCTTCCCTGGAGGTGGGGGAGTGGGGTAGGCCAAGAGATCCAACCCTCTAATCCTCGGTTGATTCCTCTGGCAACAAGCCCCCATTTTTTTTCAAAAGTAACATCAACATAAACTCAGGTGTGATTGAAAGGGGATTGTATTCTTCAGGTACATGATTTCTGTAAATTTTCTATCTTTTTATTTTCTCATTTTGTTCTTGCATTGTTCTCCTGATCTCAGTGAACATCTTTATGATTTTGAATTCTCTGTCAAGCAAATAATATGTTTCCATTTTTAGGGTCAATTTCTAGAACTTTACCTTGTTCTTTGTTCAGAACAATTTTCCTGTTTCTTCATTTTCATTAACCATGTTGGTGTGTGCACTACACAAAACAACCATCTCTCCTAGTCTTTGTGGACTTGACTCACATAGATGACCCTCAGCAGTCAGTCTGGGCAGTTATTCTAGGGATTCTCAAATGTTTTTGCTTGTCCAGTCTGCTTTCTTTGTTCTTAGTGGCCCCAGGCATCTAAATTTTGCTGGGGCCCACTAGTACTCTTAGATAAGCAAGAGTGAATTTAGGCAGCCCTCAGATAATGGGACATTGGATGCTCTGCCAACTCTTTCCCTCATCAGGGAAGAAGCTATAAGTTGGGTTTTGTTTTGCTTTCTTTTGTTTTGTAGAGAGAGGGTGGGCACAAGTGAGTGACATGTAGAGAGGGAAAGGGAGGATCCCATGAGGGGCAGAGAGAGAGAGAAGTGGGGCTCACCTGGGGCTTGTGTTTTACCTGAAGTGGGGCTCATCTTCACCCAAAGCCGGGGCTCATGCTCACCCGATGTGGGACTCAAACTCATGAACTCTGAGATCATGTCCTGAGCTAAAGTCAAGTGCTTAATGACTAAGCCAGCCAGGTGCCTGTTTTTTTTTTAATGTTAATGTTTACTTATTTTGAGAGAGCATGAGCAGGGTGGGGGGAGGGAGAGGGAGAGGGAGAGAGAGAGAGAGAGAAATCCCAAGCGGTCTTAATGCTGTAGTGCAGAGCCCAACTCAAGTCTTGATGAACTGTGAGATCATGACCTGAGCTAATGTCAAGAGTCAGATGCTTAACAGATTAAGCCACCTAGGTGCTCCTGAAATGGGTGTTTTTTAATCTGTTCACTTTGCGCTGAGCCAGGGGGAGTAGCCACAGTGACTGCCAGCCAAAACCATCATCACTTTTCTTACTGGTCCCAGGTGGCTCTTGTGTGCAATATTCGTCAGTGCTCTGAGAGAGGCTGGACAGAGACTAGTCATCTGGGTAGCCCCAGAAAAGCTGAGGCTGAGTGGAAGAAATCTTTTCCTTATAGGAGAGACGTGTGATATTTATAGACAGAAGGGAAGAGATGAGATGGAGTTAGCAAGTTAGGATGCAAGAGAAAGTAGCTAATTGATAAAGAAGGTTTCAGAAGTCAAATGAGACCTGTAGGACACCTGATGGGCAAGGACCTGGAAGACATTAGGATCAGATATTTTTCTAATAAATAAAGGAAGAGGAATGGAGATGTTAGTAAGAGTAATCTTACTGACCTCCCCTGTTCTTTTTTTGTTTCTCTTGTGATAAAATTAATGTGCTGAAATCATAAACTTTGAACATACAAGGCAACTGGTCTACAGAGTCATTTGTATGTAATAAGAATAAATAGGTTCTAGAAGTGAGTGAAAGAAACAGTTAGATAAAGGCTTGTGTTCTTGTCAGCAAAAGGCATCAGGCCATATGTTAAGTCCAATTTCAATTATATATGCCCCAGGTGGTTGCATATTTATATATTCTACCAATCCATGGTCTTGCATTCCTTTTATATTTAATACAATTATGAGGTTTATCATCCTTATTATAAGGGCACCTCAAATCTCTTTTACAAAGTAGTAGATAAACCATGAGTAAATACTGAAGATGTTTCAGAAACAATGTAATTATCAGCGATATGGGGCTATATTACTGATTATTTAAAAATGATAAAAAAATTAGAAGTTACCATAGACCTTTGTGTATAGTCTTGATGTCTTGAAGATGAAAAAAGGGCTTTAGACTCTGCCAGTCATCTGCCTCAGAACAGTGGCAGCCTGAAAGGGCACAGAGAATCAATCCTGTGGCATTCACAGCTTTGAAGGCTTTTGTGTATCATGGTTTGCTTCAGCAATTCAGTAAGCCAAGCTCAGAATCTCTGAAGACCATTAAACTCTCAGCCCTAATTTGTTCCTCTCTGTGGCAAAATTACCCATAATGCTAAAAGATACAATCCCCCCTTGAAATGGTCACGAATTGACTAAATCCAAAAGCCAACATAACTGACATGAAGTTTAGTACTGTCCTTTCAAAGAAACTAAGCACCAGTATAAATCTCTAGACATGGAAAGACACAAGAAAATTATTTTTCAGAGTCTCTGATTAAACACAAATTAGTTAGTGCTACCACTGAGATTTGTGCTGTAGGAGTATAGTTCAGAACTCCAGTGAGAGCTTGTTGGAGATCTTAAGAAAGGAATAAATTGCATCAGAGAGAGCCTTACATTTCTGCAAAGAAATAAAATAGACTGCAAGTACCTGTAGAGACAAGAGAAGCTATAAATGGGATTTTGTTGTACTGAAAATATAAGGGGAGGGCCTTTATTTTGCAGGGAGGCTCAAGATAACATTCTAAGGGATAGAGACAAAGTTTGACCATTAAATAGTCAATAGCATTCTTCAGGAGTCTAGCCTATTTAAAATAGAGAAATCACAACACCCTTTGGTATAGTCATGTCTTGTAATTTCTTTTACTTTCAAACATACCTTCACTGACTTACTATGGTCACTAAATAAGAATAAACACCCCCTCCTCATCTTTTCCTCCCCTTTATCAATAGTATTGAGATGGTTCTTTGTAGCTCCCTTTAGTCCAGACTTTTAAGTGTTCCCCTCCCCCAAACTCAAGTCTTTTATTCCCATAATAATGATATGGGAAGACACTCCTTTATTAACTTTCTATAGGAGTTGAAGTTCCCATTGGGTATTAATTGCTAACCAGAGTTGAAGACTTAGCAATTAAATCCCCCATGAAAATATATGAATAAAAGTAGAAATGTTATGGGCTGATTTTTTGACTAAACTGCCAGCTCTTGCAATGTTTTATGAAGAGATGTCGGCATATTCAATAAATCTCAGCTGGCTGTTGTCCAGGAGAAATTATCACCAGCCCTGTGAAGGATCTCTGGCTTCTCCTTAGGAAAGGGAGGGGAGGAGGAATCATTCTGGTTCATTCTGAGTTGTGCATTATACATTAAATTAAAATATATGTTTCACCCATTTAGCAGTCTGAATAATAAAAGCTGTATACAGCTGCAACAACTCTGCTCTATGCATTTTAATGACTGATTTGTGAATATACTAGAATTATAGCTGCTGTTCAAATATTTTCCTTTTTTAAGAAGTCACAAATCCCTCCCTTTAAAAATGCACAGACAAATACTTGATAATCTTTTAATAATTTGTACTAAAGGGTTTTAAAGCTTAGAATATGTGGAAATTATTTGTTTTAGGACCAGTAAATATAATGGGCTTGTCAATATGGTATTCAAATAACTGTCAAAATATTTGGAGTGTCTCCAACGAAAGGAACCTAACTCGATTTCTGCATTCAAATGAATTCTAAATAGAAAAAGTGATATACAGTTCAAAAGGAAGCATTAGACTATAAAGCACCTTTCCATTTCTCTAAGGAATTGTGATCTACTGCTCAAATAGACTTTTAAATGGCTGCCGAGTTTTCAGACTTCTCAGATGTTCAGACTTAAATCAGTTTGAACTAGTTAAGTAGAGTCACAATTAGAATTGTAATTTCTTTTCTTCCCATTTTTAACCAATTGTGAAGAAAGCTAATAAAATTGGGAAATGAACATCTGCAACCTTTAATATGGTAACTAGGTCTTAGAAGAGTGAAACAATGCTTTATCGACCTCCAGAGGTTATTTTGCGAAGCATAATGCCAGTTTTGACATAGGAGCTCTGTACTTTTTGTATGATGACTCATAAAGCACAAACCAGAAGTTTTCTCTAAAGGGTTCTAAAAACCAGGAGATTTAGATTCAAATTATAAGAAAAAACTGATGTGTTATGGCAAAAATAATAGTATAATATCCTTAATTTATCATAGAAACTTCCAAAAGTATCTTAGCTAAGCAGACAAAAGTTTAGGATATGATCAATAGAAGGAAATTCTCAGTAATTTGCCATGAATTCAGAAGTCCATTCTTTGGAAATTTGAGGGTAGAGCATAAACTTGTCTGGAATCTTTGGCAAGATTTGCTTATCATTTGCTCATTTCAGCATCAAATAACCCTGTCTCTTAGCACTGCCTCCCCCTCCCCCCAGATTCTCATTTTATAAAGCATAGTTTCAAAAATGTTTTCTGAATACTTTTAAAAGCTGGAAAATAATGTTTTGCTTCTGAACGTATTACTGGTTTGCAGCACTGATGAATCAGACTTCTTCCAAAGCAGTCTTTGTGTCTGTAAACTGATCTAAACATCTATTATCAGGATTCATTTAGAAATGCCCATTTGGAATTGTTTTTCTAGAGCAGAGGTCATTAAACTTTTTTCTGTGAAGGACCAGAGAATAACTAATTTGGGCTTTGGGGACTCTGTCTGTCACAATAACTCAACCCTACCATTTAGTGCAAAGAAACCCATAGACAATATGTAAACATATATGTGGCTGGTGTATTTGGCCCATTCCCAACTGGTACTTATCTGTGTTGGGGAGAGAACTTTGGGAAGTTCATTGGATGATAAATGTTGAGAGAATCTTGGAAACTTTCATCTTTTTTCTAACAAAGTTAATAGGAAATCCTTTTTTTCTCTGAAATACTAATTTAGGGGGGGTCTGTAGTTCATTAAAAATTGCACAAAAATGTAAATGAGGGTCAGAAATCACTTTTAATGTTATTACATCATTAATATGAATAATATAAAATAGTGATGTACAATAGAACTGTCTTAATGAGACATGTATCTATTTCAGATTTTCTAGCAGCCATATTAAAGAAGTAAAAATAAGTAAACTTTAATAATGTATTTTATTTAAATCAATATAAAATATTACCATTATACTTTGTAATCAATATTAAAATTTATTAATGGGATATTTTACATTGTTTTTTGTAAGTCTGGTGGGTATTTTACTCTCACAGCATATTTCAACTTGTACTAGTCACATTTCCAGTACTCATTGGCCACATGTGGCTAATGACTATCATATTGGACAGCAGAGGGAAGAAACATATGTTACTTATATTTTGAGAACAAGTGATGTAGGACATAGGACAGATTACTGCTGTCTTCCTCTTCCTCTATAACCTTGAGCCTGGAAACCTCCTAAAACATCTTCATAATACAGCATTTTGGGCATTCACTGCCAAATCACGAAAGCTCTATTTTAGGATGAAGCTTCTTCTCTGTCAGTCTGCATAGAGACCATAAGATGAATTCACCACCTAATTGATCATTTGAAATCTGAGGACTCTGTTCAAACAGTTATTTTCTTTTATTTGCCAATGACTAGTAAAAAATTCCAATGCCAGGAGAGACCAAGGAGATAGAAAGGAGAGAATCCACCTGGGCAGATACACTAGACAGTGATGGGACAGACCATCTGTGGTAAATGGCAAGTATATGCTCTCCTAAAGTCTCCACATTCCTAAAACCAAACACTGTGTCACCAAACAAAGCACATCTCTCAGGCCACCACTGGCTGTCTAGACCTATTGGTTTATAGTTCCTGGCTACACATACTAGCCCAAAGATGTGTGGTTGATTCAAAAGAATTAACATTTTTAGATTATGACATAATTTAGTCCTTGTTTGATCTCTGCCAATCTTGGGGATCAGGTGATTAACTCCAGCCTCACTCTCCCTCAGTCCTCTGTCTTGCGGGGGTGGGGGTGGGGGAGCAGGAGGGGAATCCTGCTCGAGTCTGTCACAAATTCCCTTTGCTGGCAACTCTACTCTTGTTTACCAGCTGGGAAAATACACTCATCTGTAAAGTCTTCCTGATATCTCTCAAATGTTCCTAGCTGTACACATCCACAAAGTCAAAACTCAGAATGCTCTGGAAACTAAAAGCTTTCAAAAACTCCTCTGGTAATAACATTTTACCTGATTTGAATTCATTTATCAGCACAATTGGACTTTGCTCTGTGTGAGTCTCTTTATTGCTGTTAACTAAAAATTGTAGAAATTCATACTGTAGTAATATTAACATTTTTTTAATATAAAGTGCTGTCAGAGATCCCACTGGGATGATTGTGTAATATGTTGGGTTCATACCATATTATCTTTCTAATATCAGAAAAGTTACAAAACACATCTGGCTCCAATGATGCCTTTATTAGTGGACTTTTATTACTCAAGGTAGAAGTAGTAGTAGTAGTAGTAGTAGTAGTAGTAGTAGTAGTAGTAGTAGTAAATAATTATTTAGCACTAAACATGCTTCAGGTACTTGACATATTTTTACTGCTTTATTTTGTACAACAGTCCTATTAGGTAAATATTATTATTCCCTTCTTTTATAAGTGTGAAAGGTAAGATACAGTAGAGTTAGGTAGCTTGCCCAAGGTCACACAGTTCCTGAGTAGCACCACTAGATAGTGTCAGTAATCAAGCCCAGGAGGTCTGTCTTAGAGTCTGTAGTCAGGTTTTACCACTGTGCAAAAGCCTCTCTGAGCCTTTGTTATGAGACCTCCCTCAATTGACATTTAATCTGTAAATGTTCTGTCTCCTGAACTGGAATTCTTGCTCCTTTAAGCAGAGATTGTCTCCCAGATGCTTTCTCCCTAGCAGAGGTGAACATAGTGGAATTACTAGGTTAAAAAGTTGGGAATTTCAGGAACTTACTATAGATTCTGTAGATTATGTTCCCTTTTGTTCTGTCTTCTACAAACATTATTTAACTTTGCATGACTTGACAATTACTAAACTCTGCATTCCTCAGTGAGCCAACACAACTGTATATGTTACCACTTCAACTACAGTGAACATGAGTTTTGCTTTTGGATCCTATGTATTAGATGTTTGCTCTGAGCTATGTAGTGTGTTAAAGTTATGTATGTCTTACCTCAGTTTAACCCCTATAGTTTCTGGGAGGATGCTATTATTATTACTCCCATGTTACACATGGAGGTTGGGAGATGTGTCAACATGATGCTAGGAAGTACATCCTTTAGGTGGTTTGAACACAGAACCCACAATCTTCCTTGTTTTCCTTCTTTGCCTCTGACTTTCTTCAGAGACTACTTTCTAGGATGCTGTTAGAGTTACATTTCTTAGACAAGTCACTTCCTAAATCCAGTCTTTCTTTCTCCTCACATCTGTTGCCCCTCCAGTTACCTTGGAGGACTTGAGAGCCTCTGAATATTCCATCTTCTCACTATAGACAATACTCATTAATCCTCATAAGAAAATTATGGATTTGTGCTATTGATGTTTCCACTTAACGGATTACAGATAAAATTGAGACCTACAGATGTTAGTAACTTATTCAAATTTACATAGTAATTTGTGGCTGAACTGGAATTCAAGCACAGGTCATCTGATGTAAAATCTCTCACAGTACAGCCCATATTATCTTGCCTTTCATTGAATTAGTTTCTACAATTACATCTCTCTAAGAACAAATTATCATTATTCAAAGGATACCCTAAATAACCCCTGGAACTTCTTTTAATTGAACTTCCTACGTACTGACTCAGTGAAGAAACATGACCTTAATTGAATATTCTTCTTTTCGCATTCACTAGGGGTATATTTTTGGTCTTTGCTTAAGGTATTTCCTGTGTGTATCTATTCAGCCTATACATTTCATTTTCAAAGCCTGAGTCATTTTCCATTTAATCATATTTATTACAAAATACAGTCCAAGTCACTAAAATAAAAACTAAATGAAATAAGAGGACAGAGGTTGATTAAAAAGGTTCTGAACAAAAGCCCCTTGACCGCAAATGGATGCCAGATTAGGGATTTGTTTTTCAGAAGTGATTAATCATAGCAGTCATTAGTAAACAGTAATGCATATTTGCATGTCACCTCTTTATGCACTAAACAAAGATCAGATCAACCCAGCCCCAACTCATTCTGTTTAAGTGTTGGAATATTTTTAAAAGGACATCAATGTAGTTTAAAAAACGACTTTATGAGCACTTTGATTGATTGGAAGTTTAAAATAAGAGTAGGCTTTTTCCTTTTTTTGGGCTTAAGTCCTGTGGGGATGTCTCTAGATCTTCAAATAAGTCCCTCCAAGGGAGAAAAATTCCAGCACTTAACAACCTGCAAACTCAGTGCCTGGGGACTCCCTGTCACCTCATGTTGGAAGTGTTTGGTGTGCTATGCAGATCATGAAGATTGGGTAATAAAAACCCACCACCATCCAACCAGGGAAATCTATTACTCACCTCTTCTATTAATAGAGTTAGAGCTTCGATTTCACACTGCAAAAAGCTCAGATTTATTTTGCTTACTTGAATCTCAAAGCTTGAGTGGTCTCCGATTTGGGAAATGTAAATTCTGCTTCCCTTTAAACTAAATAATAGTTCTATTTATAACACTTGTCATAGCCTTTATATGCCTTTTCTGCATATAAAATGCTGCAATACATATACCTACTCTAATGTTTCTAGGAGGGTATGTTTAGCACACTGATTTGTTAGAAAATAGAAAAAAGAACTGTGCTCACCTGGGGGTGGGGAGAGGTGTTGGAGAACTGTTGCCCATTCCACCCACTTATAAATGAGAGGTAAAAATCCATCGTGTTCATTTATCAATTCACATGGAGGCTTTTTTGTTGTTGAGCTATTTGATTTGATAGCGGAAACGTGCTGAGGGCTTTGTTTTAAGACAATTCCATTTCTCAGGATGCCTCCTACCTTTTGTGTATCTATCATTTAGAAAAACAAAGAATAGGAGCTTAAGCAGCTAATAGCCAATTCCAGTTCCCATTTTTATCTGTGGAAGACAGTTTCTCTGTTAAAATGGTTAACAGCTAAATGCAGAACTAACCTAACCAGCCATTGGGTGGCACTGTTGCTCCACTGAGTTCTTGGTTAAAGAACATTTCTCTTATACTAAAAAAGGAAAAGAAATGAAGCTTGATTGCACCTTAAAGAAAGCATTGTTTAAATAAGACAATTGGCTTTCCTCTGCTTCTTTGATTCTTTCGGCCCACTAAACCACCCTTTGACCCAGGAATGACAAGTGGGTTTGAACTCACATGCCAATATCAACTATTTGATAGATACTACCTATAGACTTGTGTTGAGAAGGATTCTGATGTTATATCCAAGCCAATGGGGAGAATATTGTAGGTTGATTAACAGTGTCTGCTATGGGCATAGATTTTTGGAATAATGCCATACTTGCCATTCTTGCTTTGGCCTACGTTTTGAACTCTAGGTACTGAGGACTTATGATAAGAATAACATTCTGCACTACTGTTGGGGCTAGTTAGAGAACATATGAGTAGAATATTAAAGAATATTGAGTCAGAATAAAGGAGCATATTGTTCATCCTGGTCTAAATTGTAAGTGTCTTCTTTTCTTGTGTCTCTTAATATAACCAGAGTTTTCGAGAAAACTCAAATGACACCATGAGAAAATGGTGTCATTACCACAAGGAGATTAATAGGTTTTGGTTGGCTGGAGCTAGAGGATGGAGGCCAAAAAAAGGTATCTTTATCACAATATCAGAACCTCAAAGCCCAAACTGTGTTGTCATCTTAGAGCTTAAAATTTATTTATTTATTTTGAGACAGAGCATGAGTAGGGGAGGGGTAGAGAGAGGGAGAGAGGGAGAGAGGGAGAGAGAGAATCATAAGTAGGCCCTGCAATGTCAGTGCAAAGCCCAACATGGAACTTGATCTCATGAAGTTTGAGATCATGATCTGAGCTGAAATCAAGAGTTGATGCTTAACCGACTGAGCTACCCAGGTGCTCCATCATCTTACAATTTAAAAAATGCTGTGTTTATTTTATTTCAGATCTATTTAAGATTTACCATGAAAGAAACTATGACTGCCATATATGTCATATATGAATGATTCTGTGAGACATTCAACTTTTCTCTATCTCCCCTAAAAATCTTAAATACTCTTTGATACTGAGATATTTATTGAATGGATTATGTAGTTGTGTTTTCTGTGATGATGAAAATGGTCTATATTTGTGCTGTCCAAGAAGGTAATCACTAGCTACATGTAGCTACTGAGCACTAGTGTGACTGAGGAACTAGATTTTTACTTTTTATGTAATTTTAATTAATATGAAAGTAAATGTAAAGAGCCAAATGTGGCCACTCACTGTTGTATTGGACAGTGAAGTTCTAGCCACTGCAGAAATTATTAATCCTGAAGTTTGAAGAATATGCAACCTATTAAGCCAGGTGGCTATTATATAAGCACAATAATGCCCAATAAGGATAGTTAAGGATTATTAAACATATACTATGTGTATGGCACTGTTCTAAACATTTTACATATTTAATTTTCCAACAACATATGAGGAAAAGCTTTTATCCCCATTTTCTAGATGAAGACATTTATAACAAAGTAATAAGCACTAAACTATAGATAGGTCACTTTCTGAGATGTGTTGGCCCTCTACATTGGCTGATAATTTGGTTTTCTTTACAACAAATATTTTTTAAATACATATTCATTTTTTTTAATTTAGAAAAGGGATTGAGTTTGTGGTGGGAAGAGGCAGAGAAGGATGGCCTTGACATCTTCAGACTGACTCTGTAAACAAGACTCCTCTTTAGAAAACAGTGTGGTGGCCAGTATATTACTTCAGAGCCCCATGATCCTCTCTCTCCTCTATGTAGCTTATTGAAGTACTCCCTCCAACTAAACAAACTTTTCTGGAAGGTTTTCTTGCAAATCGAATTTCCTCCAACTTATTGCATTTACAGTGTTGTTCTAACATGCTTTATATACAAGTATCCTGGGCAATCATCTGTACCTGATTCAGGGAAGTACACAGCTAAGATTCTTTTGTATCCAGAGGATGGCAAAGCTTTACTCTGTGGCGGGAAATTAGCAAAGGCTTCTTTTGGTAGACAAAATAATGCCCTCTCTACCAAAGATATTCATGTCCCAATTCCCAGAACCCATGAATATGTTACTGTACATTGCAAAAAGAATTTTGCATCTGTGATTCGGTTAAGGATTTTTGAAGTGGGAAATTTAGTCTGGTTTACATTGGGTGGGCCTGATATAATCACAAACAACTTTATAGAAGAGAGGCACAGATCATAGAGAAGTGAATGTGATGATGAAAGAGAGGGAGATGAGAAGATGTACCTTCATGTCTTTTAAGGTGAAAGGCATCAAGAGACAAAGAATTTAGGTGACATCAAGAAGCTGGAAAACAAAAGGAAACAGGATCTCCCCATGAGCCTGTACATACATTCTAGACTTCTCACTTCTGGAACTGTGAAGTAATAAATTTGTGTTGTTTTAAATACTTTGCTACAGCAGCATTAGGAAATGAATGCAGCTTCTTAGAGAGGGTGACTTTTGAACAATCTTAAAGGATCAATGAGCGATGTCAGAGAAAAGAACTATGTTCCAGAGAGAGGAACCAGTAAGTTCAAAGGCACAAAGCTCCAAAAAAGCAGTGTACTGGAACAGTGTGCATCTCAGGTAGCCTACATCTTAGATGTGTTTCAGGGAAATAAGAGGCAGAGCTTTGGTATCATTCCCAGAACTCTGTGGTACAGGAAAGGGAGGCTTCTGGTTTCAGTGCTAATCACTAGCATTTTGAGGCCAATACTGGTGCCATGCTTTCCTTTTCTGGACCACATGTGGACCTCCAGAGTCTCCTGTGGTTTTGCTCCATGTATTTCTCTAGCCACAGAGATCAAGAAAAAAAATCCATAAATATTTGCTACAGGATGAAGGATTCAGAATAAAGGTCACCATTAAAGAATGTGAATGAGCACAAAGCCTTTTGCTCAAATAAGATTATCTCTTATTTGTATCTGGGTTGGTGATATGCTTTATACAAATAGGATGGCAAATTTGGGCCTTCTAAGGGTTGTTCAGTGGCTCTGCTCAGTGTGATTCTTCGCTAAGGTGCAGGAAGTAAAGTTGTCTCAGGATTAGAGGATTATTTGCTTTTACTGCCTGGAATATGTACAGTCACAGTTGATCATTTAAACTTTGATGGTATTCAAGTGCTGATGTAAGTATTTAAGATCTTAATAGCAAAAGTAAAAATAAAAGAATATTTACATAGTTCATAAAAGGACAGCCTGTGCTTCCTTTGTGCATTTTACAGCTCTTCATCGCAGTGCAGACTGGATTCCATGATGCACTAAGTTTTATATTATCTCTGACTTGCACCACAGTCAAATGACCACCCTGGCTTTAAAACTTCCTGAAACAAATCACCCATTGCCACTGATACTAAAATGAAACTTCTTCCTTAAATTCCAATAAATCCTCCAAATGTTATGCAAATTGAAAAATACCCCTGTCAAAAGACTGTTAGATAACACCTCTCATTCCCAAGGACTATTTGTAAGCATACAGAAACATCCAGAAAGAAGTAATAAATTGTTCTAGTACACTGTTCTGGCAGCCATTAATAAATCAATATGAAGGGGAGTTCTGAAGGGCAAAATGTTGCTGTCGGTGGGTGTCCGATTTAATTTTTCCCTAAATTAATATTTCGAATATGATAAGTGAGCTGGCAGGAACAGATTTCATGATTAATTCTATGGAGTCAAAAATGCTTTGATGGCACTTTAATAGCTGCTCCACTGATCTAAAAGTGCCTGAAACAGCTCACGTGGGCAAACTCACAAATTGCATGATAATGTGGATCCCACCCAAGGAGGAGATTTACTTTTTATTTTCAAATCTCTGGCATACCTTGGGATAGATGTGTTTCATCATCCAGGCAGAGGCATTTTTATAGCATTGTGAGCCATGCCTGAATGATACATGTGGTATGAGTGAGCAGAAAGCACCATTAGAACCCTTCTGTAAGTCCTGTCTCCCGGAAGCCACATAAATCAGCTTACAGAGAAGTCATTGCTCCCCTGAAAATGAGGGTTCCCACAATAAAAATATCCTATTTCCAAAGGGCCAGTGAGCTACATAGAACTTGAGCTCATGAATGAGAAACAAGAACGGATCCTGAGTGCTTACTTTAGGGTAAGCTATCCCTAAAGTAATTGTTGCTATCATGATAGGCCTATGTTTACATGAACTGGGAGGTTACTACTGAAATTTTGTATATGTTAAGTTTATTGAGTGCATCAAGAGTTTGGCAAAATGATGCGGCTTGAAGGATATAGGGCAGCAGAGTAACTACTCTCATGGAGCTTGTATTTCAGGTTGGGAGGCAGATATATTAACACCACATACAGAAGGGCTGAATGGAGAATTGAACAAAGTTCTTTGGAACCATATGGGAAAACAGAATTATCTCTGTCTGTGGCTCCTATGTTTCATCTCAGTCTTAAAGAATGAATAAGACTGTGATGAGGTTATACAGATATTTTAAGCATAAAGGTGTGAAAATTCTTGGCATATTTGGAAACTAGTAAGTAGTTCAGCATGATGAGAGCACAGAGGAAAGGAAGCAAGACTGGGAACTTAGTTTGAAGTCAGTGTAGGGTTTTGAATGTGATATGAAAGTGAGCCATATTCCTGGGTAGTGGAGAATCACAAATGGGTTTTTAAGGAGGTAGGATCATGATACATCCCTCAGAAAGATTACTGTGGAAGCTTTAATTATGTTGGAGATTATATCAAAGAAATCCAAGTCTCATCATTAATCCAAATTTCTGCTTTGGACAACTGACTAGATGTCCCATTCTCCAACCTAAGTGGAAGAGTGAGTTTCTGGGGAAGCTGATAAGTTTAACTTTTGGCTAAATTGTATTTCATGGGCCTATGGGATATTAGAGGGGCCTCAGAATTCATTAGGCATGTGGGTATACGGATATTACACTCAGATGAAAAATCTTGATTGTAGACATAAGTTGGACATAACCAGTGTGAATGAGATCATGTAGATAGAGGAGGTAGAGTGAGGAGAGAAGATGTCTTGGCCTAAGCCTTGAAGAACATCAACATTTTGAGGTGAACAGGAGAAGAAAATATTCAAAACAGAGGGAAAAGAAAAGTCAGAGAGTGTTTCAAAAAATAAGGGGCCTGCAGAAGAGCCTGGGTGGCTCAGATGGTTAATTGGCAGACTTCAGCTCAGGTCATGATCTCGCTGTCTGTGAATTTGAGCCCCAAGTCAGGCTCCGTGCTGGCAATTCAGAGCCTGGAACCTGCTTCCGATTCTGTGTCTCCCTCTCTCTCTGCCCCTCCCCTGCTTGCTCTCTGTACCCCTCTCTCTCTCAAAAATAATACATTAAAAAAGTAAGGTTTCTACAGTTTCAAATATAATCTAGAAGTAAAGTATGAAAAGGACTAAAACATATCTATTAGAATTAGCCACAAAGGGAGTGATGTGGCATACACAGTAAGGTTTGGTAGAAGGGGAATCCAGAGTATAACAAGTAAAAGAAAGTGTTAGAGCTAAAGAATTTGTGAATATAGACAACTCTTTAAAGATTATTCTTTTTAATTTTCTAGAATATTTTGTTTTGTTATATGTTTTAGTTTAAATTGTTTTGTTTTGCGCAGAACGCTAAAGATTTGAGAATCTTTTTACAAACTTAGATTAGAGCATTCTATAGTATAAAATGTTACCAGCTTATTGGCTATTATTAGTTCAAGCTCACAATTTTACTTAAAAAATTCTTACTTAAAGACTTTACTTAAAGATTTCTACAGGGAACACCTCCTCATAGGTACCCAAGAATTTACATTACAGTTTTCTTTCATTAACTTCCAAGTAAATCAAAACCACTCCCAGAAATATGTTTTATTATTGAAGTATGCATTTTAGGCTTCCAATATAGAGACTTGTCTTGACTGAGAACTAATTTTTCTGAGAGTGTGTTCAGTACCTTCAATGTAAATAAATAGAAGTGGTGAGAAAATGATGTCGATTCCTTTAGAGTGCTTTGAATATAGGCTAAATTTTCAATTTAGAGTACACTTGATCATAGCAAACATGAAGGAAACACATATCAATGTTTACTGTTCATTCAAGAAATCCATGTACTATTTATTTTAAAAAATTTTAATATTTACTTAGTTTTGAGAGACAGAGTACATGTGGGAGAGGGGCAGAGAGAGAGGAGACACAGAATCTGAAGCAGACTCCAGGCTCTGAGCTGTCAGCACAGAGCCTGACGCAGGGCTCGAACCCACGAACCATGAGATCATAACCTGAGCTGAAGTCAGACACTTAACTGACTGAGCCACCCAGGTGCCCCTGTACTATTTAATTTATATGATGGTTGGACAAACTTAGATAAATACAATCCTGTTATATCTTTTTTTTTTTATAGGGAGGAAAAAAGGGAAACTAATAGCTTTGATTAGGTCACCCACACTTAATTTTCTTTTAGTCTGCTGATTTACTTGTTACCTTTTCCTTTCTTTGCCTTTGCTATTTCAAAGTACACATCAGTATGATTTAAGATTATTTATTATGCATTGACATTAAACTTTGGCTATTAATATTCATTGGGATCATTGAAAATTGATTAGTTATTTAAGTTCAAAAGATTTGTGTGAGAAGCCTTTGTTCACTCTTCTGTTGTTTAATATTCTTCATATACATAGTATCATTCACTAAATTTTTCACCCCTCTCCCATTGACCCCCAACAAATTATTACTTAAAAATCTCCTGTATTTCTTATTTTGCTGGCACTTCTAAGCTGTCTGGTTACAAATCGATGTTTGTAAATTAATGAGTAAGGGAAATATCTAGACTCATATGAATTAATCCCTTGTTAGTTTATAGATCTAACACAAGTGAAATTTAAAGGTTAAACCTGGTTTTGAACTGTTCATTCAAGTTGGCCCTGCCTTGTTGATGATTATCTGCCTAGTATGCAGGTAGTATAGGGTGAGTTCCTATTTTTCTGTCATTTTGATAACTGAAATTCCTCCATCCCAGCTAAATAAGTTCAAATGTTGTCTATAAGATATTAAACCTAGCCACCTCTGTCTGGTCATTGAACGCTAGTTTCTTCAGTTTTTCAGAGTTGTGCAGACTTACAGTTACTGATTTCTTCTGAATAGGCCCCTAAGAGACTGAAGTGTGAAACCAGAATGCTAATTTATTAATTTACCTTTAGAAATGGAACTATCAGGTCCAGATATTGTTCTGATTTAGCACATTCTCCCAGTTATGACTTGAAATATCAGGATGATCTTCACAATCACTGCCAAAACTTGCATGAAAAATTGCATGTATACATCAATGGTTTTTTTTTTTTCCCTTGTGGAGAAGTCCAAAGCTTTTTTCAAATCCCAGAATTTATTCAGTAGATAACTCCAAGTGAAAACAAGTTCTTGAAAGATTTCTTGACAAGCCTAGAATCAGAAAAACAGGAAGGTAGTAAGAAAAGGTAAATGTTTAATGGTGCTGGAATCATAAGGTCCAGCTTCCAGGGAAGACAGGGCCAGTGTGCCTAGCAAGGAATCCTTCACCCTCAACAGATTTCCATGTATATACTCCAAGTGTTTGGTTTTGAGTTATGTCTTCTTTAAGGCTTACATGGTGATCAAGCTCTCTTCTGTTCCACAGTCTTTCTTGACATATGTTGCTATCTTCAGTATAGTTGTTTTCAATTTTTGTAAACCTGAGAACTCTTCAATATGTTAAAGGTGATGTTATTAGCTGATTTATCTGATATTTATTTTATATTTTCAATTTCAGAAGACAATCCTTATTATCTTATTTCTACAATTTGACAGAGTTAAGAGAAGTCAGATCATCATAATATCAAGGTACAGGCAGCATGAATATCAAGTGTTGTTATTGGATTATGAGACAGTCATTTGGAAATTAATTTGTCCACAAAGAAAAAAAAAGTATATCTTTGATCAACTCTGCTCCTTATTTTGAATTTATCTATCCAGTTGCTCCTAAAATAGTCCTGCCAGATGATTATCAGTTTTAATTATTTTTAAAATGTCCTTCCTTTAACAGAAATTCAGATCCAAGGAGACACAGAGATAAATCCCATTAAAGTCAACACAAGGAGGTCCACACAAAGACACATAGTAATTAAAATGGCAAAAAGCAGTTACAAAGAATTTTAAAAGCAGAAAGAGAAAAGAAAACAGTTCTATACAAGGGAAACCACATAAGGCTATCAGCAGAGTTTTCAATAGAAACTTCAGGTCAAAGGGAGTGGCAGGATAATTAAGTGCTGAAAGGGAAGAATCTACAGCCAAGAATATTCTGTCCGGCAAGGCTGTCATTCAGAATAGGAGGAGAGATAAAGAGTTCTCAGACACACAAAAGTTAAGGGAGTTCATAACCACTAAACTAGCCCTACAAGAGATGTTAAAGGGGACTCTCTGAATGGGAAGGAAAGACCATAAGTAAGAGTAAGAAAAGCAGGAAGAACAAAAGCAGTAAAAATAAGTATATCTGTAAAAGTCAGTCAAAAGGGTCAAAAAATGATGTAAAATATGACGTCCTATACCTAAACATGAAGAGGAGAGGAATAAAGAATGGATCAGACTTAAGTGACCATCAACTTCCTGTAGACTGATTTTTGCATAAGATATTATATACAAACCTAATGGTAACCACAAATCAAAAACCGGTAATAGATATGCAAAAAATAAAGAGAAAGGAATCCAACTATATCACTAAAGAAAGCCAACTTATAGTGAAAGAAGAGAGCAAGGGAAGAAAGGAGCAGAGAAGATCCACAAAAACAAACCCAAAACAGATACCAAAATGGCAATAAATACATGCCTATCAATAATTGCTTTGAATGTAAATGGACTAAATCCTCCAGTCAAAATACATAAGGTGACAGAATGGATAAAAAAACAAGACCCATCCATATGGTGCCCACAAGAGATTCGCTTCAGACCTATGGACACGTGCAGTTTGAAACTGAGGGTATGGAAAAATATTTATAATGCAAATGGATGTGAAAAGAAAGCTGGAGTAGCAATACTTATATAGACAAAATGGACTTGAAAACAAAGATTAACAAGAAACAAAGAAGGACACTATATAATTATTAAGGGGACAATCCAACAAGAAGACATAGCAATTGTAAATATTTATGAACCCAACATGATAGTACCCAAATACATAAAACAGTTAATAACAAATGTAAAGGAACTAATCAATAGTAAGACAAAAATAGTAGAGGACTTTAACCTCCCATTTATATTAATGGACCGGTCATCTAAACAGAAAATGAACAAGGAAACAGTGCCTTTAAATGACACACTGGACCAGATGGATATGATAGATATATTTAGAGCATTCCATCCTAAAACAGCAGAATACACATTATTTTCAAGTGTGTGTGGAACATTCTCCAGAATAGATGGCATATTAGGTCACGAAACAAGTCTCAACAATTTCAAAATGATTGAAGGTATACCATGCATCTTTTCTGACCACAATGCAATGAAACTGGAAATTAATCACAAGAAAAGATCTGGAAAGACCACACGTATGTGGAGGTTAAATAACTTCCACACAATGAACGGGTAAATCACAAAGTCAAAGAGGAAATAAAAAAAAATATTCGGAGACAAATGAAAATAAAAACACAACAACCCCAAATCTTTGGAACAAAGCAAAAGTGGTTCTAAGAGGGAGTTTATAGCCTATTTCAAAAAGGAAGAAAAATCTCAAATAATCTAACCTTATGCCTAAAGGAGCTAGAAAAAGAATTTTAAAAAGCCCAAACCAGCAGAAGGAAGGAAATAATAGAGAATAGAGCAGAAATAAATGATAAACTAAAAAACATAATAGAACAGATCAATGAAATCAGGAGCTGCTTCTTTGAAAAGATAAACAAAGTTGATAAACCTGTAGCCAGACTCATAAAAAAATTATATGTCAATAAATTGGACAACCTAGAAGAAATGGATAAATACCTAGAAACTATATAAGCTCCCAAAACTGAAAGAGAAAGAAATTTGACCAGACTTATTACCAGCAATGAAATTGAGTCAGTAATCAAAAACTCCCAGTAAATAAAAGTCCCGGATTTGAAGACTTCACAGATGAATTCTACCAAACATTTAAAATAGAGTTAATATCTATTCTCCTCAAACTATTCCAAAAATAGAAGAAGAAGGAAAACTTCCAGATTTATTCTATGACTCTAGCAGTACCCTGGTTCCAACACCAGATAAAGACAACACAAGAAAGAGAACTACAGGCCAATATCTCTGATGAACATAGATGCAAAACTCCTCAACAAAATGTTAGCAAACTGAATCCAACAATACACTAAAAATTGATTCACTGTGATCAAATGGGACTTATTGCTAAGATGCAAGGTTGGTCCAGTATTCACAAACCAACCAACATGGTACATAACATCAAGAAGGAAAGGATAAAAACCATATGATCATTTCAATAGATGCAGGAAAAGCATTTGACAAAGTACAACATTCGTTCATGATAAAAGCTCTCGACAAAATAGGGTTAGAGGGAATATATCTCAATATAATAAAAGCCATCTATGGAAAACCTACAGCTAACATCATACTCAATGGGGAAAAACTGAGAGTGTTTCCCTCAAGGAAACAAGACAAAGATGTCCACTCTCACGGCTGTCTTTCAACATGGTACTGGAAGTCCTAGCCTTAGGGGTCAGATGAGAGAAAGGAATAAAAGGCATCTCAGTTGGTAAGGAAGAAGTAAAACTGTCACTACTTGCAGATGACATGATACCCTATAAAGAACACCTGAAAGACTCTACCAAAAAATTTCTAAAACTGATAGATGAATTCAGTAAGTTTACAAGATATAAAATCAGTGCATCAATCTGTGGCATTCCTATACACTAATAATGAAGGATCAGAAAGAGCAATTAAGAAAACAATCTCACTTACAGTTGTATACAAAACAATAAAATATCTAAGAATAAACTTAACCAAAGAGGTGAAAGACCTGTACTCTGGAAACCACACAACACTGATGAAAGAAATTCAAGGCGACACAGTATGGAAAGACATTTCATGCTCATGGATTGGAAGACCAAATATTTTTAAAATGTGCACGCTGTCCAAAGCAGTCTACAGGTTTAATGCAATCCCTATCAAAATACCAACAGCATTTTTCACCGAACTAGAACAAGAGTTCTAAAATCTGTATGGAACCACAAAAGACCCCGGATAGCCAAAGCAATCTCGAAGAAGAAAAGCAAAACTGGGGGTATCACAGTTCCAGATTTCAAGTAATATTACAAAGTGTTAGTAATAGAAACAGTATGGTATTGGTATAAAAAATAGAAACACAGATCAATGGAATACATCAGAAAACCCAGAAATAAACCCACAATTATATGGTCAATAATCTTCTACCAAGGAGGAATGAATATACAGTGGGAAAAAGGCAGTGTCTTCAACAAATGGTGTTGGGAAAACTAGACAGAAACATTCAAAAGAATGAAACTTGGCCACTTTCTTTCATCATACACAAAAATAAACCCAAAATGGATGAAAGATCTAAATATGAGACTTGAGATAATAAATATCCTAGAAGAGAACACAGACAGTAATCTTTCTTGACATTGGCCATAGCACATTTTTCTAGGTGTGTCTCTCAAGGCAAGGGAAACAAAAGTAAAAATAAATTAGTGGGGCGACAAAAACAAAAAGTTTCTGCACAGCAAAAGAAACAACAAAACTAAAAAGTGACCTATGGAATGGGAGAAGATATTTGTATATGATATATCCAATAAAGTGTATCCAAAATATATAAAGAACTTATAAAACTCAATACCCCCAAAACAAATAAACCAATTTAAACTGGGCAGAAGCTATGAACAGACATTTCTCCAAAGAAGACATCCAGATGGCTAACAGACATGAAAAAATGCTCAACATTGCTCATCATTAGGGAAATGCAAATCAAAACTACAGTGAGATAGCACTGAACACCTGTTAAAAAGACTAAAATCAACAGCACAAGAAACAAATGCTGATGAAGATGTGGAGAAAAAGGAACCCTCTTGCACTATTGGTGGGAATACAAAGTGGTTCAGGAATTATGGAAAACAGCATGGAGGTTCCTCAGAAAACAAAAATAGACCACGCTATAATCCAGGAATCACACTTTTTTCCATCTCTGTTCCTATCTTTTGCTGCTGCTTCTAGCAATTACTGAGAAAAGAATATTAAAACCTCTTAATTTGACTGAATTTGTTCATTTGTAGGCCTATCAGTTTTTGTATTATGAATTCTCAGACTATGATATCAGGTGCAGTAAGTCTAAAGTTTTAAGTCTTCTTGGTGAATTTATATGTTTTCATTATGTGGCGAAAGTCTCTCCAGTGATTTTTGCTTTAATATGTGTTCATTCATTATTTTTATAGTAATCCCAGGAGTCTTTCGTTATTATTTATATGATCTATCTTTTTTCTATCATTGTACTTTTATTTCTATATCCTTAGGTTTTAGCAAAGGGTATAATTATTTTTTTTTCTTGTTTTACAATTGTCTTTTCTTTTTAAAATTTTTAATATTTAATTTTGAGAGAGACAGTGAGAGAGAGACAGAGCGTGAGCATGGAGGGGCAGAGAGAGAGGGAGACCCAGAATCTGAAGCAGGCTCCAAGCTCTGAGCTAACAGCACAGAGCCTGACATGGGGTTTGAACTCATGAACTGCAAGATCATGACCTGCGCTAAAGTCATATGCTTAGCTGACTAAGCCACCCAGGTGCCCCTAAAATTTTTTTATAACTGAGAATTTATCCTTTTAAATTTACTGTAATTGATAATTGATTGTTATTATTTTTTAACATAATGGGCATGGCATCCAAAAAAATAGAAAAAAATGATTGCAATTGTTTAAGAGATAAATAATTATTACATAAATTACTTTTTATTTTAAATAGTAATTTATGTGTTATAGAATTTTATGCTATAATTATGCCTTAGGTGCTATATTAATAGTGAAGTATGGGCTAATTTTGATTGTTTCTAATAATTTCTTTGCAAATTAAAATTACATCTTGAACTAAAATATTTAGAAATATTTATAAAAGTGAAATTGAGGTTTGCATTATATAAAACAGTTTTGAGATTACATTTCCATTTGCCAATCTGTTGTTTTAGGTTACAATAGCAAAGTTATATAAAAGGCAGGAAGAATTATATAAATACTTAATTTTTAGGAATAAGCATTTTTAAATCTTATTCTCATATACTGTTAAGATGCTTATTATCTTGGATCCAAAAATTAGATAGAAAAAAGGCAAATGTTTCTGTGAAGTTTCTTCACATTTATGAAACTCTCTCTCATCTAAATAGTGTGCTACTGGATAGGGCAAATGATGAGATAAACACATACCCCATGGGTCCTAACGCTAATTCTACATTGCTAATCTCTTCAAGAGAAAAGTATTTTTCTCTGCCTAAGACTTAAAAATATTTCCATTCTCATGTCTGGTTTTTAACATTGGAATAAAAACTGACAGTTCCCCACTTTCCATACAAAAAATATTTAGAAGAAAAAGAAACAAAATATAAGTGAACTTTTAATGAAACCAGCAGTTAAACAATATTTGAATGTTTCAGGAAATACTACCAGATGCAGTAAGTCTCACAAATAGTACTAGGATAATGGTGCAAGGAAAGAAATACAGGTACAGAACTCAGAGAAAGCCCAAAGTGGATTGTTCTGTCCAAAGTAAAGTGCATACCCTATAAGGACAAAACCCATTAGAAGCAGGAAGGGCATGATGGAATCATTCCAGTACACCCTATTAGTCTTGAATCCCAAGAAGTTGAGTGTGAATAAAAATTTTGTAGGAAGTAGCATATCAGTGATGGAGGGGGTAGGAGAGAAATCTTGGATTGTAAGAAGTACTAACTGCCAATATGGGTTTGTTGGGAAATATAATAGGAACTCAAAATACTTAGTGTCTCAGTGCATGTGATCTGCTGTTAGTCTGTAATATAGACCTGGCATCCTTTCTCAGTGAATCTCCTAAGCAGATGCTCCAAGAAGAAATCATCTCACTAAAAGAAATCATAGGAATGACCTTTGGTATAAATAAAAATCATATATAGGAAGATAATATAATAAACCATGAAGAAACTCAGAGGAAAAAATAATGACAGATGAAGAATATTCCTTATAAACATATTGCAATGGGACAGATAAAAATTATGAAGAAATATATTTATATTTAAAAAGTTATGGCAATAGTCAATAGTATAAAATAATGTTTTTTTTAATTTATTTTTGATATAGAGGGAGACAGAGCATGAGAGGGGGAGGGGCAGAGAGAGAGGGAGACACAGAATCCGAAGCAGGCTCCAGGCTCTGAGCTGTCAGCACAGAGCCCGACGCGGGGCTTGAACCCATGAACGTGAGATCATGACCTGAGCCGAAGTCGGAGGCTTAACCGACTGAGCCACCCAGGCGCCCCTCAATAGTATAAAATAAATACCCCAAGTAGAGTTTCAAGAATTAAGATAAAATATTTCAAGATAATAGGAGATAAAATGTGAGTTTTTCAAAGCTCAGGAAATAAAAGGAAGAAAAAAACACAGATAAATGCAGTTTGAAATCAGTGCAAAGAAGTGATACTGCTGAAAATCTAGAAGGGAGATAAAACATTTATATAACTGGTATTCTGCAAAAAGAAAGTAAAATAATGGGGCAGGAAAAAATACATATATTACATGAAAATGTTCTGTAAATAAAAGAGGACTTAAATTTATAGTTTGAAAGAGTAAAGTGTATATCAGAAAATATTTATCTAGGAAGACTAATACTAAGACCTGTTATATTTCAATGAGAAAGAATCCTTTAAGCAACCAGATAATGATCAAGTCACATATGGGGGTAGTGAGTAATCAAATGTGCCCCATACTACTCATCGCAGGTCTCCCCCCCCCATTTTTAATTTAAATTCCACTTAGTTAACATATAGTGTAATATTAGTCAGGAGTAGAATTTACTGATTCATCACCTACATACAACATCCAGTGCTCATCACAACCAATGCCCTCTTTAGTATGCATCACTCATCTAGCCAATTCCCCACCAACTGGCCCTCCAGTAACCCTCAGTTTGTTCTCTGTAGTTAAGAGTCTACTTTATGGTTTGCCTCTGCCTTTTTCCCCACTATGAACATCTGTTTTGTATTTTAAATTCCACATATGAGTGAAATCATATGGTATTTGTCTTTTTCTGTTTGAGTTATTTTACTTAGCATAATATTCTCTAGCTCTGTCTATGTCATTCAAATGGCAAGATTTCATTCTTATTGATGGCTGAGTAATATTCCATCATTTATATATACCACCTCTTTATCCATTCATCAGTCGATGGACATTTGGGCTCTTCCATATTTTGGCTATGTTGATAATGTTGATAAACATCGGGATGCATGTGTCCCTTTAGTTCAAATAAGTATTTTTGTATCTTTTAGGTAAATATCTAGTAGTAGTGCAGTCGCTAGATCATAGAATAATTCTATTGTTTTTTTTTTTTTTTTTTTTTTTGCTTTTTGTGGAACCTCCATACTGCTTACCAGGTGTTTACACCAGTTTGTATTCCCACCAACAGTGCAAGAGGGTTCTCCTTTCTCCACATCCTTGCCAACATCTGTTGTTTTCTGTGTTGTTAATTTAAGCCATTCTGACAGGTGTGAGGTGATATCTTATAATCCAGTTAAGAATAGGCAGAGGATATGAATAGACATTTCTGCAAAGATATACAGGTGGCCAAAAGACACATGAAAATATGCTCAACATAACTCATCATCAGGGAAATACAAATCAAAACTACAATGAGATATCATCTCATTGCGGGTCTTAATGCCAGAAGTCAGATGTGCAATGTCTAAAATCTCACAGGAAGCAATATGTGACCCAATAACTTTATATCAATTTAAAATGTTACTCAAGTATAAAGATAATTTAAAATGTATTTGAATATTCAACAGCTCAGGGACAATTCATTCCATGATCATTTATTAAAAAATAAATTCTCGATATACTCACATTGGGGGTTAGGGCTGCAAGATGTGGATTTGGGGGAGACACAATTCAGTTCATAGCAGAGCAACAGAGCTTTTGTTCAATATCAATAAAAAACAAATTCTCGAAGAAAAACAAGCCAACAATAAAATTAATGAAGAAACTATAGTAAAATGGCTGCTGATGAGCTTTGAATTCATTTAATTCTAGCACTAAGAGTAAAGAAATGTGAAGACTATAAACCCTAACAAGATAGAAAATGTGCTTAACAAATGTTATCTGGGGAGGGGATGGTGGAGAAGATGGTGATCAGAATACTGTTTTTTTTTTAATTTTTATAGAGGGGGTACTAGGAAAATGGTAATCAGAAATCAAATTTGAAGTCAAGTAATCAAAAGATGGGGTGATGGGTATATTCAAAAATATAAAGGTAAACATGCAAAAGATATTATCTGCTAAAATTTGGTACAGGAAAATTTGGAAAAATATTAATTCCCTCATGCATGTGAAGAAGTAGTAAATATTAAAAATAGAAAATAATTATTATGTACTTAATATGATATAAAGGTATACTTGTAAAAGTAAGCATTAGTACTTTCTAGTTATAAACTTTATGTTAGCTATAAAAGTTAAAAATCATCAGAAGGAAAATTAAAAACAAATATTGGCAAAATATTCATAAAAATGGAAAATATCTAACATAAAGCTTGCTGATAAATATGTCCTATCAAAAAATGTTTTAATATTTACTTATATATTTTGAAAGAGAGAAAGGGGAAGAGGCAGAAAGAGAAGAAAGAGAGAATTCTAAGCAGCCTTCATGCTGTCAGCACAGAGCCCAACTCAGGACCTGAACCCACAAACTGTGAAATCATGACCTGAGTTGAAACCAAGAATTGGGTACTTAAACTGATTGAGCCAAGTAGGGGCCCTGATATGTCCTATCAAAAATTTTAACTTCACAAAATTTAATTAAAATAAAGAGGTACTCTAATTGCCTGAAAATAAAATTAACCTGTAAGTTAAAATATTTTTTCTTTTTTTGTTGTTGTTTATTTATTTTTGAGAGAGAGAGACACAGATTGTGAGCGGGGGAGGTTCAGAGAGAGAGAGGGAGACACAGAATCGAAACAAGCTCCAGGCTCTGAGCTGTCAGCACAGAGCCCGATGCGGGGCTCGAACCCACAAACTGTGAGATCATGACCTGAGCTGAAGTCGGCCGCTTAACCGACTGAGCCCCCAGGCGCCCCTAACCTGTAAGTTAAATATAAAAAAAAACATAAAACCACCGCTTCAAAAAGATTAAAAGTAAAAAGATGATGACGATATGCCAAACTAAGGCAAACCAAAGAAAGCAGTGTCATGATAGTTATATCAAACAAATTGAATTAAGACTTATACCTCCTATCACAGAAAAAGAAAAAAAGAGAGACCAAGAAGGCATTTTTATCATTTAATAGGGTTTATTCCAAATGAATATTTATCACTTGTAAATATCTATGTATAAAATACAAAAGCATCAACATATATAACCAAAGGTATAGGAAATGCAAAGAATAGTCAAGAACACATTTAGATTATGTCATTTTAATTTGCTTGTCCCACTCTGTCACATACAAATGGCCAAAAAATAAGTAAGGATATGAAAGCCCTAAATCACATAAAATTTAATAATATAAATCTAATTGATATTCATTGGACTTTCTACCCAGAAATCTAAGGACATGGTTTCTTTTCAAATGTCCAAGAAAACAATCATAAAAATTGATTTTGTATTAGGCCCCAGAGGAAAAACTAAGTGTTTTTAAAAAATACAGCAAACATTCTCTGATTACAATGTTGTAATAAAACAAAAAGTGGTACATGTACTTACCAACTGAAAATTAAGAAAATTAAAAATCACAATTTTTTGAGTCAAAGACTCAGTTGAAACCGTTACAGACTATCTAGAAAATAATGATAATGAAGACACCATATGAGAAATAACAAAAGCCATCCTCAGATGAAAACTTAGAGCCTAAACACATATTAATATAAGAAATAATTAAGATGGATTTAATTAAGATAAGTATTAAGTATACAGATATAGGGCCTCTTGCTATAGTTTTCGAATTTTCTTTTTTATGCTAATTTTCCATTTTTTGTGTGCTTTGGATCTACTATGAACACTTCCGTTTCATCTGATATTTTTGCTATTATAGTTATTTTTTTAAGTATTTATTTTGAGAGAAAGAGCTCATGTCGGGGGTGCGAGCAGAGAAGGGTAGAGAGAGAGGGAGAGAGAGAATCCCAAGCAGGCTCCATGCTGTCAGCATACAACTTGATGCAGAGCTCAATCTCATGAACTGTGAGATTATGACCTGAGCCTAAATTGGGAGTCAGACACTTAACCAAATGAGCCATCTAGGTGCTCCCCTGCTATCATAGTTATTTATAAGAGTTTTTCCTTATTTTATGAGCATTCCTCTTTGATAAGAGTCTATTGTTGTTTCATATAACCAATATATTGACTTATCTTTCTGAATATGTTAATGATTTTCTAATTTTAAAAATTTCTCTGCATGGTCCTGTTTGTTTCATGTTTTTTGCATGCTTGTATTGTTCTCTGTATTTTAGTACAAAAATGTCCTCATATCTGGCAATCCTTGGCTCTTTGCTGATTTCAACAGTGAGAAACATAAAAGCTGATTTGAGATTCTGAAACTTTGAGGATTTATCAAATGAGATTGTAACATAAGGTCACGGACTCTGCACTTATATTTATGAACATAAAATGTTGGTTTTATTGTATTCTCTTTTTATTAGTTGGAATGCTCAGAGTGATCTCCTCTAACTCATCCCTAGAATTCAAGAATTCTGAAAGTTTTGTTTGAGACAAAAGCTAGGGGATCTAACTTTCTGTGTACAACATTTACTTCACTTTCCCTCCTCCTCCTTTTCTCAGTAATGTACTGCACACCAACAGTACTTAGTGTTCTTTAGAAATATTTTTTTTTTTTTTTTTTTTTTTTTTTTTTTTTTTTACCTTCAGAAGACAGCCCTTTGGACTTGTGCTGCTGTATGGGAGATTGGGAAGTTAACTACTTCATAAACAGCTTCCTGTTTTTGATACCATGTTTATCCCCATTTCCAGTAGCATTTGGTACAACCAGTTCCTGAGCTTTTGCAGTTGTGAAGTACAGTAAAACCTTGGATTGTGAGTAACTTGTTCTGCTTGTGTTCTGCAAGACGAGCAAACATTCTAATACATTTTTACTTGATAAACAAGTGATGTCTCACAATATGAGTCGTATGTGACGCCAAATGTCACACGATCACAACTGAGCCAATGGTTCTTCTGTCTCTCTCTCTCTCTCTCTCCCTCCCTCCCTTTCCCTCTCCCTCTCTCTCTGTGGCTTTGTGGGTGATCATCTTCAATGCTCGGATACTCCGTCTCAGGCTATGGTGTTTGGTAGAAATTAGTGATTTTTCAAAATGTTGGAAGGTGCCCACAACTGGCACTAGTGTATTTTTTGTCACTTCAAAGCACCTAGGAATAGTCCTTTGCTTTTCCATACAAGAGTAAGCTTAGGAATGTTTTGCTTCATTCTAGGTCAGGCTGCCTGCAGATTCAGACCGTTTTCTCTGCTGACTTATTGCTAGTTACATTAAATACAGGAGATGACAAGAATTTATCAATACTGTACTGTAGTCAACATCTGTGTGAATGTATACAATGGCACCCATGCAGAAAAAGGCATGCCTTGAAAAGAAAGGCAGTAAGAAGGAGGAGATGATTATGGTGGAAGTTAAGGAGGAAGTCATTGAGAAGTACAAATGAGGTATGCGAATGAACGAAATTACAATATTTTATAAGAAGTCTGCATCTGCATCTCGTCTGCAGAGGAGGAGGAGAAAAGGGCCAAGGAATCCCTCACTTCGAAGGAAATTAGGGAGATGTGTATGTAAAATGTGGGGAGCAGCACAAGATTTTGTAGAAAAGCACTACCTGAATAAGGCTGTAGTAGTGTGAGCAATGAATCTGCTTAACAGCAATACAGTGTCACATTTCTACAAAATCCTCAAAAGGACGAAAGCAAATGTCATTGGATAGGTTCTTTGCTAAAGTTGCAGGAAAAGAAAAAGATTCCATTGAGCCAATAGATAGATACCAGTGATTCTGTTAGAGATCGTGAAAGTTGTCCTACACAATAACCCTCCTCTGTTTTCTCTCCCTCACACCAGTCGCAAAGGCTTTCAAATGTATGTGCAGGTTAGCTTGTTTATTTTTCATTATATTTTGTATTTTCTTTATTATTTTGTATTTATTGCAGTATTGTAATCATTATTATATGAATATTTTTGGGTTGTGGAACGAATCATCTGAATTTCCACTATTTCTTATGGGGAAATTCCGGGAAATTCGGTTTGATATACAAGTGCTTTGGATTACAACCGTGTTTCCAGAATGGATTATGCTTACAAACTAAGGATTTACTATATATATTTACTAGAGGGAGAGAGAGAGAGAGAGATTATAAGTACACCATTATTATATATTATATATAATTATAATTGCATCACATATATATGCTGTGTATACTGTATGTATATTGCCTATGTGATATTATATATACTATATACAACATATAGTAGCATGCTATATGTATTATTTATACTATATATTATATAGGATATTAATCATATTATATACTATATACACACTAGCAAACTACCAAGTAATAAAGAGTCATAGGTAGCACAAAATGTTTATCATTAAGACATTAACTTTAGGTTAAATAAACAAGATTGGAGTTAAGAAACAAAATTTTTGACTGTTGTGGATGTTATTTGGATGTGTATTGCCCCAAAATAATACCAGCTCAAGCAGAAAAAAAACATCTGGCTCATTCAACGTGCCATTTTCAGTTTCCACAAATTTCCTTAAGTAATAATCTACTGCATACTCTTTTTCTACACTTCTTGTCTACTAAACAATAACATTTTTAGAACATAGTAGCTGTAACATCACATATAATGAAAAGCATTGTTCAATTTCATAGGATAATCTCATAATTTGCATCTAGTTACTTATACCACAGATAGGCCCATGACTTGGTAGTGTACTATATGAGAAAATAAGCTGCCTGCAGTTATTAAAAATGGCTTGCTTCTCATAGAGATTCATTCCACTTAACCACAAAAGAAAGCCTATTAATTAGACTTTTGAATCCCATTAGGAAAAACAAATACCAATACTTAACTGCTCAAATATGACATGATGGAAAATTGCTAACATAATTAGATTTTTAATAGTGTTAATGACTCTTGTACCTTATTAATAAGAATTAAAACTAATGTAATATTATATGAAGAAAAATTGCCCCAGTATGTTCTTCTACAGGGAAATGTAGCATGATTATGTCTATTTCCACATGAAGGGGTTTTAATTTTTATTCCCTTCCAGTTGTAATATAACTCACATGTTCCTTGGCTTAATATATTATCCCTGACATTATGTGACAGAAGGTCCTACAAGTACACCATTTAGGTCTGCAGTCTCATTAGTTATCCTAAGTCAAGCATGATGTTGATTCTGGATGTAAAACTATACACATTGAAGGTTGAAATGTCTATTCCCTGCCCTCTTTCTCTACCTTTTCACAGATTATCACTTTTTTCAAAGCCTTCGTTTCAGCCCTTTATTTTTCCCATTTATTAGGCAAATTACACTCACTGTTTATATCATGCATTTAATCATTATTTTTTTGCACAGTCTCTCTCTTCTTAGTTATTCCATGGTCATAAAAAGTATGTTTTGTTGTCCAGTATGTCTCATCAATTCATTAATAAGCCAGTATTCATTTAGCATTTTCTTTATGTCCATCATGTTGAAGACACTGAGTGTAATAAGAGACATTATTTGTATTCATTCATTCATTCATTCATTCATTTTGAGAAGGAGCAGGGCGGGGAACAAAGAGAAAGAGGGAGAGAAAGAATTCCAGGCAGGCTCCATGCTGTCGGCACAGAGCCCAACGTGGGGCTTAATCCCATGAATTATGAGATGATGACCTGAGTCAAAATCAAGAGTTGGATGCTCAACTGACTGAGCCACCCAGGCACCCCAAGAGACATTATTAAGAAAATACATAATTCTTGTACTCAGGGAGAATGTTTATTTTCTAAAGGTTTTAGAATTGGGATGCCTGTGGCTCAGTTGGTTAAACGTCCAACTTTGGCTCAGATCATGATCTGTGGTTCATGGGTTTGAGCCCCGTATAGGGCTCTGTGCTGACAGCTCAGAGTCTGGAGCCTGCTTTGGATTCTGTGTCTACCTCTCTCTGCCCTCCCCTGACCGTGCTCGGTCTCTCTCTCTCTTTCTCAAAAATAAATAAACATTAAAAACATAAATGTTCTAGAATTATTTTTAGAAAATAAAAAGTACAAAATTAATATTTCTATGAACTCCTTCAGCTAGTTAAATTCACCCTCACAGCTGCCACAAAGACAAATGGATGTTCATTTTCAAATTAGGCACCAAGAAGTACATCAGAAAAAATAGCCAATATTTGAGACAGGTGACTTGCCAACCAATTTACAAACTCACTAAATACGTACATATTATAAAATAACTAATTGAATGACATATGATGTGACTTAGTATTTGTACTCATTCTTTCTTCATACTGGCATGTCATTCTAATGTGATTCTATCATCAGATAGACATCTACTATTCAAAATATGGTCCCTGGACTAGCAACATCAGCATTACAAAATGGCTTCCTGGAAGCCCTTGGGTGCCATCCCAGAGATTCTGAATTGTGATCTATAGTTTAACCAATTCCTCAAGTTACTCTTACGCACAATAATGTCTGAGAAGCACTGGGAGGCATTTGCTTAAATAAGGTGAAAAATTTCTTGCACTGAAAAAAGGGGAGGTGATGGTGATAGAGCGCAGACCATCAAGAGCATAATGTTTATCTGAGAGCAGTAATTTAGGCAGTGTTAGAAACTGAAGTTACTTAGGATAGTAATTGTCATAATGAAATAATTTGAAAATATATACAGTGGTTTTCCACTGGGGCTTTACATCTAAAATTGCCTGGCGAGATTTTTAAAGTTTTTTATTAAATTCCAGTTAGTTATAATACAATGTAATATGAGTTTCATGTGTACAATATAGTGAATCAATACTTCCATATAACACCTGGTGCTCATCACAACAAGTGCACTGTTGAATCCACCTGGAGAGCTTTTTAAAGTAAGAATACTTTGGTCTCACCTCCAGAGATTCTGATTTAATTTTTCTGGTGAGTTTTTTGTGCATCAGAATTTGTTTAAAGTTCCGTATGAGTTTTATGTGCAGCTAGAGCTAAGAACCATTGATAAAATACGAGAAGTTGTTAAGATAACTGGGTTAATTAGTTTGAGGGAGAGAAAACTTACATGGATGATCATAGAGCAGATTAATTTTGTGTAGTTCTAGAAAGCAGAATGGGACACTTAATGATTGAAGACCGATATAAGAATAATGGTAGTTTGAGCATATGAAACAAAAATGGGCACCTTTGAGGGTACCTATTGAGTTTAGGTGGAGACTGCACAGCCAAAAGGCCTTCGGTGACACTATAGCACACTCATGCATTTATCATTGTGCACTGGTTCAGTAGGGTACAGAATTGTCAGACTGTGTTATAATAGAGTAATCATAAGTATGTTTAACGAGTACTTTCTGTGCTGGGCACTTTACATGAGTTACTAGATTTCATCCAACCACAATTCTATGAGGACAAGTTCTTTGAAACCAAGGCTTAGAGAATTGAAAGAAATTACTTGAGATTACAAGTTAGTAGCAGGAACAGGCTTCAAACCAGGATTTATCAGACCCAACATCCCATAATTTTAATCCCATACAGTTCTACCATGATGCTCATGGATATGCAGTTTTATGATTCTCAGGTGTGCCGTTTAGCAATCACTATGCTATTTACTTGAAGATCAAATTTAATGACCAAGGAGGCTTATTTAAGCAAACTGCCATAAACATTAAAGAATAGTTTTAAAATCACTTTTTCAAAGCTTAGAATATAGAATGTCATTGAGAGAACAAAGCTGGGTTAAAAGACCTAGAATCTTAATTAAATTAAGTAAGTAGATAGATGATGATGATGATGATGATGGTGATAGATAGGTAGATAGGTAGGTAGATAAAAAGAATGAGTAATAAAACTAGGCAATTTGCAATACCAATACATTTTTTTATAAATCCTTTTGTTCCCCTCAGCTGTGATTGAAACCATATTTGTTTTTATTCTCTCTTTTTTAAAATTGTAGTCTATGTTTGTATTGCAGAACTAATTATGAGTCACCCAAGTGTAACCAAGGAGTGCTGAGGGCTCTGGAAATAGGACAAAGGAAATTCATTAAAAAGTAATGTTGAGCTTATAGTTTCAAAAGGTTATTAGAAATGCTAAACCACAGAACACCGTGGTCTGGGCTCGTACCATATCCAATCATTTATCGGTCCCAGGGTTCTGAACATTTGGTCATCGTCAGGCTTCTTAGCCACCAAATAGAAAGTCAGCTGATTCTACACTATGAGACTAGGATTAGTATGCTATCCTTAATTTGGGATACATCAACTCTTTCCTCCATCTTGATATACCATGCTCAGTATGCATCCCAGGCACACGGCAGCCTGGGGACCTTCAGTTTTCAGCTCAGGTGTGAACCCAAGTTATCACCTTTACTCTTCTCTGTGAAAGGACACCATAGGCTGACTTTTGTCAAACTTTCATAAGAGAATTACTTTAAAAATGATTTTTTTAATTAGAGAGAGCGAGCATAAGTCAGGGAGAGGGACAGAGGAAAGAGAGAGAATCTTAAGCAGGCTCCACACTCAGCATGGAACCCAGCATGGGGGCTAGATCCCATGACAACCTCTTAGCTGAAATCAAGAGTCAGATCTTCAATTGGCTGAGCCTCCTAGGCGTCCCTCATATGAAAACTTCTTAAAAACATGCATGGTGTAAAAATATGAATCAAAAGGTGTGTATTTTGTAATCAAAAGGTGAATATTTCAGTGTTTATTACAGTAAGTCCAAGTACTCTTATTCAGAGACCTAGGATAGCATAACATAGCATAGACAACCATTACTGTAGAGAATTTTCTGGGTTTATGAAGGGATCATAAGGCATGTATTTCAGCATCATTTTCATAAAATAATTTCTTCTGGACAGTCCGGTACCACTAACACTGAGATGCAGAAACAAGGAAAGCAGTAAACTTTTTTTCTGTAAAAAGCTAGATGGTAAATGTTTTATAGTTTGTGGACCATTATAGTCTCAGCCACTGAAACTCAACTCTCTTCTAGTGCAAAGTAGCCATACAAAGTATCCATGCAAAGTAGCCATAGTCAGTATGGCTGTCTTCCAATAAATTTTATTTATGGATCATGAATTTTGAATTTCTGGTAATATTTACATAGCATAATATATTCTTCTTTTGATTTTTTCCCCATTTAAAATGTGAAAACTATACTCAGCTCATGGGCTTTACAAAACTAGGTGGCTGACCGGATTTGTCCTACTGGCTATAGTTTGTTTACACTTACTTTACTCTTCTAATCACTCTGATTTCTAGAAGAGAAAGTAGAATTAGTTTAATTCATTAGACTGATTGATTTGTTTTGTTAATTTATTTGTTTATATGAAGATGCTACCCATATTTCTTTCCAAAGATGTTTAGAAATAAGAATTTGTGGTTAAATTACCATCTCCCTTACAGATTTTGGGATGTTTCGTTCTAGCTGTGTGAAAAATGCTACTGATATTTTGATGGAGATTGCACTGAATATGTAGATTGCTTTGGGTAATATAGACATTTTAACAGTTAATTCTTAAAATCAATGAGCACATAATATCTTCCCACTTATTTGTGTTGTCTTTAATTTGTATGGAACCACAACCTCCTCCCCTCACAAAAAAAAAAAAAAAAAAAAAACACGTGAAAATACAACAAAAATCCAAAAGTACTGGATAGCCAAAGCAATCAGAAGAAAGAAGAACCAAGTTGGAGATATCATGCTCCCTAATATCAAACTATACTACAAAGCTGTAGTAATCAGAATAGTATTATGATGCTGACATGAAAACAGACATATGCATTAATAGAGAGCTCAGAAATAAGTCCATGCACATATGATCAATTAATCTATTACAAAGGAAGCAAGAGTATACTATGGGAAAAGATGACCTCTTCAATAAATGGTGTTGGGAAAATTGGACAGCTACATGCAAAAGAATGGAACTGAACTACTATGTTACACCATGCACAACATAATTTCAAAATGGGTTGAATACTTGAATGTAAGACTAGAAGAAAACACAGGCAATAACTCTTGGACATCAGTCTTCACAATATTTTTTGGACCAGTCTTTTTAGGAAGGGCAACAAAAACTAAAATAAACAAATGGAATTACAAGTTAATTTGCTCTTGCACAACAAAAGAAAGCATCAACAAAACAAAAAGGCAACCTACTGAATGATAATATCAGCATAGCATACATCCGTTATAATGGATGTATATATATATAAAGTATCCTGATTTACAACTGTGTGGAGGATGTTAATAGACATCCTTCCAAAGTAGACATAAAGATGGCTAACAGACATATTCAAGTTCACTAATCATCAGAGAAATGTAAATCAAAACCACAATGTGATATTTCCTTGTACCAGTCAGAATGTTTATTATCAAAAAGACAAGTGTTGGTGAGGATGTGGAGGTAAGTCCTCCACTTAGGTGTGCTGTTGGTGGGAAAGTAAATTTGTGCAGTCACTATGGAAAACATATGGACAGTCCTCAAAAAATTAAAAATAGAACTACCATATGATCTAATAATTCCACTTCTGAGTATTTATGTGAAGAAAATGAAAACACCATTTTGAAGAGATATATGCACCTGTTTATTGTAGTATTATTTACAATAATCAAGTTATGGAATCAGCCTAAGTGTCCATCAATAGATGAATAGATATAGAAGATGTGATATATATGAAATGAAATATTACATAGCCATAAAATATGAAATCTTGCCATTTATGACAACATGGATGGACCTAGAGGGTGTGTGCTAAATGAAATTAATCAGACAGAAGAAGACAAGTTTCATATAATTTCACTTACATATGGAATCCAGTAAACAAAACAAATGAACAAACAAAACAAAACAGAAATAGACTCATAGAGACAGGAAACAAACATGGTTACCAGAGAGAACTGGGTGGCAGGCAAAATAGGTGAAGGGGATTGAGAGGTACAAACTTCCAGTTATGAAAGAAATAAGTCATGGAAGATGTAATGAACAATATAGGGAATATAGTCAATAATATCATAATTACCTTTGAGGATCATTTAGTGATGTATAAAAGTATTGAATCAGTATGATGTACACCTGAAACCGATGTATGTTAGTTATATGTCAATTACAAAAAAAAAAAAATAATCATCTCACCTCCCTTGGGAGAGACTTGGTTTTGATTCTCGGCCAAAGTCATCAGACACACACTATAGTAAATAAATAGTAAATAAATTTGGAATATAAAGTCCTCCTTACCCATGTGACTTTGAAAAATTACTTTATATTTATGATTCTTAAACTCCTCATCAGCAAAATGGAAATCATGCTTAATATGAGGAGCAAAAAAGATTCTCTGAGTAGATTATCATCTCTGGAGTGATATACAAAATATACTTTGTTATTTTTAAATTTGGAAATGATATTAGCTTACATTTACAGTAATAATAATTACACTTCTTCCTATGGGCTAGGCATTGTTTTGAGGCTTAACATGTATTGATTCATTTGATCCTCACAACAACCATATGAAATGGGTACTTTTGTTATTCACCATTTTACTTATTTGCATATTAGGACACAAAGAGCTTAAGTGATTTACCCATGGTCTCACAACTAGTAAGTGACAGAGGTAGGATTTGAATTCTACATTCTTGCACCTGAATCCATACTCTTCACTGCTACATCTTTTGTTTCATATTATGGTCTAGTTATGTGCCACACACTGTAGTAACCATTTCACATATGCTATGTAATGAAATGCTGAGAACAATCTTATAATGTGGACATAGCAGGTTAGTAGTTAAGTGGGTAGGCTCTGAAGATGGGCTTCCTGGACTCAGTTTTCTTCTTCCCTACTTTGTGAGCAAGTTACTTATCTTTAAGACTGATTTTACTGGGAATGATAGTAATGATAGACACCTTTTGAGTCTTGTGAAGATCAAATGAAAAGATGCCTGTAACATACCTAGCATTGTCCCAGCTTACAATTTTAAATCTTTTCAGTTACTCACTTGCTTACTCATTCATTTATTTCTATTTCTTGAATAGTGGACTTGACTAAATTTTAAATAATGCAAGCATATATTTGTATTTAAAATATTAATGCATATATTTTGTTTCCCAATGTGTGATATATGAAATATCTGTAGTGAGCAATATGGTGCCAATCAGTAAGAAAATACTAATATGAAGACTGACATAGATTTTGGCTTTACTAGTTTGATGTTGTGATACATGCCTGAAAACCCAGTGACAGAATGCATGATATCTAAAACAGTTTTTTTTTATTTTGACCTTGATAGAGCACTTGAAAGATGCCTGCTTGAAGTTTAGATCTGAATGTATTAGTAAAAGCTTTCATTAATTGGCTTATACTTGATGATGTTATTTGATAAAAATAGAATTATGTAACAAGAGTTTCAGCATCTTGTCTTTTGACAAAGTATCTGTGAAAAGACAAGTCCTGCAATATATAGGAAAACTTAAAAGTATTTCTCAACTTCTTTCCATAGATTATTCTTTAAGATGATTAGAATTTCTTACCTCTTGGAGGAAACTTTGGAGTAACATATTTGGAAGACAGGTCTTGGTAGGTAATTAGAGAAGTATTAGCTATGTGATCTGGCTAATAACAGTTTCATAATATTTTGCACACTTTCATCTGACTCACAAATGGGAAGTAAACTTAGAAGGATATGATCTATATCTCTCATTTTACAAATGAAGATACAAAGAGAATAACTTGTCTATGGTCAAACAAGAAGAGAGAAAGAGTAGGCCTAGAATCCAAGGATCTCATCTCCTAATCCCAGTTGTTTTCTACTACCATGTGCTCTCTTCTACATTAAATGAGTCTACTATTTTGCAAGCCCTCAATAATTCAAATTTAAAAATCAAACCAAATATATACATTATTGAAATATTATAGGGTTTCTGATATAAACAGATCCGTGAGGCTTATCTTTTTATCACATTTTTAAAAAACACTTTATAAGCTATAAAGCAGGTGACAGCCATTTTTATGAACTGCTTTATCAAGGGCATTCAATCCTATATTTTACTTATGTGATCTGCTAATTGATAGGAAAGATTGGCTATTTCAACTATTAGGTTTGGGTTCATAAAACTGACACTATTAAAGAAAACCATTCAGTCAATTAATTAACAAAAAAGCAGGAAAGAATATCCAATGGGAAAAAGACGCTTCAACAAATGGTGTTGGGAAAACTGGACAGCCACATGCAGAATGAAACTGGACCACTTTCTTTCACCATGCACAACAATAAATTTAAAATGTATTAAAAGCCTAAATGTGATATAGGAAACTATAAAAATCCTAGAAGAGAACACAAGCAGTCACCTGACAAATTGACATTGGTCATAGCAACTTCTTACTAGATATGTCTTCTGAGGCCAGGGAAACAAAATAAAAAATAAACTATTTGGACTTCATCAAAATAAAAACCAGCTGCACAACAAAGGAAACAGGCAACAAAAATTGAAGACAACCTATGGAATTGGAGAAGATATTTGCAAGTGATATCTGATAAAGGGTTAGTATCTGAAATATATTAAAAAACAAAAGTACCAAACTCAACACCCAAAATGCAAATCATCCAGTTAAAAAATGGGCAGAAGACATGAATAGACTTTTTTCCAAAGAAGATATACAGGTGGCTAACAGACACATGAAAAGATGCTCAACATCAACTTATCATCAGGGAAATGCAAATCAAAACAACAATGAGATATCACCTCACTCCTGTCAGAATGGCTAAAATCAAAACACAAGCAACAATAGGTGTTGGCAAGGATGTGGAGAAAGGGGAACCCTCTTGCACTCTTGATGAGAATGCAAACTCACCAGAGTGAGTGTAGACACTCTGGAAGACAGTATGGTGCTTCCTCAAAAAGTTAAAAATAAAGCTTCCCTATGACTCAGTAAATGTACCACTAGGTATTTACCCAAAGGTTACAAAACTATTATTTCTAAGGGATACATGTACCTGATGTTTATAGCAGTGTTAACTACAATAGGCAAATTATGGAAAAACCCCAAGTGCTCATTGATTGGTGAACAGATAAAGAAGAGATAGTATGTATATATTCAATGGAATATTACTCAGCCATAAAAAAGAATGAAACTTTGATATTTGGAGTGTTATGAAAGGAACTAGAGTCTATTATGCTAAGTTAAATAAGTCAGTCAGAGAAAGACAAATATCATATGATTTGACTCATATATGGAATTTGAAAAACAAAGGAGCAAAAGGGAAAAAATGACAAACAAGAAAACAGACTCTTAACTATAGAGGACAGGTGGTTATCATAAGGGATGTGGGTAGGAGGATGGCTTAAACAGGTGATAGGGACCAAGGAGTGCACTTGGGATGAGCGTGGGTGTTGTATGAAACCACTGAAGCACTATAGTGTACACCTGAAACTAATTTTACACTGTTAAACTGGAATTTAAACAAAAACTTAAAAAAAATAAAAGCAAAAAGATATTGATCCTATGTGGGCATTTGGCAGTTGGTGACTGGTTCTATATCTGAAATTTTTACTTCTATTGATAGGAAATGAGAATTTTAAAAATCTATATACCAATTTGAGCATCTGATCTCTTTAAGATGAACTTCTAACAAATACAGTTCTTTTTTAATTTTTTTAAGTGAATTTATTATTTTTGAGAGAGAGATGGAGTGAGTGGATGAGGTCAGAGAGAGGGAGGGAGAGAATCCCAAGCAGGCTCTGCACTGTCAGCATGAAGCCTGATGTGGGGCTAAAACTCAAAAACTTTGGGGCTCGAACTCACAACTGTGAGATCATGACCTGAGCGGAAACCGAGTTGGATGCTTAGCTGAATGAGCCACCCAAGGGCCCCTAATTGCAGCTCTTTCATCAAGTAGTAGTGCTAATCTAATGCCAGATTGGATGACAGGGTACCAAGGGCAGTCTCTGAAGTACTGAGAAAGAAAAGTGTTTTGCCAGATGGAAATCCAACATGGTGGAGAAGTAGGGGGACCTGAAGTTCCCTCATCACATAAACACAGCAGCATTGAGGCCAAAGGACTTTGGATTCCAAGAGTCTGGGCTGCAGAGTGACAGAGACATCTCCAGGGACCCACGGGGACAACTGGCAGGTCATAGGGCTACTTCAATGAACAAATCAAAGCACACCTGTTTGAAGTCCAAAACATCACTATAAGTAGGGAGATAAAGCAACTAAAGTCACAACAACAGAGAGTAAGTAACACACTCCAAAAAACACCTCCTGAAGTGCCAGGTCCTGAACAGTGTATGACCCTCTTTAATATAGTAGTGCTTGCAGGTATAGGACACATAACAAGCTTTTAAAATACATAAGGGAAAGAAAAATAAAAAAAGATGAAATGGAAGAATTCTCCTTAAAAGAAATTCCAGGAAGAAATGACAGCTAAAGAATTGATCAAAACAGATATAAACAATATAACTGAACAAGAATTTAGAATAATAGTCATAAGATTAATTGCTGGGATGGAAAAAAGAATAGAAGACAGCAGAGAATCTATTGCTCCAGAGATCAAGGATCAAGGAACTAAAAATAGCCATGTTGAATTTAAAAATGCTGTAAATGAGGTGCAAAACAAACTACAAGTGGTGACAGTGAGGATTGAAGATGCAGAGGAGAGAATAAGTGAAATAGAAGATAAAATTATGGAAAAGGATGAAGCTGAGAAAAAGAAAAAAATTCTAGACCTCGAAGGGAGAATTAGACAACTAAGTGATTGAAATAAGTGTAATAATATCAGTATCATAGGAGTTCCATAGGAAGAAGAGAGAGAGAAAGGAGTGGAAGGTGTACTTGAACAAATCATATCTGAGAACTTCCCCAATCTGGGAAAGGAAACAGACATTGAAATCCGGAGGCACAGAGAACTCCCTTCAAACATAACAGGAATCAATCTTCTGCATGACATATCATAGTGAAACTGGCAAAATAGAAAGATAAAGAGAGAATTCTGAAAGCAGCTAGGAACAAATGGGCCTTAACCTACAAGGATAGACACATAAGGGTAGTAGCAGATGTAGCTATTGAAATTGGCAGGCCAGAAGGGAGTGGCAAGAAATATTCAATGTGTTGAATAGGAAAAATATGCAACCAAGGATCCTTTATCCACCCAGGCTGTCATTCAGAATAGAAGGAGAGATCAAGGTTTTCCCAAACAAAAACTGAAGGAAGTCATCACCATGAAACCAGCCCTATAAGAGATACTAAGGGGAACGCTGAGTGGAATGTTGCAAGGACCAAAAAGAACCAGAGACATCACTACAAGCATGAAACCTGCAGATAACACAATGACTCTAAATCCATATCTTTCAATAATAACACTGAATATAAATGGACAAAATGCTCCAGTCAAAGGACAGGGTATCAGAATGGATTAAAAAAAAAACCAGACCCATCTATTTGCTGTCTACAAGAGACCCACTTTAGACCTAAGAACACCTTCAGATCGAAAGTGAGGGGATGGAGAACCATGCTACTGGAAGTCAAAGACAGCTGGAGTAGCAATGCTTTTGCTACTTTTCAGATCGAAAGTGAGGGGATGGAGAACCATGCTACCAGAAGTCAAAGACAGCTGGAGTAGCAATGCTTACATCAGACAAACTAGATTTTAAACTAAAGGCTGTAACAAGAGATGAAGAAGGGCATTATATCATAATTATGGAGTCTATTCATCAAGAAGAGCTAACAATTATAAATGTTTATGCATCCAATTCAAGAGTACCCAAATATATAAACAATCTCAAATATAAGCAATCTTATTGGTAAAAATGTGGTACTTTCAGGGGACTTTAATAGTCCACTTACAGCAATGGGGAGATCATCTAGGCAGAAAATCAATAAAAAACCAATGGCCCTGAATGATACATTGGACCAGCTGGACTTGACAGATATATTCAGAGCTTTTCATCCTAAAGCAGCAGAATACACATTCTTCTGGAGTGTAAATGCAACATTCTCCAAAATAGATCATATACTGGGTCACAAAACAGCCCTTAGTAAATATAAAAGACTTGAGATTACACCATGCACATTTTAAGATCACAATGCTATGAAACTTGAAATCAACTACAGGAAAAATTTGAAAAACCTCCAAATGCATGAAGGTTAAAGAACATCCTACTAAAGAATGAATAGGTCAACCAGGCAATAAAAGAAAAAAATTAAAAATATATGGAAACAAATAAGAATGAAAACACGACAATCCAAACCCTTTATGATGCAGCAAGAACAGTCCTAAGAGGAAAATACATTGCAATCCAGGCCTATCTCAAGAAATAAGAAAAATCCCAAATACAAAATCTAACAGCACACCTAAAAGAACTAGAAACAGAACAACAAAGAAACCCCAAGGCTAACAGAAGAAGAGAAATAATAAAGGTCAGAGCAGAAATAAACAATATAGAATCCAAAAATAAATCCCCAGTAGAAACATATCAATGACAGTAAGAGCTGGTTTTTTGAAAAAAAAATAAACAAAATTGATAAATCCCTAGCCAGGCTTCTCAAAAAGAAAAGGGGACTCAAATAGATAAAATCACGAATGAAAATGGACTTATCACACCTAATCCCTCAGAAATACAAACAATTATTAGGGAAGAGTATGAAAAAATTATATGCTAACACACTGGACAACCTGGAAGAAATGGAGAAATTCCTAGACAATTACATACTACCAAAACTCAAATGGTAAGAAATAGAAAATTTGAACAGACCCATAACTAGTGAAGAAATTGAATCAATTATCAAAACTCTCCGAACAAATAAGAGTCCTGGGCCAGATGACTTCCCAGGGGTATTCTACCAGACAGTTAAAGCAGAGTTAATACCTATTCTTCTCAAGCTGTTCCAAAAAATAGAAATGGAAAGAAAGCTTCCGGATTCATTCTATGAAGTCAGCATTACCTTGATTCCCAAACCATACAGAGGCCCCACAAAAAAGGAAAATTAGAGGCCAATATCCCTGATGAACATGTATGCAAAAATTCTCAACAAGATACTAACAAATCAAATTCAACAGCATATAAAAAGAATTATTCACCATGATCAAGTGGGATTCATTCCTGGGTTACAGGGCTGGTTCAATATTCACCAATCAGTGTTATACATCACATTAATAAAAGAAAGGATAAGAACCATATAATCATGTCAATAGATGTAGGTAAAGCATTTGACAAAATACATCATCGTTTCTTAATAAAAACCCTCAAGAAAGTTAAGATAGAAGGAACACACCTAAACATCATAAAAGCCATATATGAAAAGTCCACAGCTAATATCATCCTTAGTGCGAAAAAACAGAGTTTTACCCCTAAGGCCAGGAACATGACAGGGATGTCCACTCTCACAACTGTTGTTTAACATAGTGTTGGAAGTACTAGCCTCAGCAATCAGACAACAAAAGGAAATAAAAGCATTCAAAATTGGTAAAGAAGAAGTCAAACTTTCACTTTTCGCAGACGACATGATACTCTACATGGAAAACCCAAAAGACTCCACCAAAAGGCTTCTAGAACTGATACATGAATTCAGCAAAGTCACAGGGTACAAAAGCAATGTACAAAAATCGGTTGCATTTCTATACACCAATAATAAAGCAGAAGAAAGAGAAATCAAGAAACTGATCCCATTTACAATTCCACCAAGAACCATAAAATACCTAGGAATAAACCTAACCAAAGATGTAAAAGATCTGTATGCTGAAAAGTAGAAAACTTGTGAAGGAAATTGAAGAAGACACGAAAATGGAAAAATATTCCATGCTCATGGATTGGAAGAATAAATATTGTTAAAGTGTCAGTACTACCCAAAGAAATCTACACATTCAGTGCAATCCCAATCAAAATTGCACTGGTGTTCTTCTCAAAGGTAGAACAAACAATCCTAAAATTTGTATGGAACCACAAAAACCCAAATAGCCAAAGTAATATTGAAGAAGAAAACCAAAGCAGGAGGCCTCACAATCCCAGACTTTAGCCTCTACTACAAAGCTGTAATCATCAAGACAGTATGGTTGGCACAAAAAAGACACATAGACCAATGGAATAGAATAGAGAACCCAGAATTGGACCCACAAATACATGGCCAACTAGTCTTTGACAAAGCAGGAAAGAGTATCCAGTGGAAAAAAGACCGTCTCTTTAGCAAATGGTGCTGGGAGAACTGGATAGCAACATGCAGAAGAATGAAACTAGACCACTTTCTTTAACCATACATAAAAATAAACTCAAAATGGATGAAAGACCTAAATGTGAGACCAGAAACCATCAAAACCGTAGAGGAGAAAGCAGGCAATAGCCTCTTTGACCTCAGCCGCAGCAATTTCTTGCTTGACACATCTCCAAAGGCAAGGGAATTCAAAGCAAAAATGAACTATTGGGACCTCATCAAGATAATAAGCTTCTGCACTTCAAGGAAACAATCAACAAAACTAAAAGGTAACCAACAGAATGGGAAAAAATATTTGCAAATGACATATTGGATAAAGGGTTAGTATCCAAAATCTATAAAGAACTCACCAAACTCAACACCCGAAAAACACATAATTCAGTGAAGAAATGGGCAGAAGACCTGAATAGACACTTTTCGAAAAAAGACAAGATGGCCAACAGACACATGAAAAGATGCTCAGCGTCACTTATCATCAGGGAAATACATCAAAACCATACTGATATACCAC
>CM053572.1:92850353-92861024 GCA_028646485.1 Cryptoprocta ferox | reverse complement strand
TCCTCAAAAAATTAAAAATAGAACTACCCTACAACCCAGCAATAGCACTACTAGAAATTTATCCAAAGGATACAGGAGTGCTGGTTCATAGGGGCACATGTACCCCAATGTTTATATCAGCAATAGCCGAATTATGGAAAGAGCCTAAATGTCCCTCAACTGATGAATGGATCAAGAAGATGTGGTTTACATATACAATGGAATACTACTTGGCAATGAGAAAGAATGAAATCATGCCATTTGCAGCAACATGGATGGAACTAGAAAGTGTTATGCTAAGTGAAATAAGTCAGTCAGAGAGAGACAGATATCATATGTTTTCACTCATATGTGGAGCTTGAGAAACTTAACAGAAGACCATGGGGGAAGGGTAGGGGAAAAAATAGTTATAAACAGAGAGGGAGGGAGGCAAGCCATAAGAGACTCTTAAATATAGAGAACAAACTGAAGGTTGATGGGGGGGCGGTGGGGGAGAGGGTAAAATGGGTGATAGGCATTGAGGAGGGCACTTGTTGGGATGAGCATTGGGTGTTGTATGTAAGCAATGAACCATGGGAATCTAACCCCAAAACCAAGAGCACACTATATACATTGTATATTAGCCAAATTTGACAATAAATTATATTAAAAAAGAAAAGTGTTTTGCCAAGACAATGGATAGTGAGAGAGAAAGGAGGATGTTAGATAGAAAATTGCAGACATTTACAGGCTATACCTTAAGGGAATGGTGAAAATTTTTGTCAAGGAAAGATAGCAGACTTTGGACAAGATACATATATTGATCCTTTAGCTGAACCAGTGACTGAACCTGTAGACTTGCTCGTTACAACAGTCACTCTGAGTGTTGAGAATTCTGATGCTGTCCCCGGTGTTGTATTTCACATTCTAAAACTACAAGTGGAAGTATCATCAGGAAATATAAAAGTGAGACAGATTAAAGGGAATTAAATTGGGAGTCTAAGTCAAAACCAGAATGTTTAATGCATCTTTGACAATATTACCCCTGATTTTTTTTCTTTTCATAAGTGTGGTTTTTGGTATCAAGGTTTTTTTTTTTCCCCAAATTAACTAGTTTGATTTCTTCATCTCTGTGACTGTTTACGCACAACATTAATTGAAGTAGGATTATTGTCATATTACTGATTAATTTGGTCAAAATATATAGTGGAGTTAGATAATCGTGCAAGCTGGAATAAACACTTCAAAAGGCCTAGCTAACTTGTATACTCATGATACAAGTAACATTGCAAATGTATTGTTACAAATGTGGAGGAGAAATATCCATTTTTTATTGTTGTTTTTGTGTCACCCAACTGGAAAAGACACAGGAATATTTCTGATCAGCACACCTATCCATCCCTTCATTACAGTGCTTCCTAGAAGGTTATTATGTGTATAGCTCTTCTATGGAAGCTACAAGGATGAACGTAATGATGGGATGATAGATGTAATCTAGCAACTCTGATAGAAGTTAAATATGACAAAGACAAATATGCTGTTGTAATCACAAGTATGGTAAGTGTTATGGAAGAAGTTCTGGTTGCTATGAGGTGAGTTTGTGGCTCACTAGGTGCTTATAGGAGGAAGTTGATTTCTACTCTGTTGCTCTGTTTGGTGAAGATACTTTGATTTTCCATATTCTGCATATCTTGGAGTTGGTAGGAGATGCTGACCTTATTCAATGCACCATTTCCACTGCCTTAACTAGTGTTTATTCACTTTTTGGAGAAAGCCATTCTCACATGAGGCTCATGCTATCTGGCTGGTCTTTTATCTATCCCTGCTCCTCCAACCTTTGAGATTTTGTGAATTGGATCCTGCCTTGTCTCCCCTTATACCCCAACTGCTCTTAGCTACTTTAGGTACTTTGAACATTTGCATGGTCATTTACCCAAATTTCTGACCCTTTCTTCCCTGATGAACCTTCATTTCCTTTCTTTGTTACTCAATCTATGGCCAGAAGCTTAGATGGTATAATTGCTCAGAGATGTTCTATCTCTGAAATCTTAACTTAGTGGCACCCATTTTCACCATAACCATTTAGTCATTCAATTTCCTTAGTATTTTGATGATATATAACTTTTGTTCTTTAAATGCATCACAACATCCAGTTCCTAGTTTCTACCTGGCTTTAATTTCTTCTCTAGTCCTGTGGACCTCATGAGGGCATCACTTCAGCCTCTCTATTGCCTACACACTCAAATCTCTTCCCCTTCTAACTGTAGTCTAATTTCTGCCCTACAATGCAACCAAATTTGATCCTTCCAAGGCCACATACAGTAGACATATTTGGGTCATTATTGAACTTACACTCTATTATTTAACACTGGTGACATTGCCTATACTCTAAAAGGATCCCTTCCACAAATTTTTTCTGCCTCTGTCTTTCTTTACTGACATTCTCAGCCTCTTTCATGGAATCTTATTTTTCTTGTTATCTAAACCAGTTTATGTGCTATTTCAATTTATCCTCCTGATTTATCTTGTCAAGTGACACAAATTCAATAGCCTATAAAATAGAAACACACAAATACACATTTGACCTCAACCTCTCTCTGCATCCAATATCATTGTATTCAACTGCCATGATACTGTCTACAAGTATGTCAGTGACATCATTCCCCAAATGGAATCCATCATTTCCCTTGCTCTACTTCTAAATGAGTCTTCTTCCAAAATCTCTATCAGTAGAAGCCACTACAATCCAAATATTATTACTCAAGCTAGAAATATGAGAGTGATTCCAGATTCCTCCTTTTTCTGCCCCTCTCCACACATCCAATGTATCAAAACAGTCCTGTGGATTATTGTATCTCAGTATCTCCTGCATTTGTCCACTTTTCTTCAGCTCACATTCATTTTGTTCAAATTACCATCTTCTGTTTGAAATATTGCCATAGTTTCTTAAGTTAGTGGTAGACTTCAGAGTCCAGAGTGCTAACCATTAAACTATGGAACCGAGTTAGACTTAAGATAGAGATAGAGATAACTCCTAACTCTAATGATTATTTCTCCTATCTTCTGTACTGGTTATTAAAAAAATAAATAATTAGCTACTATAAAACTAATACATAATTTATTCATCCTTTAAGTCCTACAAAGATACCATGTAGTCAACAGGATAAAGTCCCAACATAGCATTTTCATATAAGAAGACCACCTTTTTCACACCTTCATTTCTGATCTGGTCACCTCTTGTAGTTCCCTCCACCCCTAAATACTATAAATTCTTGGTCATGGAGAAAAATAGAATGTTCCTAGAAGTTCCATGCTATCTCCAATGATACACCAAATGGGCTTTGGAATCAGACTTTCTGAGATAAAATCCAGTATGTTTGACTTTGGACAAATTGTCTACGTTTTACCCTGTATAGAGAGATGATTATAGTGAATGCCTCACAGTTGTTTGGGAGAATTATAGTAGGTGTCCTCCTTAAAGCATGTAGCATAAGGCCTGATTTGTAGCTGCTCAATTAAGATAGAAATAACAAACAAAGAAATATCTTCATGTCTTGATCCTAAATGCTCTTTCATACTGGAGTCTCCTAATCAAATTCTGCAAAACTCATTTCAGATAATTTTTTTTCTCTAGGAAGTCTTCCATGACCACTTCCATGACCACTTCCTTCTTACTCCCAAATTCACATAAATTCTCCCTCTCTTACACACACACACACACACACACACACACACACACACCTATTATTGCACTTGTCATACTGTATTGTAAGTATTTGCTTGGATCTTCACACACTCAACTGGACAGTAGTGTTAAAGTGGATATCTGCATCCTAATTGTCCAGCACTTTACCAAGAGCATTGTAGGTGGCTGAATAAATGGATATGCATATAAAAAATGGAACAGTTCTTTTAGATAGTCCAAATAAATTTGTCCATATGGGCTACACTTGAATAGATCAGAATAAGAATAATTTATGTACTTACTTTCATGTTGTCATGTATATGATCCTAAATTCTTACACATTCCTTATTAAAAACAAATGAACCCAAGCTGAATACACATTTTAATACTCTCCAGGATACTTAGGTTTAATGAAATATTGAAAAATAATAAATGATAATAATAAAACTGTATTGTTAAAAAAAGAAAAGAATAACAGTTTGTGGTAATGTGTGATTATATTAATAAACTATTTATTTTATTCATGGTTGACTAATAGTTTTCTTGGGTATTTCTGTCATCGTCAAAGGGAATACTCTCTGACTGCCTCTCTTTTATGCTTCAGTGATGCTGAGTTTTTCTGTGAAGCACAAGAACCAAGATCATTGAAAATGGGGTAAGATAGGAGGAAGGGAACACCTTTGTTATCTTACTTTTACATTGGTTCCTCCTTTATACAACTTTTTATAAATTATAGAAGAGCAGATGCCAACTAAAAGGCAGCCTTAGTTTTAATATTCTCTTGTCATTCTATTTTCTTTTGTTTAATTGATAAGGAAAATGAGAAAACAGGATAGGTTCTCTATTATTTCATATGGTATATCTGGCAGCTGGAGAATAGCAGTGGTTGACAAAATGTTCAGTTAATTGAAGCCATGTAGTGGATATTGATGATCTTTCTACATTTAATGGAGAAATAAATCTACTGCTAGAGAAAAAAAATACAAATGGCTCTTTGGCTGATATATGTCCACACTATCCTCTTCAGGCAAATCAAAAAATAATAATTACTTTCCCAGATGCAATATGTTAATGCTTAATTGCACTCTACAGAGCATCTCAAGTTTAAGAAAAATAACAGTGTAGTTTATTCCTTGATTTTTAACTGTTAGATATAATGAAAACATACTGAGATAAAAACATTTAATTCACTCAGCAACCTGTTGGTGACAGCAAAGTTACACAAATTCTAGCAGGAAGCCATATATTCAAATGAGCCTATTCAAGCTTTCAAAATATTTGTAAAATAATGGACAATATAAGGGATATTTATCGAATGGGACTATTATAAATTTATTTTATTTTTTGTAATTTCTTTTTTTAAGTATTTATACTCCCATTAGTTAACATGCAGTGCAGTATTAGTATCAGGTGTACGATATAGTGACTCTATGCATATATTTTAAAACTCTGGTTACTCTGTTTACATACTATTTTGGACCTATTGAAATTTTAAACATGTAATGGCTTGGATAAAAAAATGTGAATATTTCTGTAAAATATCCTGTTCAGAAGCATTTAGTAGGTCATAGGTAATGCCATGATTCAAAGAAAAAAAAATTTGCAATGACAATAGAAAAAAGTTGGGCTGTAAGGCCTTAGTATTAATTGTAGTCAACCCACTATAGTGACATTTTAAAAATTCAAAAATTCCCAAAATTGTCTTAAATTTCTCAATTTTAGCCTACTTGGGAATAGTATTTATGATTTAACTGATTTGAAAGTATTTATTTGCCTCCTCTTTCCCCTTCAATAAGACCAGTTAGGAAAATTCCTGCCATTATACCATATTAAAACCAAGCACTAGGTCCTCAGTTACACAACTCAGTACAGTTTATGAACATACATTAATGTGACTGAATTTAAAATTATATTAGCTAAAACCTCTCTCATTCTGGATTCCATTATATCTATTATGCCCTGTTAAATTTTCTGTTTATCTGGTTTCCTCTCTATTGTTGCCTCTAACACTTCTCCCTTCATTTTAGAGAAGCTTTGCTCCACACCATCTCTTTTGTTCTTTCCTTTCTCAAAGGTATCTCAAGGTTCATGTCTTCATACTCAACCTTCTCTCCTCCATTGCTCAAGCATATGTCCTAAACAATTTTCTATGTGCTGAGGAATAGTATGAATCCTATAGGAAATTACAGTAAGAATCACAGAAAGATTTCACTTCACAGTATAACTCTGATTATCAATATTTCTTTTTTTTTCTTCCCTCAGTTCTTTATTTTTTAATTTCAGGTAAGGAATTTAGTGATTTATCACTTACGTACAATGCTTGCTGTTCATCACAAGTGTCCTCCTTAATCCTCATTTCCTAACATATCCTCACTGCCCAACCCCCTCCAGTAACCATCAGTTTGTTCTCTATAGTTAAGTCTGTTTCCAGGTTTGCCACTTTTTCTCTCCCCAATGTTCATTTGTTTTGTTTCTTAAATTCCACATTATTAGTGAAACCCTATAGTATCTGTTTCTCTGAGTTATTTCACTTAGGATCATACTCTCTAGCTCCTTCCATATCATTGCAAATGACAAGATTTCATTCTTTATTATGGCTAACTAATATTCCATTGTGTGTGTGTGTGTGTGTGTGTGTGTGTGTGTGTGTATGCTACCTATTCTTTTTCCATTCACCAATCAATAAGCACTAGGGTTGTTTACATAATTTGGTTATTGTAGATAACACTGCTATAAACATTGGGTACATGTATCCCTTAGAAATAATAGTGTTGTATGCTTTTGGTGAATACGTAGTGGTACAATTGTAGGGAAGTGTACAGTTGTAGGGAAGCTCTATTTTTAGCTTTTTGAGGAAACACCATACTGTTTTCCAGAGTGGCTACACACACTCTGGTGAGTTTGCATTCTCACCAACAGTGCAAGAGGGTCCCCCTTTCTCTACATCCTCGCCACACCTATTGTTGCTTGTGTTATTGATTTTAGCCATTCTGACAGGAGTGAGGTGATATCTCATTGTCGTTTTGATTTGCATTTCCCTGATGATAAGTTGATGTTGAGCATCTTTTCATGTGTCTGTTAGCCATCTGTATGTCTTCTTAGGAAGAATGTCTCTTCATGTCTTCTGCCCATTTTTTAATTGGATGATTTGTATTTTAGGTGTTGAGTTTGGTAAGTTTTTTAGATTTTAGAGTTTTTAGATTTTTAAGATAAGATTTTTAGATTTAGATTTTGTGGGTTTTTTTTTGATGTTTATTTATTTTTGAAAGACAGAGAGAGACAGAGCACGATCAGGGGAGAGATAGAGAGAGAGGGAAACAGAGAATCCGAAGCAGGCTACAGACTCTGAGCTGCCAGCACAGAACCCAATGAGGGGCTTGAACTTACAATCCATGAGATCATGACCTGAGCCGAAGTCAGGCACTTTACCGACTGAGCCACCCAGGCACCCCTAGATTTAGATTTTGAATACTAACCTTTTATCAGATATGTCATTTGCAAATATCTACTACCATTCCACAGATTGCCTTCTAGTTTTGTGGTCTATTTCCTTCGCTGTACAGAAAGGTTTTATTTTGATGAAGTCCCAATACTTTATTTTTAATTTTGTTTCCCTATCCTCAGGAGACGTATCTAGTAAAAGTTGCTATGGCTATTGTCAAAGAGGTTACTGCCTGTGTTCTCTTCTATTGTTTTCTATTGTTTCCTGTGTCAAATTTAGTCTTTAATCCATTTTGAATTTATTGTTGTGTATGTGTAAGAAAGTGGTCCAGTTTCTTTCTGCATGTGACTGTCCAGTTTTCTCAAACCATTTGTTGAAGAAACTTTTTTTTCCATTGGAAATTCTTTCCTGCTTTGTCGAAGATTATTTGACCATATAATTGTGAGTTCATTTCTGGATTTTCTATACTGTTCTCTTGATTTATGTGTCTGGCTATGTACTGTCTATTTTACTATAGCTTTGTAATATACTTGAAGCCTGCAATTGTGATGCTTCCAGTTTTGCTTTATTTTTTCAAGATTGTTTTGGCTATTTAGAATCTTTTGTGGTTCCATACAAATTATAGGATGTTCGTTCTAGCTCTGTGAAAAATGCTGGTGGTATCTTGATAGTTATTGCATTAAATGTGTGGACTGCTTTGGGTAATGTAAATATTTAATAATATTTTTTCTTCCAATCCATGAAGATTGAATGTTTTTCCATTTCTTTGTGTCATCTTTAGTTTCTTTCATCAGTGTTTTATAGTTTTCAGAGTACACATCTTTTACCTCTTAGGTTTACTCCTCGGTATCTTATGGTTTTTGACGTGATTATCAATATTTCTGCACCTTTCTGTTGAGAATGATTCTGAGACCATATCCTTGTGTCAAAGGGAAGGCTGCTATAATCAAATACCAAATTATGCTTTGCATACATAAGGTACGGTAGGGTATACCATCCTTATCTGAAGTATCTTATGGGCTTGCAAAAATAAAAATTGCTGGGTCCCACTTAACTGGAAGTTTCTAATTCAGAATATCTGGGTATTTTTCAAGAACTGGTACTTTTTACATGTCAAAATGACACTGATCTTACTGGTTGTGGGATAACACTTGAAAAATCACTGATCAAGTGCACTGCTTCTTTTCTTTTTTGAAAATTTCCTGTGTATGTGTATGTTTATGTGCATGCACACACAGTGTTTCTTAACCAGGAATGAGTGTCAGAATACCTTGAGGATTTTTAAAACTGTAACTGGCTTTTCATCCCAAAATTCTGGTTTTATAATCTAGGGTTAGGCCTTACTGTAGGCATGTATAGTTTTAAAATCTTCACAGGTGATTTAGCATACCATTGTTTAAGACCTCTTTCTCTGGAGAACGATATTATATTTACAGTGATATGCACATTAAGTGGCATATACAAGGGTTTTTTATGAGTATGATTTGATAATATTAATGTAAGAAAAATCCCCAATAAGAACTTATTTTAAACACCATAACATCATATAAGATTCCATGGAGAGAGTTGAGAAAGGAAACAAAACAAGTATAGTGAATGGATGTGTCATGCAATGCTTGCTAGGAGTGAGCAGCTAGATCAAGAGGGAGTGTGGGTATTTCACAAAGAGAAAGTAGTATGTTCTAGTAGAAATAGCATTATGGTTGATAGAAATTGGAAGTGTGGCTGGATCATATTGTTCAAGGTAAAGATGAAACTAATTACCTAAGTACAGAGATATGAGTTGGGACCAAATCCAGATGGGTCTTATAGGCCATGTTATGGAGGTTAGGCTTTGTCTTAGAGCATAAGGAATCCATTGAAAGGTAATGATGAGGAGTATCATATCTGAGATATCATTTTAGGAAAAAAATTATCTGTCCTCAGTATAAAAAAGTTATTGGAATAATTTTGATATATCTGGAGAAAAGGATAAAAATGACGAAGCTCTGGTAACAATTCATAAATGATGGTAAATACTCCTTGAAGCCTCAAGTAATATCTGGTTTGATCTCCAGTATTTCCCCAATACCTATACTATAGCACAGTTTAACATGGAGCGGTCGTTGAAAAGAGTTTTGTTTTGTTTTGTTTTGTTTTGAATAAATGGTTGATTGAATTAGAGAATTAGAAGTGGGACAGGAGAAAACTGGACAAATTCCAAGTCCAATAGCATTTACTGAGTAGAATTAAATCAATCTGGTGATTGATTGGCTTGAGGAGTGAGGGAAAGGGAGGAGCTGAGGGATAGTGAAGACATCCATATTAGATGACTAGAGAGTAGTACTGGACACTGAGACTATCGTTGAGAGAATCTATTTCAGAAAAGTGGGACTTGTTGCAGGTGGGAGCTGATCAATTTACATTCCCATGTAAGGCACTGGGGTTCCCTTTTCTCCACATCTTTGCCAACACTTGTTATATCTTGTCTGTTTGATAATAGCCATTCTAACAGGTGTGAGGTGATATCTCATCATGGTTTTGATTTGCATTTCCCTGATGATGAGTGATGTTGAGCATTGTTTTTATGTACCTATTGGCCTTTTGGGCATCTTCCTTGGAAAAAACATATATTCAGATTTTTTGCCCATTTAAAAATCAGATTGTATTTTGTGATTGAGTTGTATGAGTTCCCTATACATTTTGGATATTAATGTCTTTGTTCATCAGGGATATTGGCCTATAGTTTTCTTGTATTGTCCTATCTGACTTGGCATCAGGGTAATGCTGGCCTCAAAGAATTAGGTTGGAAGAATTTTCGCCTTTTTGATTTTTGGAAGAATTTGAAAAGGATTGTCATGAATTCTTTAAATGTTTGGTAGAGCTCATGGGAAAAACAATCCTGTCTTAGGCTTTTCTTTGTTAGGTTCTTTTTGATTATTCCTTCAATTTCTTTACTAGTTATTGGTCTGTCAAATTTTCTATTTCTTTATTATTCAGTATTAGTAGGTTGTATGTTTCCAGGAATTTATCCATTTCTTCTAGGTTACCCAATTTGTTGGTATATAATTGTTCATAGTCTCTTATGATCCTTTCTATTTCTATAGTGTCAGCTATAAAGTCTCCTTTTTCATTTATAATTTTGTTTATTTGAGTATTCTCCTTTTTCTTGGTTAGTATAGCTAAAGGTTTGTCATTTTTGTTTATCTTTTCAAGAAACCAACCAATGGTTGTATTGATCTTTTTAATTTTCTTTCTAGTCTCTATTTCATTCATTTCTGCTCTAATCTTTATTATTTCCTTTCAGCTGCTAATTTTCAGGTAAGTTTAGTTTTCCTTTTCTAGTTCCTTCTAGCATAAAGTTTGGTTGTTGTTGTTGTTGTTCATTGTTTTTTTTTTTGAGACTTTTCTTTTTTTCTTAATGTAGGTATTTTTTGCTATAAAATTTCCTCTAAAAACTGCTTTTACATTATCTTATAAGTTTTGTTTTGATATGTTGTATTTTCTTTTCTGTTTGTGTCAAGATTCTTTTTGATTTACTACTTTTCTTCTTCTTTGACTCATTTGTTGTTCTGGAGTATGTTGTTTAATATCTAATTATTTGTGA
>CM053572.1:92789101-92849853 GCA_028646485.1 Cryptoprocta ferox | reverse complement strand
AAAGCACTAAAGTTCAACTAATTTTTCCTCTGTCAGTTTCCTGAGTTATTCACCATCAGGAAACCAGATATATGTAAGCCATTCTTTGCTCTTTGGGGGATCATAACAGAATTTATAGGTGGTTAGAAAAGGGAGATTGACTAGCCCTGATGATTTCATATGCCTGAGTCACTTCTGCATCAAATATAGCACAGTGCTCTGTGTACATAAAAGAATCTGTGTGATAACAAATATTTGTCAGTTGAATAATACTTTATTTGGCATTTTTTCATATATTAGCAGAACTTGCTTTTCATATGATGCCACAGAGGTATGCAAATTATCATTGCTATTCGACATATAAAATGAAATATACACTGTTCAAGGATCTTATTCATGGTCTCAGGGCTTGATAATGGCCTAGAGGGCAAACAAACCAGACCTCCTAGCTTACAGTCCAAAGCTCTATCCACAAAGATTCTTTTAACATGTAAAATAATCATCTGCTTTTGCAAGTTGCCAGTGAAATTTTAGTTTAGTTATTTATGTTCCTGTTTTTAAACTAATTGAAAACTAATTTAAAATGAACATACTCTTCTTCTAAAGCTGATTTTACAAGATGCTTTTTGGAAAAAAATGGTGATAAATGTAGGTGCTTGGGTATAGCAGTAGTAGAAGAATTTATCAATATTGCAATTACTTGGTCACAAATGACATATGACATCATTATAGGGGATCTAGAATTTACTACTATGTTTCCTTCACTTAAAAAAGAAAGGGATTCTCCACTTATATGATTTGAAGGGGAAAAAATATACACTGGTGGAAAAGCCTGTGACAAAATGCCAGAATTGCGTTGGACAGATACAGTAGCTCTTGAATTACCAGCCAATCCAACCCATTGTCTTGCATGCAATTATGTTGAACCTCATCTCATTCTCCTGTGAAGAAGCAAGATGCTATACAATAGATACTACACAATACAATTTCACCTGTTGAATTGGGAAGTGTTTAAATCAATGCTTACTGTCACTCAGTCTAGATTCCAAGACTTTTAACAGCTGTAAAGCATTTGTAGACGTGTTGCAGGGTTAGTGTTCATGGTTTGTCAGTTCAACATGTCTATGAAGATAACACAAACTAGGCTACCCACCTGAGACAGATACAGACTTCTGGCAGCCCCTCAGATATTGAGACCAGAGAATATATGAAGTGCTTGAATAACATCGAGAAGATTTACATTTCTTTTTTTAATGTTTATTTATTTTTGAGAGAGAGACAGAGAGCAGAGTGTCAGTGTGGGAGGGGCGGGGAGAGAAAGGGAGACACAGAATCGGAAGCAGGCTCCAGGCTCTGAGCTGTCAGCACGGGGCCTGACGTGGGGCTTGAACATATGAACTGTGAGATCATGACCTGAGCTGAAGTCACACGCTTAACCTATTGAGCTACCCAGGCACCCACAATTAATGTTTCTTTAATGTACAAATATTCCTGTGATTCTCACTATAATCTGAACTGTGCTAGGCTCATAAATTTAATACATCATTTTAATATTAATATGTTTATTCTACCCCATTCACTAGAAGGTTAAAATGGAAATTACCAGAGAAAAAGAAAAAGTTCATGGGCTCCCTGATCTACAGATATCCTTCTTGGCTATGAAGGGACAGGCAGCAAGTGAAATAAGTTGTTAGAATATAATTTATATACATTCATCAACAAAAATATCTATTGAACATTTACTGTATCTCAGATATTGCTGTATACCATGGGAAACAAAACAGACAAGATCCTTGATAGAAGTTAAAGCCAATCTATAGCCCTTGGACCTTTTAAAGTTACAAGTATCCTACTACTGGCTAAATTTCACCTGCTGCAAAATTGGCCTTCTTCTATCCCAATTTTTGAGGTTGGGTAAATCTCAAAAATATAATTTTGAGTAAATTGTAAGCTGCAGTGTTTCCATTTATGTAACCTTCAAAAATAGGACAAGTTAAAGTGCATTGTTTATGGAAAGATAATAATATGGACTACTCTTTAAAATGCAAGGAGATAAACAGAATAAAAATCAGGATACTGGTTATCCATAGGTGGGAGGGAAAACATTACAATCAAAGGGCATGTAGGGGATTCTGGGCTGTAGGGATTATTTTATTTCATAACCTGAGTGATACTTTACATGGATGTTACCTTACAACAATTGGTTAAGGTTTTTATCTCATGTGCATTTTTATATAGTATCTGTGTTTTATCTCACAATCATAAGATAGAGAAAAAGAGAATGACAAAAGAGGAATTGGATACAGAGGGTTTAAGGAGGTTTTCTATAAAAAGGAATAAAGAAATGGATGGTAAGGGAGGAGTAAATGGTGTTCAGATGGATATCTTTTAGGATGGGAGACATTATATCATGCTTTACTTTGACAGGATTTATTCATGAAGCATTTCCCTTTACAAATAGATATAACTGGGGAGGTTCAAAGGGCTCACTTTATACATTCTCTTTTAGGCTACATGAACATGGAAATGCTATGGCACCCTGAAGCTGGTGACAACACAGTCCTCTAAAATAATTCTTTAGATGGATAATGTTTGGGTATAAATTGTTGCTAATATTTTTTCTTTTAAGAATTCCCCTCCACAGTGTGGAGAGTCCAAAAATAGACATAGTTGATGATTATACGCTATATATGTAGTGATATAAGTGTATCATGTTGTCTGAGTAGATGGAATGGAATGGTTGGCCACATGGCATTTCCATGGCCAGAAATGGAACTCCTTTGCCCATTAATGAACTCTCCCCAAAAAAGAAAATGGGAGTTCCACATGACCTGGTTTGAGGTCTATTAGCAAGATGACCTTGCAAACCTTTCAAAATGAGGAGAAAAAGAAATGATTCACATAAAAAAACAAAATTTAAAAAATAACGGAAATGTAAGACTTACTCATTTAGTCTCTAATACTCGGTGATGGATAGAATGTATGTTGTATTTTTTCTTTGTTCTTTCATTCTGCTGTAGCAGCTCATCTCACACAAATTTTTAAGTGGTTTTAATTCTCTTTTTGCCTGCCTTAGTGTAACCTCCTCCTTTTGTCTTCTCTTTTTTGAACGTTCTTCTTGAATAGTCAAACTTACTTCCTTTATTGGTGTCAGCACATCCTCTCTTCCCTCATTTCTTCAAATCCACATGCACTCAATGCCTCAACAGTTCTTAACATTTATTGGGTAATATTTAAACATTGCTAAATTTGGGGGCACCTGGGTGGCTCAGTCGGTTAAGCATCCGACTCTTAGTTTCAACTTAGGTCATTATCTTACTGTTCAGTTTGTGAGATCAAGCCCCAAGTCAGGCTCTCCACTTTCAGGGCAGAGTCTGCTTGGGATTCCCTCTCTCCCTCTCTCTCTCTCTGCTCCTTTCCCACTCACGTACACACACATGCTCTCTCTCTCTCTCTCTCTCTCTCTCTCTCAAAATAAATAAACATTAAAAAAATAAACATTGCACAATTTTTGACATCTCCTCTGAACTTTTATAATACAAAAATAAAAATGTGTGGAATTGTTTAAGACTATTTACTATGACTTTCTGCTGTCAGATTCTTTGACTCTCATTTGAACCTGATTTTATATTATTTCCCACTCATATGTAATGTAATAGTTGGAAAGATACTACATTCCAGCTTTCTCCTCTGGTATACTCACAACACTGTTTCCCTTTATTGCCTAGAAAGGCTCTGTAGCATTAGCAATGAGATGTCTCTTATTTGTAAAGAATCTTTATTTTAAGAAACAAAACAAAACAATTTTGACTTGCTTTTAATGACCACATGAGACAGCAAATATTTATCAGAGTAGCCAAGCTATTTTTATCTTAAACACATGAACAATTATGAATTCATGAAATACTAGGGAATTAAAATTTCTTTATAGAAGGAAAAATGTTAACTTCCTAAAAATAAAAGGATTATTCATAAAGGCATTAGAATATGAATTGACTTCTACAAAGAACCAAAGAACATTTCCAATATACCGACTATCACTTATGTTTGATTATACTTGGGTGGCTACATGTTATTAGCCAGGATGTAAACAGAGCAGGTCTTGATATGATAAAGAGAATATTGCAACCCAGTATGGGGAGTCGTATGAGAAATAAATAGGTCTTTCTTGAAAATAGCATATGTACTGGCAATGGGTGGTAATATTATGCAAAGGTAAGCCCAGCAAAAGAGCTCATTAGTTCGTTCTTTCTTTCTTTCTTTCTTTCTTTCTTTCTTTCTCTTTCTTTCTTTTAGCTAAGTGAAGTAAGTCAGATAGACAAATACCATATGATTTCACTTATGTGGAATTTAAGAAACAGAACAGATGAACATAGGGGAAGGGAAGGAAAAATAAAATAAAATAAAACCAGAGAGGGAGGCAAACCATAAGAGACTTTTTGAAAAATTTTTTCTTAACCTTTATTTATTTTTGAGAGGCAGAGAGAGACAGAGCATGAATGGGGGAGGAGCAGAAAAGGGGGAGACACAGAACCTGAAGCAGGCTCTAGGCTCTGAGCTGGCAGCACAGAGCCCAACACGGGGCTCAAACCCACAAACTGTGAGATCAGGACCTGAGCCGAAGTTGGACGCTTAACCGACTGAGCCACACAGGCACCCCAATAAGAGACTCTTAAATACAGAGAACAAATTGAGAGTTGCTGGAGGGGAGGAGGGCAGAGGGATGGGCTAAGTGAGTGATGGCCATTAAGAAGGGCACTTGGGATGATTGCTAGGTGTTATATGTAAGTGATGAATCACTGGGTTCTACTCCTGAAACCAATACCACACTATATGTTAACTAACTTGAATTTAAATTAAAAATATGTGTATATTTTTTAAAAAGCTCGTTAGTTCCTCCTTATTTATTTATTTATTTTAGGTCCTCATCTTTACGTTAATATTGTCTCTTTTTACATAAGATCTTCAAGCAAACCTAAATAAAACAAAAGCAGATTTTACAAGGATTTCCCCATACTACCCTCAGCTTGACTCTCTAGTGAGCTGACTAGTAAAAGCTAAGCATTAAAAAACATTATGATGGGGGTGAATTGATTCACTCCTGACTGAGACTAAAGTCACTTTTACCACTTCAGCAGATTAAATGACTGTTTATTGAATTTGGGGTCACTTCACAGAAGCTGTTTGGCCTCAGGTCTTCTCTAGCTAGCTGACAGAAATGTGGAGAGTGCCAAGAAAGGGTCTGTTCAATTGGATGATATTTGGGGGGACATAGGGTTTATTTTACCTGATGGTACATGATGGGTAAACCAAAGTGCATTTTTTTAAATAAGAGTAAGTTTTAGAATCAGACAGCTGGTTTTATATTCAGGTCAGTCATTTCCAATAAGTATGACCAGGAACAGTGACATAATCTGCCTAAAACTGTTTTCTGTTAAACTTGAATATTCCTCAGCCTGAAGGGTTATTAGAAGGATCACATTAAAAGCTTATAACCCAGTGCTTGGTGCAATAAGAATGTTGATTTCATTTTCTAGTATATATATACACATATATATATGTATCTCTAGATATAGATATAGATAGATATATATATAGATATTGTCACATTTCCTTAATACAAAGAGTATGTCCCTTTTGTTTCTATACTAAACACTATCCCTTTCAGTAGTAACATGGCTCTTTCTTTCTGTAGTAATGCTCTGACCCATTTCCAACATTCAGTCTAAATGTTTAGCTTCTCACCTTATTCAGAAAGACTAGAATTAAGTCCAATTTCTATCTGCCACTGTTTCTGTGTGTGATCATATGTATTGCTATCTGGTGTGTTAGAGCCAGGGTAACAGATCCAAATACTGCCCTCTGATTGTCTTGGTTCTACTTCTAATCACCTCTATGCTCAAACGGAATAAACCTCTTTTTTTTTCCTTAAGCTTTCCTGTGTGATTTTATAGGCAATTATTCCCCATTATGCAAGGAGCTTGATCAGCTTCCTGTGACCCAATCTACTAATTATTGTCATGGATCAATACATTAGAAAATTTCCTTACAAGGAAGAACCAGAAAGCTGCTTACAATGGCATTATCTCCAGCCTCAATTTAAGTATGGGTGTAATACTTTCCCATATACGTTGCAGTGTGAAAATATGTGTCATTGATGTGGCCACTACTCTAAGGCCAAAACCAAAACACTACTGAATACATTTATTGCATCCTACTAATGTCAGTAGCTTTCATATGCAAAATGAACCTACAAATTCCCAAATGATTAGTATATACTTCCCTTCTTCCCATTTCTATTGAGCTGGAAATGGAAACCATTCCAATAATAATCACATGCATAAAAGCACAGAGTGTATTCCATAGCTACAAATCAAAATTATCACTCTCTTCTTCCTATGTCATTTGACCCAGGCAAATGTAAGTAGAGGCTGCTTTGCCAATTATTCTTCATTTTTGGTTCCCTTCTTTGGGATGGACTCTTACCATTTGCCCTTCTTATTTAAACTCTCATGGGCTAGGTCTCTTGCAAAGGAAATTGCTATGTGCCTGCTAGAAATAAATAGTTTTAATTTTACCTCTTAATCTTCACTTTAACTTTCATCTTGAATTTCCCATTTTCAAGTATCTGACTAAATTGATTTGATGCTTAATGCTTGCCAAATAAATAATGAGGCTCTGAATGAGTCCATATGTAATAAGGCAAGAATTTCATTACTCCTAACATCACTATAATCAGGCAATGATTAAATTATTTCTAACATTCTTAATACCAATGTGAAAGTATGATAAGACCCAGAACAATTTAAGCCTTTCCACCATGTTTTGTGTCAAGCGTTTCTATTTCCAGCAGTTTATCACAGTGTTGCAGAAATTGGCCTGTAAGGGTTTATGCTAATGATAATGAAAAGAACTCATCCACAGGTGTCCCCCTTTTTATCTAAGCTACATCTTTCAAATAATTTACAAGTTCCATGGTAACAACACTAAGGACCACCAGCAGGAATGCTGATTAACATTTAGTAGAGGAAAAGGATTTAAATAATAAAATGATTTGCAAATTGTAGAAACTTAGACAGATGTTCAACTCATGGTTATTTTGGGAGGGGTTGGGATGGTTCCGATCTAAAAAGTGTTTGCTGGCTCTTATTTGGAGTAGAGAGAAAAGAGACAGAGAGACTCAGACTTATCTTCCAAACAAGGACTTTCAAATCTATATCTGGTATGACTGGTATTACTTCCAGTTTGCAGAAATCGGATTATACCCATTGCATCCAAGGGTGATGCTTAACTCAGACCTCTGAGTTATGTTCGTAGTACACTTGGAATCTGACAGTAACACCACCCAAGAAATGATTTGCAGCTTTAATGCATGCCTGTATGATGGTGATATTGATGAGAAATCTGTGTTAGAGCACCGTGAATCATCATTAAAAGGCATTTAAAATTGGCTTGTAAAATGTGGCTTTCATTGCACTCTATGCACTCTCCTGGAAAGATAAAGTAGGGTATTAAAATGATGATATGGATATTAATAAATATGGCTACTCTATTAGATCAGAGTGTGGCAGCTTACTCTGGAAGCAAGGGACTCTGTTTTTATTATTGAATCCTTAAGAGGCATTTTACAGTGGTCTGGAGCCAAAACATAACTTTTCTGGCCACTAAGTTAGCCGCTGGTCCAGAACTTTACTTTAAAAGAACAAAATGTTCTATTATTATTTCTGTTGCTTATAAATTCTATTTGTGGATTTATTATAGGCTGGGAGATTGTTGAATCTGGGCATCAAGTAATTTCAGGCTGTCTGAATTCATAATGTAAGGACTTTGTGAACTGCAAACAATCCTGGGTTTTTCAGCTCAAGAACAGCCCAGAGATGTGAGGGTGGAGTGAGTTGTAGGAATGGTACAAACCTGGTGTCATTCCAGGCGATAGATCCAGTGCACTTAGATATACCTAGATCTTACTGCAGTCATTGTACATTAAGATACTTTATAATATATTTACATTCAACTTAGCACTTAGTATGGAGCATTTATTTTATTAGAACTACCAATTTAATATATATGAAAACAAATTAGCAAACACATGAAGGAAAACTGCTTGTGTATGGAAGAAGATAAGCCTATATAATGGTTGATGCATTTATCCATTGATATAATCATTATGTAATTTAAGATGTTTAAGTTCAACCAAAGTATCTCACTGAGTTAAATCACTTGTGGTTTTTCAGAACAACTTCTGAATTTAAGCTTGCTTTCTTTCCATGGTTTACATAATCTGGTTCGTATTTGTAGTTGTTTAAACATTTTCAACTTTCTCCCGAGTATCTATTTTCAAATTATATTCAGCTAGAATATGTTGGTGATTATCATTAAAATATTTATTTTTTCTGGAATAAATTATATATATATATGTATATGTATATGCATATGTATATAATAGTCTTAAAGGATGTTGGATGTCAACTTCCTAAGTATAATCTGGCTTCAATAAGCAGCTGAGCAAATCATGGTATTTTAGAGAACAACCGTGTAATATTTCAGATGACATTTCATTTTGTGCTCTCTTCAAATTGTTGCTTAGAGATTTTTTCTCATTTTTGTTTATCAAGTCTTTACCATATCTTTTAGTTTACATATCATTAAAAAATCACTCTTTGACAATGAACTTTACCAAAGCTAAAATCTTAAATATCTGCCAGAAATTTATATATATACATATTTGTTAATCCAAGTGCTGGGTATTTCCAGGGGTATTCTACTGTCATAACTTCATACCATAAGTAAGTAGGATAATAACTGGATTTCCTTGAATCAGTCCTGGGAACCATCTCATGTAACTGAAACTTTCTGTAGTGTTTGATATTGTGGATGCTCTTGTTCTTGTTCTTGTTTCTTTTAGTTTGGACTGTTTTAGTTTAAGTTTAGTTAATACTGTTCTTGTGACTCTCTTTCTATCTCAGTGAATGCTCTTCTAGGCACGCCTTCTGCTCCTTCACTGGATGGTGTTCCCAGAATCCTCTTGTCTTTGTCCTCTTCTCCCTCTGCATATAGTCCTCACTCACAGGGATAATTGGTGATTCTTCAGTGGGTCTCTCTTTTTTTAACTTCCCTTCTGAGCTGAAGATCATTTTTTTTCACTTAGTGGCCAGAAAAGTTATGTTTTTCACTTTAGCACTTCCAAGTGCTCTTCTTGGAAGTCTGAATCATTCCTCAATTTTAACAATACCCTAATTAAATTAACCATCCCTTGTCTCCCTGACTCTTTTTTCCTCTCATCCCTCATTTCTAAGTCTGTCATCTGTAATTCCCAAATATGTCCAGATCTTTACATCTTTTCCTTGCTAATAATCCCATTACTATTGAACTAGCCCAGATCTCATCATCTCTTGCTTGGACAAGGACATAAGTTTAATAACTGATTTTACCTTTTTTCTTGATATTTCCAGGATATAGTTATCTATTTTAAATGATTCTTTTAGTCCTAATTTTAAACTGTCTGTAACTAATGATAGGAGAGACTTCTTTCTCTTCCTACTACTCTTTCCAAAGCACTCTTTCTAAGATCTCCATCAGAATGAAATAATACTCTCTTCTGTTTTCTTCTTACCTCTCTGCTTGTCCCTGTCAGGTCTTTGTGTATGCTCCTCTACGTTTGCTAATTCCATAAATGTTGATATTTCCCAGTTTCTGTCTTCATACCTGTTTTCCTTTCATTCAATTTCTTCTACCTTGGACAATCTCTAATACTCTGAAGAATTCTATGACCACTTCTTTGCTGGTGAATCCCAAATTTGTATTTCCAGGACTTGTTGAATATCATCTCCCTCCTGGATACATTATCTATCTCTATTTAAAAATTTCATTGGAATGTTTCTTCCAGTTTAACGTGTTCAAACCGAACTCTTTGTTTTCTTCCAAAGCACAGCTCCTTCTTCTGAGATCCCCAAGGAATGAAAATAAAATCAACCTTTGAGTGCCAAGATAGAAATCTTGGCATTATCCTTAATTCCTCCTTATCCCTCACTCATCATGTCAGCAAATGCAGTCACTTCTATCTTCTAAATATCTCTCCAAACTATCCCCACTGCCATTATCCTGTTTAAGAAACTCTTATCTTTACCAGGATTATTGCAGCAGCCTCCTATCTTGTCTCCTTGTTTCCAGTTTAACCCCTCAAGCACCTAAGTGATCTTTCTGAGGCATAGATATGATTATACTACTTTTATGCACACACATTTTTTTAAGATATGCATTGCCCTAGGAATAAGGTCCCTAACATGGTTTAGAGAGCCCTTCACAAAATGACTCTATCTTTGTCTTCAGCCCAGTCTCTTCCCATTACCCACTTTCTGCTCTAAGCCTTAGTCAGACTGAACTACTTTTGATGCTTTGAATTCCATATGCCTCCACTTGCCTTGATACAATAGATTTGTATGTGCTACTTCTCTGCCAGTGCATTTTTCTAGCCACACTCCCTTAATGTTGACCTCTGCTGATCTTTCAAGGCTTATTTTAGAGAATACTTCTGGAGCCCTTTGCTTGACCTTGCAAGACTTGGTTAAGTGCCTTTTCACTGTTCTCACTGAGTGCCTTCTACTTTCTTCTCCAATAGTATTTAGTGTATCATGCTTACTTCCACTCTTCACTTGACTGTGAGTGCTTTGAGAGCCAAGGTTCTGTCATTCATCAGACAAAGCACCTGACACAAAGCTGGTACTTTATAGGTGTTTGCGGAAAGAATGAAGTGAGGTAGGAAATATGATTCAGATTTTTAATTATTTATAACCATAATTGGTTCTCATGATTCCAGATTATTCTTAGATGATATTTCTTCTGTCTTTGCAGGGTGGAGTTGAGTGCCCACTTTTTAGTACTTCTCCTACTGCCCTGCACAATAACCTTTATTCAATCATTTAATAATTTATTTATATGCCTATGTACCACTACACCATGAACTTCTGGGATAGAGCATGGAGCCCAGCACCCTAGGGCTGATAAGCACTTAATAAATGCTCACTGGATCAATGAACAAGGAAGGTAACATTCTTCTAAGGGAACTAGCCATTCACTTCTCATCTAATCTCAAACTACAGAATTCTTAAGTTTAAAATAAAAAAGAACTCTAAGAAGATGCCCTTAATAATAATGTCTTCACATTGTACAGAGAAAGGAAACCTTCGGAAACTGAGTACTACATAATATTTGTTTTAGATCTGTAGCTTGTAACCTGATTATTTGTATCATTTCAGAAATGCTCATGTGCAAGACACTATGCTAATAGTTTAAAGTAATTTATCTCATTTAATTCTCACAATTGTAAGAAGTATATTCAAGCATTATTACTAATTAAGAATGAGGAAAATTAGACCTGGAATGGTTAAGTATCTTGCCTAAGGTCTCTCTGCTATTAATAGAAGAACTGGGACCCAGATATGACTGTCTCTATATGCACTACCCATACATGGAATAGCTTGGCTCAAAAAGGGCATCATATTTTCTACGGGACAGAAAATTTTTCTGGCAAATAGTTTGAAATATGATCCCCTATGACTTAAGCCCCAACCATTATATATAATTATCTTTAAAACAACCAGTGAGAGAATTCTCTAAGGCTTGTACATACTCCAAAGCCTGGTAGGCAGCAATTATAATGACAAATAAAAGTAGAGACCAAGTAAATTACTAATACTTATCTCCTTTACAGTACCTAGAATAGTGTGTCATTTCCTCTAATTAAAATTTGTTGAATTAATGCATAGATAAAACACATACTATATAATATCTCCTTAGAAAACCATATTTCAAATGGAAAAGAAAGCCATAATTGAAGTAATGGATAAAATACAGGCAATTTTTATAATATTGAGAGGAGAGTGAACTAGAAATCCTGCCCACTGTCAATATAGCAGAGGGTCTATGTTTTATAGACACTTCTGGAGATCTCAATTGGCCTGCCAGGTATACCGAGGAGGAGGACAGAGGGTTAAATCCACTGATAAAGCAAGGCTATATCAGGCTATTGAAATTTGAGTTGGATAGGAAGGCAGCTCTTCCTGTGTAATTGCCTTCAGAGCCTTGTCAGCTTTCTCTGGCTGCTGATTGGTTCCCCATATAGCACACAAAGAGGGAATTGGCAGATATTTTCATTTTTAGGCCATCATCTGGCAATTACATTTTGCCGAAATCACCTCAATCTAGTAATAGAATAGAGGAGGCACTATCCTATTTCCAAATAATTTTACTATGGCAGAGGTAATAGCAGTTAGAGTAGTAAGTATTAAAGTTCTGTATTATAGAAAGTAGATTAGAGGTTACCAGGGGCTGGGAGGAGGGAAAGATGTGAAATTATTACTTAATGAGCATAAAGTGTCTATTTGGGGTGATTAAAATTTGGGAAATAGTGGTGATAGTTGCACAACATTGTGAATGTAATGCCACTGAATTGTATACTTAAAGATGATGGTCAAAGCAATATATATATATACATATATATGTATATATAATTTATCTATATGATTTTTATTATTTATATATATATAATGACAAAATAAAAAAATTAATGATGTAATATACCCCCAAACCATTGAATTGTAAAATTTAAATGGATGAATTGTAGGGTATGTGAATTACATTTCAGCAAAAGTTGTTTAAAAAGTAGCTCTGTATTAGTTTTCTAGGGCTTCTGTAACAAATATGACACACTGGGTGGCTTCAAACAACAGAAATTACTGGCTTGCAGTTTGGAGACCAGAAGTCTGAAATTAAGATGGGAGTAGGACTGTGCTCCTTCTGAGACTGTAGGGGAAAATCTTTTCTTGCCTTTTCCTAGCTTCTGGTGGCTCCTGACATTCCTTGGTTTATGGCTGCATCACATCAGTTTCTGCCTCCATCTTTACATTGTCTCATCCTCTGTATATCTTCTCCTCTTCTGTCTCTTGTCTATATTTGATTTAGGACTACTTGGGTAATTGGGATCCTCAATTACACCTGCAAAAACGCTTCTTCTAAATAAAGTCACAATCACAGAACCCAGGACATGGATAGATTTGGAGTGGAGGGGGCACCATTCAACCCACTAAAAGCTCCTACCTTATTGTGAACATTTACTATGGTTGCAGGCACTAGTTGCTAAGCATTTCTACTTAAACTATTGAATTTTCAAAAGAAGCCTAAGTGAAATAGGTACTGTTATTATTTATCTATAGTTAACAGATGGTGTAACTGAAACTCTGAGAGATTAAATAATTTGCTCAAAATCATACTGGTAAGAACTAGAGCTAAGATGAAACACAGGGTGATCTCTGAGTCTATACTCCCAGCCCAGCACTGTGATTCTTCTTTGAGCAAGGGGAGCACATTGTGGGGGGGGCCTGATTTCTGTCTTGTTATTATTTTCCTGTCTGTCCTCTTCCTGTAAAGTTCTATAATTATTGTAGCAAATATGAAGGCCCTTTTTCTCTCTTTCATGTGCTAAGGAGAGCCTTCCCATATTTATAAATTTTGGCTTTTTTGTGAGATAATAATTAAGATTTGGATTTGTCCAACTTTGATCTTAACACCTCTCTACAAACCTCTCTCTATAAGAGCATAAATGTCATCCAGTGAGATTTATAGAAGATGTGTAAAAAGCTCTAATTATACAGTTTGGTGGGTAAGGGTGATGTCTTGTGTTAGAATATCCTCAACAAAGTGCAAACCTTCCACTTCTTACTTCAGCTTTAAATGACATAGTAGCTCTGCCCCTCTTAAATGAAGTTAAAAGTCAGATATATCTGAGTGAACACTGTGTAAAAGAAATAACTGGAATAACTAGAGTTGGGTACTCTTTCTTTTTTTTCCTAAGTCACTTTTTATTAAGACAGCTTGTGAAAGCCATTTCTGTTAAAATTACTGCAGTGGAGAAGCATGATACAACAATTACTGCATAGAAGTCATCTTCAATCCCAAGGATAATACAGGATATTCAGGGCCTAGAACCATCACAGTTTGGTTACTCCAAAGTATCCTGTCACGAAAGATTAATGATGGTTCCATTTATTGATAGAGCACTTAGGAGCTCAGTTTCACCATGCTAATATCCAAAGGAGTAGTTCTTCATACTGTGGTTTTGTATTTCCTTTTTAAGTTTCATTTCCTTGCCTTTTCAATTTTCCTTTCTGACTAAGTTAATTTTCATTGCTTTGTTTGGTCTTTTCCACTTTAAATCTCAATTTTATGATCTGTCTCATGTCACAATCCACTAGAGCATTATTTAGTAGACAACTGTGCCCCATGCCCCCACCCCCACCAGTTCATGGCCACAGAATAGTGACAAGATATCTTTGTTCTGTTACAGAATACAAAATGTGTGCTGCACAGCATCCTTCATTTATCTAGTTTTAATGTATTTTCCTAAATATTTCCTATGTAAAACTGATTTCTTCCTTCAAGGTCAGAAGAACATTACTTATAAAGAAAACAAACAAAAACAGATGAGAAACAAATCTGTTTCAGGGTAAAGATAAACAAATGATTAAAGTGTTAGAAATTGTGCTGTGGCAAACCTATACATGTAATCTAGAGGATTTGAAACTTCACCAGATAATCCAGTATTATCAATTATAGATGCTGTCTTTTATATTACATCTTTTACAGTTATATTTTTAGTATAAGATTTCTTAACAGCACTACTAACATAATTATTTGTTAGAGGGATGTGTGCTATCCTATATTTAGTAAGGTGTTTAGCAGTGTCCCTGACCCCTGACCACCAGAGGCTAGAAATACTTGCATCTCTAATTGTGACAACTAAAATGTCTCCAGACATTGCCAAACATAGCCTGAGGAGCAAAATCACCATAGTACCAAAGTGGCAGGACTTAGATAAGGATGTTTTCAAGTGTGCATTTTTATAGGTTGAAATTTCTGGAACTCAGGCAAAAATCATTTAACTCTCATAGTAATTCAAGTTCTTTTTGTATACATTGGTTGCTTCCAACTGTTAGAGATAAGTAGGAACTATATGTCTTCACCCAGTCCAGCAATACTGTCAGGTGTTACATTTTAATGATATCCAGTCTCAGATCAAAAGCTGGCACACAAACATTGTTAATAACTATGTGCATAACCAGTCATGCAACCTGTTTCTTATGCTCAATAAAGACTTTCCATTCTTTTAGACCTTCCAAAAACCCCATTGTGTGAAAGATTCATTTCCATGATGATGTAGCAGGATCAGTAAGACTACTGATTGGATCAGGCCACAAATTCCTCCATTTTTATGGCAATAAACTTCTCGAAGAACTTCCATATCTAGAGAAATAATCTGAAAACATTCAGTGTTGAGCTTATCAACAACACTTTTCAACAAAGTGTTCTCCACAGAGCCACTTTTGTGGCTTTTTGACAATAAAAACTAATGTTTAATATCCTTTATGTTAACTAATAAACACTGTGACAAATTTATATAGTGACGTTTGAAGCACTAATGCAGCCACCTCTGGAGTGTATACAATTAAGAACCTTTAGGTGCTAATGAAACACCTGGAGTATGGATTCCTGATTAGGGTACTTCAGATGTTGTTCAACTACTCTTATAGTGTAGGCAAATTTATTTTAAATAAATGCTCATCATACAGTTGCTGCTGATGCACTGGAAATAAAATTAAAATCTTTGTACCCAAACTTGAATAAAAGGAGTAGGGCGGGCATATTGGGCCAAGGAGACCTGAAAACCAGAGGCCATTCCTTCAGTTTTGGGGGGAATGAATAAATCCTGGGATTCAAACACATCTAGATTTCCTCTCAAACTTAAAAGGTAAGACCTAAGTTATATTTAAAATAATTAAGAAAAAAAGTATCTTTGTGTATGGGAAAAATATGACAGTTCTCATCTCTCCAAGGTGGTAGACCAAATCTGCACATGATATGTAAATCTTCTCTGAGCTCTGTGTGTTAAGTCTAGGTATTTTTTTAGAACCTGATAGCCTCTAACTTCATACTGTCCTTCTCTTAATGATAATTATATTCTTCTGACTATTTTTTAAATGGGAATTTTGATAAAATTCTATTTTCATTGCAATGAGTAAAGGATAATAGAAACATTTCCCCCAAAGTGGATATTGCAATAATTGATACATTTTTGTTTTGTCTCTCACTTTAGCATCCAAGTCTGCATCTACATATGCCCTAAAAAGCCCTATAAATTGTGACCCTTGCATAGAGTATGAAAGTTCACACTTTTTCAGTAGCAAATGTTTTATGTGTCACCCTACAGATATCAAGATTTCCTAAAGGTCATATAATCATTGATTCAATCTATTTATTGTAAGATATATTATGACAGTAAGCCTGAAACTTGGGGGCTTGCTTTACTCCAATTAATAATTATGAACTAGACTTGATCAGTATTTTTATCTAAATAATACTGAAATAGGACTTTTCAATTCTGTTTTGTTTTTAGAAATACTTACATAATGAAACAGAGATCCAAGCTCACTGTCTGGACTGGGCTCTAACTACAATGAATTATCTTGTCTTCTCCTAATATATTGTTTCTAATGTTTTTGGCTGTTTGCAGTGGCTTTTCCTCTGCCTGAAATGAGCTTCCCTTTTCCTTCCTTCCTTCCTACGTTCCTTCCTTCCTTTCTTTTTTGGTTATTTTATCTTCATTATACAAGATCTTATTACCCTGCTGTGCCTTTTTCACCTTCTCCAGAAGTGGGGCCTCTACCCGTTGTTGTTTCCTTGTCTCCCCTGAACTCTTTCCTTCACTGATGAAGCTGTCCTGAAAGCACTCATTTTCCTGGCTCTTTCTCCTCCTGGCTGCCAGCTCTTTGGAGGTAGGAAATATGTTTTAGTTATTATTGCATTCTTAGAAACCAGCATAATCTGTGGCATAGGATGAACATCAATAAATGTATCCTGAATTGACTTGGAGTCAAAATTCCAGTTTTCTTATAATTTGCATGTTTTTTTTTTAAATTTATTTTTGAGAGACAGAGAGAGACAGCACGAGCAGGGTAGGGTCACAGAGAGAGGGAGACACAGAATCTGAAGACAGGCTCCAGGCTCTGAGCTGTCAGCACAGAGCCCGACGCGGGGCTCGAACCCACCAACCGTGAGATCATGACCTGAGCCGAAAACGGACGCCCAACCGACTGAGCCACCCAGGCGCCCCTAATTCGCATGTTTTGATACTTTAGAGTTATTTTTTAGTTTACAAGAGAACACATTTTGAGGAAGGTGGTGGAGGAGTCCCTTTAGAAAAGCAGTTGTAGATAAGGGGCATTAGACTACCTTCCCTGGCCAGCTCTGTGAGACAGGGCAGATGGCATATGGTGGGACAGGCTTTGGGAAGGCTGACACTGGTGAGATGTGGCACAGAACAGAAGGTTGAGGGAATATAATAATAAGGGACTATTCATGATCTTAGTAAAGTTACCAAGTTCTTGCATGCTCAAAGTGATTAGATCTCTTAGGAGAATAAAATGAGAACAGAAGTTTGTGTTCATATTCAATGCAGAGGTTCCAGGGAATACCCAGAGAAAACTCAGGCCTGGAAAAAAGGGGACAGTGAAAAAGTAAGATGGGAAATTTGCAGAAGCTGGGTGTTTGTATGTGGGTGCATGTTGTATGTTCATGTGTTAGTAAACACACAAAATCTTAAAACTTAGAGAATTCCACCCAATTTTACTTAAATCTTCAAGGGACAGAAAGGCCCTCCAGTCACATCAGGTTATGGATAACTCTACTTCCATTATTTATTTGGATTTTCTCACGTTAACACAATACAGTGGGTGCGAAGTATTTATTGTTAGCATTTTATAGATGAGGAAATGCAACTTTGAGAGGTTAAATTAAACTGATAATAACAATAACAACAACAGAGGCAGAATTATGTGCCAGGCATTATATGCTTCACTGCATTATCTCATTTAATTCTCTCAAATAAAACAGGAGGCTGCTACTATTACTATACTCACTTTACAGCTGAGGACACTGAGAGGTTATTTCCTCAAGTGTCACACAGGAAGTAGTAGACTGACAACCAGATCTGACAATTCTAAAGCTTCTATAATTACTCTCTGTGCTAGTCCACCTTTCTAGCTTATGAGTCTTAAAATCCAGTCTTCAACACTCCTTTTTTTTCCTAGTCCATTTTAAACAAATAAGTAAACCAAACATGAAAAGGAAAAAAATCTAGGAAATGGTTTTACCCTCCAGTTTAACATTTGCTCATTCATTTTAATCATGCTCTATTACAACAAAGGAGTGTGGGGGTTCCAAGTACAGCCGGTAGCTCCCTCCATATTCAGAACTGGGCCCTTGCATTCCATCAACTAGCCACCTGCTCTGTTCAAACTGTGTGATCACAGTCACAGCCAGAAACCCTGCTGTTCCTTCACCTCCTCCTTCTTTGCATTTCAAGAGTTTCAGGGTGCCAGCAGACAGGGACTCATTCCTCCCACCATGTGCTGAGAAGGTCACCATCCTATCCCTACCAAATGGTGAAAGTAAGGTATCTGGAGGAGGAACAGTTTTCTAAAGGTCATACTGAGGTGGGAGAGGAACCCTGGGGAACTAGGTACCCTTCCCAGCAGGCCCACCTGCCTCCACCTCAGCTGTCCCATTGATTTTCTAGTTAAGAGATCTAATCATCAGGCACAGGGAAGATAGGTTGTAGCATTTGATGATTATGGTTAGCACTGAGGGAACTGTGATAAAAAATTTTTTTTTATCAGCTAGTTGATTCAGGATTAAAAATATTTCAGAATGACCAGTTAGAAAGATTTATTCTTCCCCTACCCCTTTGAAACTGATCTCTAGACAAAGAAGGAAGTTTGAGGAAATTCCTCAATCTAAAAAATTAAATATTTTTTGATTTTTTGGATTTTTTTGAAAGAGAGAGAGAGAGAGAGAGAGAGAGAGAGAGAGAGAAAAGGAGGGGCAGAGAGAGAGGGAGACACAGAATCTGAAGCAGGATCCAGGCTCTGAGCTGTCAGCACAGAGCACGATGTGGGGCTTGAATTCACAAACTGTGCGATCATGACCTGAGCCAAAGTCCGGCACTTAACCGACTGAGCCACTCAGGTGCCCCTCAATTTAGAAAATTTTAAAGAAATAAAAACCTAAATTGAACAGGGTTAGATTTTTATTTCAGAAACTGGTTTTCTAACAGCTTTAGAATTAAAATCCTTTTATTTTTTTTATTTTTTAAAATGTTTTATTTATTTTTGAGAGAGAGAGAGAGCAGGGGAGGGTCAGAGAGAGAGGGAGACACAGAATCCGAAGCAGGCTCCAGACTCTGAGCTAGATAGAGGTCAGCACAGAGCCCAACGCGGGGCTTGAACCCACGAACCATGAGATCATGACCTGAGCCGAAGTAGGTCGCTTAACCAACTGAGCCACCCAGGCGCCCCCTAAAATCCTTTTATTTAAGAAGATGGGACAAAGTCTACATCCTACTCATCTATAGTTTCCTAAACTTCAGTTATTTCCTTTCCTTCCTTTTGTGATATCCAAGTATAGCTTCTGTTCACTTTTAAGTTACTTAATGTTTTCCTTGAAATTGATAAATTTTTAAAAGCGTAAATACTTTTAGTATGTTTCTGATTGCATGGTAAAATTTTCTAATACACAGTAAATAAAAACATAGTTATTAAAATTAAAACCTGTTTGTTTATAGAACGCCTAAGGAGGTGCCAGAGTGGCTCAGTTGATTGAGCGTTCGCCCTAGGCTCAGGTCATGACCTCACAGTTTGTGAGTTTGAGCTCCCCATTGGGCTCGCTGTTGTCAGCTCAGAGCCTGCTTCAGATTCTCTGTCCCCCCTCTCTCTACCCCTCCCCCGCTTGTGCTCCCTCTCTCTCTTTCAAAATTAAATAAATTTTAAATAATAAAATAAATAAACATTTTAAAAAACACCTAAAACATCTCATGTGGATGACGTATACTTTCCACTTCTTAAACACTCTTTTCTCATTATAAGCTGAGACAATAGGGGTAATGATCTACACGTGCTAAGGGACTGTATTAAGGATCTGTGGAACAGCTATTGTCTCTGATGGATGTTATTTAAAATACTATATGGATATGTATACATCTTCTTTAATCTCTTCACTTCAATACAGATTATCTTTATAAGAAGTCATCTTCTTTCACCAAAGTAGAGAGGTGGATTTAGGAAGTATATAAGGCTGCACCAAAAGACTAAGTGCCCTTTATCCTGTTGGCAATCTTGAAACCGAAAAGGAAAGTCATTTGTCTGCACATATTTCCTTTCCATATGTATTCATTCTACTAAAGATAAAGACAGTGTGGCCGATTTGTAAATATGGGATCCTGTAACCTTATTTACTTAAGCTTACATCTTCTTTTCCAAAAAAGAAGTGTCTATATCCTTTTTCACTTTTTTAAAATGTTTATTTATTTTTGAGAGAGAGACAGAGACAGAGGCAGAGGGAGACACAGAATCCAAAGCAGGCTCCAGGCTCTGAGCTGTCAGCACAGAGCCTGATGTGAAGTTCAAACTTGAGAGCTGTGAGATCATGACCTGAGCTGAAGTCAGATGCTTAACCAACTGAACCACCCCGGTGCACCAAGAAGTGTTTATATCCTTATTCACAGCCCTGTTTCTCTCCTGCTCACAGTACTGACACATGGTGTACTAAGTAATTAACATTTCCCAAAGAGAGGTCTAACTTTTGCCCTTGGCTCCTGGGAAGTGATCTCTAGGCTGTTGGAATGTCCTGCCTGTTGAGAGTGTCTTTGTTTACCTTGGGACCTTGGGCTACAGTTGTCAGTCTAACAATGTGGCTAATGGTAAAGGCTTTGGGCACATGTTATTTACTCTACTTCTGGAGGGTCTGGAAACTAAAGGTTAGGCATACAGATGCTCAACCATGTCTACATGATTGAATTCCAATAAAAACTCTGAACATCGAGGCCTGGTGAGCTTCCCTGGTTGGCTAATATTATGTGCATATTGTCAGATATCACTGCTGAGAGAGGTAATTCTGTCTGTGACTTTCCTGGGAGAGGTTAATTGGAACTTCCACATTTAGAAACTTTTGGACTCTGCCTCATGCATCTCTTCTCTTGGCTGACTCTAATCTGTATCCTCTTACTATCATAAAACATAACCATGAGCATGACAGCTTTAAATGGGCCCTTCTAAGGAACCATTGACCTGAGGTTGAACACAATATCCCCTAACATCACAAACATACAAAACACTCAATAAATATTGATAGGTGCTGTAACATCATAATCTAGGAGCTCTGAAGTCAGATACACTGGCTCTGCCATTAACCAACTATGTGATATTGGACCAGTGACTCAACTTCTCTGAGTTTCTGTTCATAAAATCAAAGTAATACTTTTTTGTACCTTGCAGGGTTGTTATGAGAATAAGCAACAGTACCATGGTAAGTCATATCTGAACCTGAGGCAAAAGGAAAAATCAGTAATGCTGATCTATACTTTATCTAAAATTCATATATTCTGTTTATCATGGCTATTTCATTAATATTCATTTTCAAAAACTAGTACATTAAACTCTTATTTATCTTGATTGCTAAGTTTTTGATGATCCTTTAAATTTTGCACCCAAGGTGAGAGCTTCATTACCCTCACCTTAGACTTGGCCCTGGATAGGAAAAAAAATAATAATTAAGCTAAATTATATAGCTGAGGGCCAGTAACATAGGTAACACTCAATAATACATAATTTTTACTGATTATTGTTGTTGCTGTCATTAATTTGGAGCATACTATGGAAATTCACCACTATATTAATGTGGATATGAAGAAAAACAACTATAATAAGTGACTGGGTAATATTTTCAGCTTAAGAGAAAAGATCAGGCATTTATTCCCATATGTAACTGTGAAGACTGGACAGTGTATGTGAGTGTGAGTGCATATGTACCCGTTTTCTAATTTATTATATGAGAAATGTCAGCTGAACAAGTTGGAGGATCTTTATGAATGTTAACATTTATAAAAAGATGTTGAATTTGTAAAGATTATCTTTAAACAAATAGCACATTCAACATTCAATAAATTGAAATGCTCATGAAGTATGACATTCTAGTTAAATGGATTTATCCTGAGAATTTCTTTCAGTTTTGACTTTGCCTATTGAAAAATCTCTGTAAAACCTATTCACTGACTTTCGTTTTTTTTACCATAGTAACTAGAGTCACTGAACCATAATAACCTTGTGTTGTTGGTGTGGACACTGATGGTCTTTGGTTCAAATTATGTTTATAAGTGTTAGAGATTGAGCTGTAACTTTTGAAACTGTATCCCTGACAAAAGAGAACTTTTTCTCCCATGACTTACATCTTATCTTTGGGGGAGACAAATGCAAAATAAAGTCTTACTGTAGCTTAAAAAAATAAATATATGGTCTTTGTTCCAGGTTCCTGGCACACAACTCCTAAAATGCTTGGAATTCACTCTCTTTTGTACACAAATTACATGACTATGAGCGGGGGTGAGAGGCTGTCTAGAGAGCTTTGGGATGGGGAGTGCTTCTCATCAGAAAAATCAACCAAATGATTAGAACTTGGGTTAGAACGTTTAGTAGCCCTGTACTCCTGGAGGATCGCAAATGGCCTATTTAATGTCATGTTTATGTAACGAAACTTCAGTAAAACCCCCTAAATGATAAAGTTTGGGGAGATTCTGGGTTGATGAACCCTTCAAGTTGCTGGGAAGGTAGTATGCCTGGAAAGGAAATGGAAGCTCTGTATGCCCTCTCCCCATATCTTGTCCTATCTATCTCTTCCATTTGGCTGTTCCTGAGTTATATATTTTATATAAACCAATAAATGTACATAAGGTGTTTTCCTGGGTTCTGTGAGCCATTCTAACTATAGAACTTGAGGAAGAGGTTGTGCCAGATTTGTCACTGGTAGGTCAGAAGTACAGGGGGGCCCTGGGACTTCTGAGGTTGGCATCTGAAGTGGAGGCAGTCTTGTGGGACTGAGCCCTTAACTTCTGGAGTATGCTTTAACTCCTGACAATGTCAGAATTTAATACTTGGACACCCAGTGGTTTTGGGAAATCATAGACCTGCTAATATAATGTAGTTGAGACTGACCTTACTAACTTCTTTGAATAGTTTTGTGTTTATTCCACTTTTATAGCTGTATAAACACATTGGTTATGGCAAGGCTTATTTCTGTTTTGCTATTATTTCTATTAATTTCCCAAAGTGAACTGCATTTCAGCAAAACTTTATAAGTGGAATAACCAATTGAATTCATATAAATAGAATAATCGCATCTATTAATGTATTAATAACCAGTTTATTGGATTTTTCCATTAATTATATTAGTATCATTTATGACAAGATAAGACACTTCTATTTCTAAAAGACCTAGTCAGTCTGTTCATACATATACCCTTGAAAACTAAATTCAAGAGTATGGGAAGGAATATTGGTAAATGAAAGGGGTATATGAAATTAGAATCCGTGTTATTCAAAATGTGACACTTGAACCAACAGCATTTATGTCACCTGTGAGCTTCCAAGCACTGCAAATTCATTGGCCCCCCCTTCAATTTATTGAATCTAAGGGGTGGGGCCCAGGACACCCTGTGTTTTAATAGCTTTCCAGGTGATTCTTATGTAAAGTCTGACAACACTGCTTTCTATATAGTTTGGTCAAATGTAAGTTCAGGTGAGTAAGTCAGCAGTAATGAGATGCTAAGGTTAAATGGGAGGGTGATCAACTTTCCCAGTTTTCATGGGATTACGAGGTTTTCTGGGATGCAGGACTTTTGGAGCTAACACCAGGTAAGTCCCAGGCAAACCTGAACAAGTTGGTCATTATGGTCAAATGATTCTGTACCTATTTTAGAAGCTAGACTACCTTGCATTTCATTTTGTCTCTGTCAGATATTCTTTATTCCCTGACTGATTTCCCTTAGGCTCTGGGCATGACCAAATTAATATGGCTATCTTGTGGGTCATAGATTTGGGGAATTCAATAAGGTAGTTAGTTAGAGTTGACATTTTGTTCTTGCAGTAACTGCTGGAGTTTGATTACACCAGAGTGTGTGATCCATAACTTGCTTCTCTGCTTAATTCTTTTTTACTTCAGTGTTATGTGTGCAATAGGGCTAAGCAACGGCAGTAGCTGGAAATCACTTTAAAGTTCCTGAAAGTCACTTAAATTTGTTGATTTTATTTTATTTTTTTGATGTCTTACTCTATTTGCTCTTTTCCGTGTTATTTTGAATCCTTCCTTTTGTTTCTCGACTGAAGAGCTCTTCATTAATAGTATAACTTTGCACTTATGTCAATGAGGTCAAAATTTTCAAAGTGTTTTGAAAATCAAGTTCTTTTGTAGAGGTTTTGGCAGTACTGTAAATGTCCCTGAGAATTGATTAATAGACTTAACAGCTACTAGTAATTATGAGTGCCATGTTTACTTTAAGTGTGGCTTGATTTTAATGCATACCTTGAAAGATTTTCTAAGGATGTAGAGTAGAAAATGTTTCAAAGAAATGAGTTTCATCTTTTGTGAAGTTCAAAGCAGATAGAAAACAAAACATTTAACAATTTATGTTTGTCTCTAATGAAATCTAATGGGTTGGTGGGTGTGTGTTTCTTCAAACATAATAACTCTGCACAAATTATTTGTTTTTAATGTCATAAAACCCATGTTATATTACTTGCTTTTCTTAAAGCTCTTACAATGAAGACTCAATTATGTTGCATTCACAAACAATTAGGTTTGACTATTTGGATGCAAACTATTGTTGCCAACATTTTGCAGCAGTTTTTTAACCAGTAAAAACATTCTGCTTTGTCTATTAAAATGCTCATTTTGCAAATTGTTTTTCATGTGATTTAGGCTGTAGCACAAATGCTTTCTCTCTCTCTCTGCAGTTAATTTTCCCTTTTTATCAACACAATTTGCTGGATAAGTACTGTGAGTTATCTCTGAATTATGGGTTTTCTCTACTGAATTAACAACTCAATTTTAAGTATGAGGAAACTGTAGAACCCAGGTAAACAGAGGACTCATTTCCCAAGATTCTAATATGCCCATTTGGTGGCCCCTGAGTAACTTTAATCCCCAATGTGTACCAGTTTGTATGCTCTGATCCATGAATATTCTAGGGTACATTCTAGAATTTGGTCTGGCCCAGAAAGGTGGGTTCTATGTTATTCTGAGTAACATTTTAAAGTAATCACTTATGATGAAAATCAGGTGCAGTCAATTAACCACCAAAAATCTGTGAAGAAAGTGGTATGTTGGTCTCCATTGTTTTAAGTATAATACAGTTTTTCTCTTAATGATGGAAAAGATGGCTTGTTTTTGATTGAGCACCAGACAAAGTACTGGTATCCTGTTCACTGCTCACTAGGAGCAAAACTACATATCCTTAAATATTAGGATCATACTCAGCATGGTAAGCTGGACCAACAAGACAAGGGGCTTATATATTAGGACTACTTGAGGAAACAAGAGAGTCAAACATCCCATTTCCCATCTGACTGCAATTCCATGCCTACCTGCCTTGAGGGCAATGGCAGGCTGACCCATTCCTACTTAAAGTGTCATTCATTCTCTCTCCTTCCCTTTGTGTTTTCATTCCTATCTCTCTTATGTTATTCTCACTATCAATCTTTAAGAATTAGGCATTAAGTCTTTGACAGATAAGTTTAAATAAGGTTTCATGACATTGCCATGGTCATTCAGAAAGCAGCAGTGCCAGCATTTGAATCTAGCTTCCTAACAATAAAGCTTTTATCCATCCCCCTGTGTCCCTGTGCTGTAATGTAAAACATACCCGTGAGTAGTCTGCCTTGCCAGTGTGTGAGGTAAAAAAAAAAAAAAGGGGGGGGGCAAAAACATGAAGTAGCCAAGCACCCTGAAAAGTACTTTCAGTGAGAATTATGTCACTAACAATCTAGTCACTGCAGTGGTCTTACATCTATCTGCCTAACCATACACCTTGATTGCTTTTCATTCTATTTCCAAAACCGCTGGGACTAGGTTTCCAATGTCACCATTCCCACTGAGAGCAAGTTTTTCCATTACTAGGGCTCTGACAGTGATTTAAAAAAATTGTTTGATATGGGGCACCTGGGTGGGTCAGTTGGTTAAGCATCCTACTTTGGCTCAGGTCATTATCTGCTGGTTCGTGGGTTTGAGCCCTGCATCGGGCTCTATGCTGACAGCTTGGAGCCTGGAGTCTGCTTTGGATTCTGTGTCTCCCTCTCTCTCTCTGCCCCTCTCCTTCTCATGCTCACTCTCTCTCTCTCTCTCTCTCTCTCAAAAATAAACATTTAAAAAATTAAAAAAATATTTGATAGCTCTCCCCAAGTTGAAACCAATGACCGCTTGAAGACCTTACCCACAATGTAATATACTATACACCATCAGTACTTTGGAAATTGTTGGGACTAACTTACTTGTAATTTACATAAAACTGGAACAAGTTGGACTGACCAATATCTTTCAGTCATGTCTATGTTTGCTACAACTATCTTCAGGTGTCTTATTAATTTTGTAAGCACAAAACCCACTTTGAAGTTTTCTATGCCAAAGTTCGGCATGTTTGTCTATTGTTCCTTATCTAAGGTCTATTTTCTAAGTGAGAATCCAAATACAAATGTATTAGGCTGTATATTGTACTTGAAGAATCATAATATAACATATGAATGCAATGATCCTTAAACTTAATATAAACTTATAAGCCATCAATGAAGTTTGAGGGTACTGCTGTAGCTACTCAAAATCTTAGGGCTACCAGCTTTTACTTCATTTCAAAATCATTTTTAAAAAGAAATGAAAATTTATTAACCTTTCACTCGACACTAAATAATGATGGGATCCTACTTCATTTATATTCAGTTAGGGTAACATATTTATGCAGGTGCTAGATGTACAGTGTTAATGGATTAAAGTATATGGACAAAGTGGGCAATTGTACTGTAAATGTTACTTAAGTGAATTTGGCCTGCAAGGGCATTATTGATTTATTTTATCTAATTTAGTTTGTATTGCAATTCAAGCTCAACACTGAGGGTTGAAGTCATCTGTCTTCTATAGGTGAAATGACTTCAGGTCTCAAGGGAACTAAACTAAGTGAATAGGAAGTCTCTTCCTTTGAGGAAGCAAAGAAGATGGAAATATTTTCCAATGAGTTGAGCATGTGTGGGGGGAAATGTTCTCCTCTCAAGGACACTAGGAAACCATATTCTACCAGGAAGAAATCATGCAACCACCACTCAGGGAAACGTTTTGATTTCCTTGTCAATATTAAAACAATACCCTCTTAATAGCTGAAGAGTGGTACTTTGCTAAGCATGGAGCTTAGGGATATTGCTTATCATCGATCACTTTGTAAATCAACAGAACGAGAAGGTGCTTGTAGAAAGCACACTATTTAAGGTCTCAAGTTCATTCCCTCCATTCTCAAAGTGTCCAGGCTTATGAAGACAAGAGTGGCCAGTGAGCACAGGAGAGCAAAATTCTCTCTTTATCTTTTCTTTTTTTTTTTTTTTGAAGCTATAATGAAATTGCATAATACTAAATTTGTGGAATGATTCAATGCAAATATAGAAAAATATCACTGCCATTAAACAGTTGGGAGAATATTATATTACGTGGCTGCAATCCTCCAAATTGCTGCAACCTGAATTATGAGGATTTTAAAGAAAAATAAAGCAATAAGGGTTAAAAAAATAGAGTTTCAGAAGGCATAGAACTGGTTTACATCATTAGTTTGGGTCCTCTGACACATCCCTGTGAAATAGGGAAGGATCCCTATCCTCTTCAATTAAGGATAGGGAAACTGAGGCCTAGGGAAGCGTGGTGGATCACTCCAAGGTGGTAGATCACTCCAAGGCTATCTGGGGCAAACATCCAGTTTTCAGGTGGAAAATCAATACAGCACACCTATTAGTTGTCCCCTGGCCTCTCTATTTCTAGAGTTGCAAAGAGATCTATTAAAAAAACAGTCAGACAACTCCTGGGAGCCTTTGGATATGACGTTTCTAATGACTCCATGAAAAATATCCCAGACCTGAAACATCTGTTGTGAAGGTACAGTCAAGTTCCATTCCAGAGTCTCAAGTTAACAACTTATTTCCTTTCGTTTTATTTTATTTATTTTTTTAAGTGTGTAGCAGCTGTCCACATATTTTAGAGGACAGACCTTGGTTTAAAACCTCAGCCAGAGAACATTATAGAGAAAACTCACACAATTTGCTGTATGTGCTAATTAGAAGCTTACACAAGCACATGAATTCATTTATACACTGATGAATTTTCAGTTGCCAAATATCTCCAGCAAAAAGACCAGAAAAGTAAAAATAGTCAATCTAATGAATTTAACATTTATTTTTATGCAAGCTGGGTAATTTTTAGAATTGTTTTGTTTTTTGGAGGAATGATTTGCATGTGCAGTACATTTGTTTTTTGAGACTTTTGAAATCCTATTTCCTGGAAAAGGAAGACAGTTTTTCTTGCCTGAGAGACATCCAGCCACATACCCAGAATTAAACCCAGAAGACCAGAAGTAAAAGGAAGAGAGGTAATCCTTAGGTCACACATTCACAAGACCTAAGGGAAAGAATAAAGAGCATCAAGGAAAAGATTAAGGTGACTTATGATTTCACTACAGCATGGGGTAAATTTGTCTCTATTGCAAGCCCCACACCTAATGAAGAACAGTCACCTGGTTCCCTTTCTGTTGCATCCCTTCAGTCTGGGACAGCAGGTAAATGTCAGCCACTATTCTCCAGAGAAATGCAACTTCATATGCTGTTCTTTTAAAATCTTTACTTTTCTTGTACTTTGTTTTGCTTTACCCTCCTTAGACACACATAAACCAAAATACATGTTTATCTATCTGTTCTTCAATCAAGTACTGAGGGACTACTATTGGTCTGGCATTCTTTGAGGAATAAGAGAGAATATCATGGTCTTAGGCATTTCACAATCATGGGGGAACCATATAATTAAAAAGTAAACAAATCCATAATAAAGATAATTATAATTAGAAAGAATTGTTAGACTCTAAATATAACCTAATAAAGAATTATTGGGTGGAGCAGAGGCCCATGGGATAAAATGTTGATTATGAAGGCCTCCTCAAGGAGGTACATTACCTGAATGATGGAAGGAATTAAACATGCAATGCTTTGAATAAAAGTTTAGGGCATAGTGGACTTAGTGGAGTATGGTGTAAGATGAAGTCAGGGAATTAAACAGTCTAAATCAGGAAGTATCTTATTGGCCATTGAAAAGAAAACACTAGTATTCCACTCTTTATGTAAATGTTGATACAGTTTTCTACATGATATCTATGTGGTGAGCCTTGTACCAGGCACTTTATGGACACTGTTTCATGTACCTTCACCAACAACCCTGCAAGGGGTGCAACAATAATCCCATTTTGTGGATAAGACAATGGTAGCTCAAAAAGGTTAAATAAAATTTCCAGGATTATTTAGCTAGTAGGAAGCCAAGATTCCAAGCCAGATCTAACTCCACAGTCAGAGCCCTTGGTCTACTCTTCCCCTTTGTTCGTCTTTTCCTCTATCCAAGTCCCCAGAAATACAAACATCTTTCTTACAAACACTCTTTTTAATTCCTACTTACTCTCCAGGAAACATTTTTGCCTCCCTTCCCACCCCTTACTCTCTTCCTTCCCTTTTTAAACCTCATCTTCCACCAAGTTGGATGACTGTGGCATGACATATGTATCATCTTCTGTTTTCTTGTATTAACACCAGTATCCCACTTTCATTGTTGTTATCTTTACCTGTCTTCTTCACTTCATTGTGTACTGCACAGTGAGAACCTGTGTCTGTAACAGAACCCACAGTATCCCCTAGCACGCTCTGTGGCAAAGAATAAGCACTGAAATAGTATTAAAGAGAAAAAAAGAATGAATGATGTTCCCAGATTGACAGGACCTTAAAGTCCCCATGATTAGACTGACCAATTCTATGGCTTCAAAAATGAAATTGGGGTGCCTGGGTGGCTCAGTCATTAAGCATCTGACTTCGGCTCAGGTCATGATCTCACAGTTCCTGAGTTTGAGTCCCATATTGGGTGAGCTCGAGCCCAAGGTGAGCCCTGTTTCTCTCTCTCTCTCTCTTTCTCTCTCTCTCTCTCTCTCTCTCTGTCTCTGTCTTTCCACACACCCCCGCCCTTACTCACTTGCACTCTATCCCTCAAAAAAATGAAATTGCAATATAATGAAGAAACAGTAAATACACTGTTGGGTTTTTTTTTAAGTTTTATTTTTAAGTAATATCTACACCTAATGTGGGGCTTGAACTCACAACCCGGAGATTAAGAGTCATATGCTCTACCGACTAAGCCAGCCAGGCATCCCACACTGTTGGTATTTAATAATTAACCTTTGAAACACATAAAGTAACATGATATAGAGTAATAATTGACCTTTTGGACTCTTTGCCTATACAATCTCTCAGTATTTTCATTACCTCCCCCAAACCACTACACCAAATCTAGAATTGATAGGAATCAAAGGAAATGACGCAGTTGTCTAAATTATGTGGATGCAAATCCTAACCTTGCCTCATATCAGCAGTAAGCTTTAGTTCTCATCTTCAAAGTTGTGCCAATAGTTTGTACCACTTTATGAGAATTAGAAATAATATACATAAAGCACCTAGCACAGGGATCAGGATATATCAAGAATGCATCATAATAATCTTCTTAATAGTAGTCGTGTGCTCTCATCTTCAGACACTTGCAGTTACTCCCCATTGCCATCCCAAGTAATGAAATTACTTTGCATGGCCTTCATGAGTCCCACAATTGGTTCCTTCTTTTATGGCCTCAAATTTCACTACATTCCTCAGATTTCCAGTTATCCATCCAGTTACCCAACTCCCTCCTCTACACCATGCTTAGAATCTTCAAGCCTTTGTGCCTTTCATTATGCTGTGTTGACAGTCTGGAGTATTATTTTTTACCTGCTGAAATTTCTTTTACTATGGAAGACCATATTGAACTGTGTTTAAGAACATGGACTCCAGGGATGCCTGGTATGCATCCAACTCTTGAAATCTGCTCAGGTCATAATCTCATGGTCGTAGGATCAAGTCCCACATTGGGCTCTGCACTGACAGTGTGGAACTTGATTGGGATTCTCTCTCTCTCTCTCCCTATTTCTGTTCCTCCCTTGCTTGTCCTCTCTCTCTCTCAAAATGAATTAATTAATTAATTAAAAAGCAAAACACATGGACTCCAGATCCAGTCTCCCTGGTTCAAATCCTACCCTCTTTACACATAACATCTGACTTACTTAACATCTCCATGCCTCAGTGTCCATATATATTATAATTAGGATAAGAAAATGTTAATCTCATGGGGTGACAAAGATTGAAATAGTTCACATAAGTAAAGTACCTATAACAGTGCATAACAGGAAGTGAACGCTACATGGAATATTAGCTGTCATCATCATCATCATTATCATCACCTTTTTTCAATACTTCTCTCTATAAAAAATGAAAGTAATCCTGTTACTTATCAGAGTATCTGCTCTTTGCTTAGTTTTCTACCAACATCTCTATTGTATCTTTATTATAGAACTTAAAAAGTTATGTTTATTATTAAAGTATATGACTTGAAAGCTTGCCACTCCCATAAAATTCTGTGTTTCTTTAAGGCAGAAGTCATAATACCCTCTTGCTCATCTCTTTTATCATCACAGGGCCTTCTTATATCAATGTTTTCTCAAAAACTGTATACCAGCTAAGTGTGAAATGAATAAGAATGCATATGTCTAGTTGATTTATTATTTACTTATTCATTGTTTTTCTTCTTGTATGAGAACAAGAACATTGAGCCTGTCTGTCACTGCTGTGTCCCAGAGTTTAAAACAGTGCCTGGTACAAAATAGGCACTCGAGAAATACTTGTTGAATGAAAAATGAAATGAATTAATGCATCGGTTAATAAATCAAGATAACCATATTTGAGGTTTCTTAAAACTCACTCTTTAGTGAATTAGAAAGCATGTGCTTCAGCCCTTAAGTTCTCTGTGTATTTCCACACACAAACATGCTATGTGTATACAGATCGCAGAATTGGAATCATTTCCAGAATCAGGATGTAAATTGGACATGTGGGCAAGTGCTTGACTAGGTGGCAGGGAGATACTTGAACAAAAATATCTTGCCTAGAGAAAAGCAGGTGGAATTTGCCTTTTCAACATTTTTGTGCCAAGCCAGATAATTTACTTCTCACCTGGGAACAATTTCCTTCCTGCAGTCATAATGTGAGTTTCACCACAGCTGTCGAGCTAAAGTCAAAGTCAAAGTAGAAATTGCTGCGTCACTTGCTGGGAAATGACTTTTTAGTTTGGGTCTGTGTCCTTGTCTGGCAGCTTTCTTATTTGTGTTTAAAAACATGGACTGCAGAGAGGTGCACATCTGTTTCTGAATGTGTAAGTAGAATAAAGAAGGAATTTTGTGTGTGTGTGGCTTTAAATTTCGGTACTCTTTAGATGTCCCAATACGTGAATTCTGACTTGTATTTTTCCAGCCAAGAAGCAGCAGCTGCATCTGGATGTGTGAATTATATATACATTTGAGTCAACAGTATTTAACAGAAACATACATTTCTTTTTTATTTCCTGTATCCACAATTCTGAGACAACCAGGTTTATCAATATGATGCTGGTATCTTCCATCAGCTCTGTTCCCTCTTTTCTATAAAATTTTCCATTCTTAGCACCATATAGACAGACCAGAGAATAAATAAATTACTCTCTGTACTGCCTCCCATATTGCTTCATTACCCCTTCTGATATTGAACATTTCATAAGAAAAACAATTTTGTAAGTTGGAATCTTAGTGACAAAGATAAGGACAAGGCTATACTAGGGGTAGAAGGAGGAGTATATACTTTGTTTTATGCCTGAGTCATGAAAAGAGTCACTAAAGTTATCCAGTGCTGAGTCAGAGATCTTAATAACAGCCTCCAATTTCTAAAGGCAGTGGAAACAGTGGAATGACACGTGGTTACATTATACCAGAGGCAGAAACTAACATATGATAGAAAAGAGGAGAAAAATGTTTTCAAACATTGCCTGTGAGTAGGTAAAGAAGGCCTACAAAGTGTGACTGGGTAAGTATCTTTCTCCTGGACACTCCTGTCTAATGCCTGACATGCTATATTCAATATATAGAGATGTTTTCCTCTGTTTATTCAAGATATTTCTGGGGCACCTGGGTGGCTCAGTCAGTGAAGCGTTCAACTCTTAGTTTCAGCTCAGGTCTTGATCTAATGGTTTCGTGGTTTCGAGCCCCATGTCGGGCTCCCTGCTGACAGTGTGGAGTCTGCTTGGGATACTTTACCTTCCTCTCACTCTGCCACTCCTTCACTTACACTGTCTTTGTCTCCGTCAAAATAAATAAACAATCCTTAAAAAAAAGAAAGACATTTCAGTCTTGGGAGTCTCCTTTTGATAAGAAAATATGCTCACATGTGTAATACCAGATGATATCATCTATTAACTCCTTTCTAAAAATTAGTTGGCCTATGGCCAGTGTAGTCACAGGGACCATCAAGCACATATCTGCAGTTTTAGAAGTTCCAAGAACAAGAAAGGAAGTTGTAGAGGATTCAGAAAATAAATTTTACATGCCCAAGGTGAAGAACAGGAGTCCTGAAGTCAAAGATCCACATTTAGACTCTAAGCGTGTTTGTATCACACTGGCCTCAGGTCACTCAAGTGTGAAAAAAGTGACAAGAGACAAGCTATTATGCAATATTTGAGGTCTTCCTGTCCTCACCTGACTCTTCAGAAGGAAAAATAAATGGGAGCAGTTCAGAAACTGTTTTACTGTACAGATTCTGAATAATGAGCATCACAGGAGGAAAGCAAACCAAAATAACACTACCAATCATAGTCTAAAGCAAGAGTTGCCAGTGCTTCTGTTTTATAAATAAAGTTTTATTGGAACACATCCACACTTATTTATTTACATATGGTCTTTGTTTCTTTCCTGCTGTAATGGCAGAGTTGAACAACTGCAACAGAGATCTGGCTCACAAGTCTAAAATATTTACTATCTGGCTCTTCACAAAAAAGAGAGAGAGAGAGAGAGAGAGGCACCTGGGTGGCTCAGTTGGTTAAGTGGTCTGTGAGTTTGAGCCCCACGTTGGACTCTGTGCTGACAGCTCAGAGCCTGGAGCCTGCTTCGGATTCTGTGTCTCCCTCTCTCTGCCCCTCCCCCACTCACTCTCTGTCTCTGTCTTTCAAAAATGAATAAACGTTAAAAAAAAAATAAAAGTGTATTCCTTGCTCTAAAAAATCCAGAGTAGCTATGCTGCCTTACACAATACATTGGGATCAGTAAATGGGAACCCATAAAAGACTCCTAGGAATTGTGTTATGAACAGAGAACATATGAAAAATGCAAAAATGCATTTTTGGTGCTCCTCGTTGGTAATAACTCTGAAGTCATATATAGTTTGTAGTTGCATTTTCTTACATTAATCACTGAATTAGATACTGGTCAACTCTCCCAAACTCAATTAGTGCTTAATGAGATGTCTTATATTTTCAATTTCCATTAATCCCTGTCTGAAGGTATTTACTATTTGTTATTCCCCCATTTTTAAAAAAACTCTTTGAGCTGCTGCAAACCTTGGATTTCAAAATATGATATGATGCTCTTTTACACATGCAGAGGGCCCAACTATTATAAATCTGTTGAATGTTGATACATGAGTCAAAACTCTTCACCAGATTATAAAATAAGTCTAGAAGAATGACTGCCATTGGCTGAAAGCAGAAGACCTGTTGAGAGCATGACAATAATATACTTTTATAGGGTTGGTGTGTATGTATGATGGAAGAAAAGAGATAATTTATTCAGAAATACAGTCATTTTATAATAAATCTATGGTGCATAGTATACTCCTAATGCCCAGGGGTTTTGGAGGAAGGCAGAATTTGAGAAGTTTTGATGAAATTTATTGATGGGATCACAGATTTCAATGGTTTTTAAATGATTTTATATGCTGGGGTGGGACAATTTGAGTATGTTCTATACACCAAGTGGGCAACACTTTAGGTCAGCCTTCTAAAGGTTGCCTGTTTCAAATGAGGATAAGGTCTATACAGCAGGGTTGTTAGGAAACTGCCTCAGATAATGTATGTGAAAGCAGTAAGTAAACTCTACGTTTTTGTAACAGCATCTGTTACTCTCCTAACTGCATTTACTATGTTGTCATGGCTAACAGAAGGTTTCCAATATAACCTTGAATTGACTTGAAGTGATTGGGTTTTATTTCAATCATTTCCTCATACAAAAGACCATTGATAGAGTTCTGATGAAAAGTTTTGTAATCTATAGAGCTAGGACTTGAAAATCACGTGCTTTAGGCAAATAAAAGGAAAAGGATAGCATTTCCCATTTCTGACATGAGTTCACATTGTCTTTTGAAAATTTAAGCCTCAGGATACATTATGTGCTTTCTTCTTTGCACCTGGTCACACACCTTTTAGTAAATGCTTGCTGTTAAAATGATAAATGGATGCTATTAAAATACTTTAATGCATAGTGCACCAAAAGTGCCTACTTAAAGGATAGTTTCTCTTCAGAATTTTGAAGAAGATGCCTTCTCAGCTTTTCTTTCTTGGCACAATTCATAAGAGAATGGGAATATGTACATTGCCTATATTCCTCTAAATGTCCACCAGAGATAGTTATATTCCTGTAAAAACTTCAGGTGGCTTTATTTAGATATTCTTAGTTAGTGAAGAGCTCACTTCTTTCTTGTTTTCCTCCCTCCCCAAAAGGTTGTGAGTTTGGCAGAAGGTGAAGTGGCCTAGATTTTTTCCAAGCTTCCTAGTTTGACTTTTCTTGCCCAGTGTTTTCAAAGATGAGAATCTATAGTGCATGTGATTTCTGGGTGAAAAATGTGTTATTTCACACATTATTTATTCCACACATTTCTAAAACTTTGTTAGAAACAAAAAAAGATTTGGGGAAAATCCAATAAACAACAAAATCAATGATTAACTCAAATTTTCCTTGCTTTAAAATACACACAAGCCCAACTCTCTGAAATTATATGAGGATAACGGTAAAGACCCACATATCTGCTTGTTTCTTCTCCTTGAAATTATCCCCTGTATATCTTTAAATATGTTCATAATATCAGGGTATGAGGCAATCAATCAAATTTTGGAATTTTACAAATTTTTCTTGGAAGGCACAACCATGTTCCCTTAACTAGTGGAATAATTTTATCAATGTTAAATACAATTATGGAAGCTGTAGATGAAGAGAACATCATTATAGGCTGAATTACTACCTAAAACTTATAACCAAATGCTCAATTGAGACATACTAGTTAATAGTCGTAATTAGGCATTTAAAACCTGGTGTTTGTGTCTAACATTTGTGTATTACTTGAATGCTATTACTGAATCTATGTACAATTCTCAGACTATAGTGAACTAATACTAAGATAAACTGAGTCTGAAGTGATGATTCATGTAAAGTATAGCTTTATTCATGGAACAAAAAGTTTCTGTTTTATTCCATTTTTGTCTTGTGTTGCTAAAGAAAATATGTGCAGCATCCCTTTAAAAAAAAGTACAACAGTTAGTCTTCCTCATCAAAGGCATGAACTTCATATTCTTTTTGCTTTCTCTTCAAATTTATGCTTCCCAACTTCAATTTTAATATGCTAGAACAAAAGAGCTAAATTTTCTACTTTTAACAAGTCCTTCCTATATGCCTGAATAGCAATGAGCTAGCAATAACTTCTTACCTTTCTGACAAGTCCCATTGCCAAGGGTAGGCTATTTAGAAATTGGTACAAAGTGAAAATAAATACCTGGTTTCCCACAGGCAGTCCTCTGAAATGCCGTCTATCATTTGTAATCTCTGTGACGTTATTTGGTGGTTATGATTTATCACCTTGCCACTGTATGAGTCAGCCGTGAAATCTCCATGACTCAATGGCACGTAACAAAGGCAATCAGGAAAGTGACATTTGAATGAAGGTTTGGTGGATGGGTTTGAACAAGAGTTCATTAACTTAAAGAACTAAGGCAGAGGAACTCCCCCCTCTTTATGAAATCTTACAAAGTCAGCATTTCAGTTCTTTTTCTTCATTGGCTAACACCTGAAAACTGGGGGGGGGGGGGGCGGGGAGGGATGACCATCCATTGGAGACAAACAAAAAATATGAATTTATGGAGTGTGAAGATAAGTTTATTCTTATTTTGATTTAATCTTATATTTTTCCATTGTGTTCAGAATGGCCTTTTGTTAATCTTGCAGATAAATTTCCTACTGCTTTTAAATTTTCTTGCTACCCACCTGTTTTTGCCGAGGCAGTAAATCTTTTTAATGTCTATTTATTTTTGAGAGAGAGAATATGCATGCATGTGTGTACACATGTGCAAGTGAGTGGGGGAAGGCAGAGAGAGAGAGGGAGAGAGAAAATCCCAAGCAGGCTCCATGCTCAGCACAGAACCCAATGTGATACTCGATCTCATGAACCGTTAAATCATGACCTCAGCCGAAATCAAGAATTGGACGCTTAGCCAAGTGAGCCACCCAGGTGTCCTGCCTAGGTGGCAAATTAATAGCAAGAATTTATTTGTTTAATAAATATTTATTGGGGCACCTGGGTGGCTCAGTCAGTTAAGCATCCGACTTCAGCTCAGGTCATGATCTTGCAGTTCGTGGGTGTGGGCCCCGAGTCAGGCTCTGTGCTGACAGCTAGCTCGGAGCCTGGAGACTTTCTTCGGATTCTGTGTCTCCCTCTCTTTCTGATGCTCCCCTGCTTGCTCTGTCTCTCTCTGTCTCTCAAAAATAAATTTAAAAAAATAAAAAAAATATTTATTGAGCCTAGATTCTGTGTCAGGCATTAAAAAAGACAATGGGGTTGAAACAATAAGCAAGGTCAACATGAGCCTCCCACTCAAGGACATTTCAGTCTGGGGAAATGAGTCATACTTACTTTTCTAGGCTAATTGACATTAATCTTGAGTGGGAAATACCTATTTTCAAGCATTAAAGAATATTTCTTATAGAATAACTTGATTTTGCAACACTTAAATATTTATTTTTGTTTATAGTTATCTTCATATAGAAAAGTAGAACAAAGATTGACCTGTTGGCAGGAATATGACTGGGCACCTGTCCTTCAGCCCCATGAACTCCCTTGTTTGATGGTTTAAGTTAATATTAAATGCTACTTCTTTGATTTGCAAGTAATATTAACATGCTTTGAGCTAAGGAGAGAAATATTGGGTAGAGTTCTCAAATGTTTCACCACTGGAGCTTAGTTCATAGGTTGTTAAGTATCATCCCAACAGCATTAGCCACGGATTATGTTATGCTTGCCATTGTATCCAAGGGACATTGGAAAGAAAATAGTTCTTAGGTAAAAGCCACTGCCATTATTGGAAATGTGACTTAAGTACAAATTCAAAAGGAAGGTGAACTGTCTGCAAATAAGGACTGGATTTTTTTTAACTTTGATAGTATCAATACCTGGGATAGTGTACGGAACAGAATGCCAATAGTAATAGTGTCTCTTGTTTATTGAAAGCATGCCAGGTGTCAGGGATTATGCTAAATGTTGAGTGAGAAGTACTGATGAATGAATATTTATTGTACAGAAAGAGAAGAGACACAGAACGATTAGCTTTTGAACCTACAGAAATTAATATGATAGTTTTGGAAGAAATTGTCCTAGCCTTCCAGTCCTTTGGAAGGAAAGATGACAAACATGAAGAGAATAGAGACAGTGCTTGGGAATGGTTTGCTTCCTTTCAAGATAAGAATAAGTGTAGCCAGAACTCACAAGAAATTTAATTAAGAAGACCTAGTCACTACTAGAATGCTAGATTAAGCATACTCCATTCTTGGTTGGCCTGAGAACAGGACATCAGCTTATGGAAATGACATCATAATAGGGAAAACACAAACAGAGTAAACAGTAATTTTGGGTGTAGATACATCTTGCTCCACCTTTTAGGAAAGTTCTGAAGAGCTTAGAGTGCAGATTAAGACAGAGGTCATGAAGAAAAAATAATACTTAGTTATACAAATGGTAACTTGAGCCTAAACACTAGAGGAATTCTCCTAGTGCTGATCAATTGCTGTTTTTCTCAGTACTCTGAAGTCAGTATGGGGCATTAAATCATGCTACTATTTTTCTAAGTTGCCTCACTTCGTCCACTCCTGGACTGGGGCTTGGGAAGAGAAACTTTAGGAAACAGAAATCTAAGATTGGGAAAAATTTGATGCATTTGTTTTCTTTTTGTGTTGGGATGATGTTTCAAGCAGTCTAAGTCTCTTGGACCATATATACCCTATACATATAATGCACCCTGATTAAGGAACCCACAGCAAGGGCTTCATATAGATGATTTTTGTTTATTTCCAAAATCAATGATACAATGTATGAATTGTTATTCCCATTTTATTGATTGGTTAACTAAGGTTTACAGAAGTTACTTGGTTCAGGGTCATAATAACTGGTTTTGTAGTACCAACTTCAAACTTCATATACTTCAGACCTGATTTTGAAGTGAACCATGGGTGCACCTGGGTGGTTCAGTCAGTTGAGCATCTGACTCTTGATTTTGGCTCAGGTCAAGATCCTAAGGTCATGGGATCCAGCCCCACATTGGGCTCCACTGACCCTGCTTAAGTTTCTCCATTTCTCTCTCACTCTCTCCCCCTGCCTCTCTCCCTCACTTGCATGCTCTCTCTTTCTTTCTCTCTCTCTCTTTAAAATAAAAACAATTAAAAATTAAAATATAAAGTGAACCATGAGCAAATGACCAGAAATAAGCAATGCTCTTGAAAGATTGCTCCTGGTTTCCAAAGGAGTGAAATTAACTTTTATCACAGTTAGCAAAGGGGTAGGAGAGAAGATTAAGGAAGGCTATTGGGTAATTTTGGTTGTACAGAAGTTTTAACATTAAAGATAAACTGAAGACAGACAAATTGAGGGGGAAATTCTTGGCCACTTTAGAGAACAGATTTGTCAGGGCAAATAAGGATCTATTTTCTTTTTGTTTTTCTTTGTGTTTTGCTCCCAGGCAACTGGAGAATACAAAGAGATCATACCCATAAAATCTTACATGTCAGCCATGATCTCATCCAATGCCACAGCCCCCTCACTGTTAAAGATGTCCTGCTAATGTAAATGTAAATGAAACCGAAGCTCCTGGTTCCACAAATCAAGCTCCTGATGAATTAACCCCTTTTCCTTTCTGCAGTACGTTGTGCTCAAGCCCAAGGGTTCATTAACTGAACACATAAATGGAGTTTCACAACCTTCAAAAGCTGCTCTACATGCCATGCCCAGATGCTCAGTGTTAGTCCCCTGTGCCCACATGGGAAATCCTCCTGGCATTTAAGATCATCATCTCCCTCAAGCCTTCCTGTCAAAAAGAGAACAGCCCTAAGTGAAATGCTGCATATCAGTGAGTTGGTAAACCAGCTACGGAAACAGTATGTTACAGCCCATCAGACCTCTGAAAATATCCCACTTTGAAGATGTAAGAATGAGAGAGACACAGCTGAATTAGGACCTAGAGAAGCAATTGGTATGTGGGCTAGTTCAGGTGACCTTTTTAAATGACAAGAATTTTTCACTTTGACCTGAGCAACCACTTTCAAACTGAGTTTCGGCAGAGAGGCTATAAATTATGATAGTAAAATAGAATATAGCCCACAACTACTCAATACTTAAGTGCCTGGCACTGAGCTAAGTGTATGCTATGCATGGTATCATTTAATCCCTTAAAATCACCCTAACAGGTTGGTATGTTTTTTATCTCACTTTATAGAAGAGGAAAGAGAGATAACTCCCTGCCCAAGATGATAGAACTAGTTTTAGAATCAGTTTCATATGCAGATTCATATGGCCTTTGTTCTTCAGACCCTAGACCACACTGCTTCAAAATGAAGGCCAGAAACCCACACAGAGGAAATGGATCTAATGGGAGCAATACTTCTGAGTACCTACTATATACTGGATACTCAATCAAGAAAGATAGTCATAATGGTAGGAGCAGTCTTTGTGTCTCTGTGGCCTGTCTAGAACATGACTCATGGTGGGATTCCGTTTATGAAAGTATCTGATCCACCTCTCTCAGGTAAAATAGAACTCTGGGAGATAGGATCTGATTCTGATTGTTTAACAGTACTAAATTTATCTAGGGACAAAGAATTTATCAGGGAGATGGAATGGGGAATGTTCTGTATGAGAAATGACAGCTGTTGCTTGAAGGAAGAAAAGAGAGGGCTTGTGCATAATATCCCAGTGTTTTCAAATACACCACTGGGCTAAAAGGACACAGGGAATAGAATTGATAGAGAAAGCATCTTAGATTTTGGAAACCACTAAACAATCGTGGACTATAGGGGTGTGGGCTGGTAGACTTGCTTGGAGGAATCAATGCATTGGAATATTTATGTTATTTAATGGGAGACTGTTATTCTTTAACTTTTTATAAAAGAACTGCAATTGACCTTTGTGAAATCGGATGACAGTAAAACAGGTATAAACTGATGGTTGGCCTTATCAAGTTTAAATATTTGAAAAGGTATAATTCATGTAAATGTTTAGCCTTTTTTTCACTGTGCAAGGGCAAAACCTGCCTAGGCTGGTATTTACTTTTCTAATTAGAAAAGCTTGAGTGATGTGAACAATTAAGATAATACAATACCTTTACAAGATAATTAATCTTTTCTTTGTGATTCATCCTACCACATCCCAAGCTGATAATGTTATTTACCTCCCAGTTAAGGGTATGTTAGAATGTAATTGGAGCCATTTGCTTTGACTATCAGAGGAGAAAAGATCATGCAATTTGCATCTCATATATTTAGAAATTAAAACTGAAGGACTGACCACTTGACACCGCAGAAGTTCCTGAAATGAAGCCTGCTGAGCTCAATTTGTTGTGGCGGCTAAATGAATCCTCTCTCCAATTTGAATGCATGATGAAATTCCTATTAGAACATTGCACTGTAATAATTGACAACATAATGAAACTGCCAAAGACAAAATGCAAGTACTTCTCTACTGACCCTTCAGAACTGCACTCTGTACTTAGAAAGAAGTACGTGTCTGTGCCAGACAAGTAACATTCCCCTTTTTTCTACCTCCCCTCTGTCCATCAGGGACATTCTTTGGGATACTCCTTCCTTTAGAATCAGAGAGTGAGAGTTAGCAGCCAATAGTAGGTTGCAGAATTTGGGATACTGTATAGATTTAACTAGCAATGATGTTTGAAAACAACTTCTTCTATTATCTTCTATCACTATTGTTTTTATTTTAAATAAATGTATTTTTAGCACTAAAAATGAGAAGGATATTATCCCAGTTTAACAATTTTATAGAATAATTTAGCTTCATTAAGCAAACTATTTTTGTTGTTTTTTGTTTGTTTGTTTTGTTTTGCTTTGTTTCCTGGATTCACCTCTGATCTTTGGAAACTTAATAAGGCATCAGGACTGATCTTGGGAAATCACGGATCTACACACTGGCTTTTTTTTTTTTTTTATTAACCATTCAATCTACTATAATTTGGCCTCTGATCTTTTCAAGATGCATAACTAGTAACATCTTCAGTTACTGGCTCAATGGTCACTTGTCTTCTTTATGTAACCGGAGTTTTCCTCAGAATTTGATACAAGTGATCACACTTTCATCTTGGAAAAATTCCCTTCCTCAGGTTCAGATATACTCCTTGGAGTTTCCCCTGTAGATGCATTTTTTTTCATTCTCTTCCACAGTTTCTTCTTCCTTTATAATTGAAAGGTTGTTGTTCTTCAGGGTTCTGTCATAATGCCCTTCCTTTCTTCTTCCCTTCTGCATACTCATCCTGAGTAATTTTGTTTATTCCCATGGCTTTCACTAATCACAAGTTTATGATACCCTCGCTTTTGAGTATCAGATCCTCATCTCTAACCATTGGACATTGCCACTTGAATATCACTAAGGCATTTCAAACTCATTAAGTCCCAAGTGGAACTCATCATTTATCCCTATCCATTGATGGCTCTCTAAGGAGAATTAGTCTTCTCCCATTGTCCAAGTCTCCAACTTTGATAACATTGTAACTTAATCATCAAGGCCTATTATTTCTGCCTCTTAAGTCAGGCCACATTTACTTCACACGTGGATTCCTTCTATAGCTAGCCAAGTGGTACTCCACCACCTTTTCCACCAAACCATTCTCTTTACTGTAACCAGAGCATGTTTTCAAGCACACATCTGATGTGCTGATGCTCCAATGGCTCCCCCATTATCCTGTGGATGATGTATAGACTCTTGGACCTGGTTTATAAAACTCTGTACCACTCATGAGCTATTCCTTGCTTATAGCTATAGCTGATTAATTATTCTACAATTTATTTTACCCCTTCCTCCGCCTACATTTAACATTAGATAACATTCAAAGTACTTTCATGTACATATATGATTATAAGCAATGCAATGATTTTTATTTTTTCTTAGTTAAATTTTGGAAACCAAGGGTATGTATTACATAAGATTATTACCAGGCAATGAAAGAGTATCTGTGATATCAGTCATATTAGGGAACTATTTCAAGCCTCAGTTTCCTTGTATGTAAGATGGGGATGCATGCATTACTAATGCTTTTCTAGAATTGCTATTTGGATTGCATGGGATAATGCTAGTGTTTAAGATAGCCAGTTCCATGGGGTTATTATAGTTTTTGATGTTAGGTATAAAGCCTTTAAACGGCTTACTTAATATATAATACTGTCTATAAAGCTTCATACTCAGATCTGATTTCTGATCTTACTTAGACTTAAGTAAGCTTTATCTATTATTCCCTATCTTGGCCAATCTTGCACCCCAAAGAGACAATAGTAATTTCTTCCTCTTTGGGCTGTTCTCCTGTATAGAATGCATTCTTACCTTCCTCCTACTTGCTAATTGAAATTCCACTTATTTTCTCATGTAGGTGAGTTAGTTTAGCTTCCTCCTTCTCCACGAAGCCTTCTCAGATGTCTGTTATCCTTTTGAATTTTTTTCTTTTTCACAGCTCTTCTGATCATTACTGCCATAATGCATAAATTGTCTTAGTTCCTAAATTCACATGCATAAAAACTAAGCCCCTTCAGCTCTCTCAGCAGCCTCTTGTACATGGCTGAGTACATAGTTGAACTGAATTTCAGAGTGGCCTCTACAGTGCATTATACTTTTCCTGCCCACTTGTGTATCTTCAGCAGATGTTTCCAGTGGCTATTTATGGATCCTTATTTTAAATGTTACTGGTTAATGATAATATTGCAATACATTTTTTAAGCACACACAAAAAAATTAGAAATGACACATTCAAGTGTTCTGGTTTTCTTTTACTTAAAATAGAAAAATCTAGATTATGCTGTTTATTCCAAAACAAAAATTGCATACTGCTTTATGAATCTTACCCTCTTTGGATGTTTCCTAGGTTTGTGATTACTTTCCATTTTCAAAATGTTTACTATATAGTTTTATAGGTGTCACCCTTTCTCAGGGAAGGACAGATTTTTACTACCTTATAAGGATGACAAATGCAGGTCTGTAGCATAATGTAATATCATTAAACACATTAAATGTTCAGTATCTCCCTTCTGCACCTCTTGCTATAGTACCTGGATACTTTTACCAAGGAAAAATTGAAGATAGGGCTATTGAAGTGATGGAATGTGAGAAAAAAATTCTCCTGTACTCTTTTCTCTTAAAATTCTGGCTTTAGATAGTAAATCACATTTCCACTGTGGAAAGCAGGCACTCCTTTACATTCTCACTTTCTACACAAGTTGGACATTATAAATTTCTTATCACTCTCTCTAAACTTCTTCATCCTCATATTCACCATTAAGAATGCTCTCTAGAAAATTGCCATATACATAGTATTTTGCTTTGCATCAAAACCAGAAATCTAATCGAAAGGGTCTTAAAAATCATGCAGATATTTACTTCAATATAGACACTCTTCTCTTGATTCTTGCCAGGATTGTTTATGGTTTATTTCAAAAAAGATTTGGGACTTATCATGCTGTGTTGTAAGACCATTTTTCATTTTATGCCTCCATCCTTTATGTGGAAAAAATTGATGTCTTTGAAAACTAAAAAAAATTAAAAAAAGATAGGCATTTTTGGTGTGGGTTTTATATTATGCAGTTCTAGAGTATTCACTATGTCCAAAATGACAAGGAGTTCCTTTGAAAGCCCACTTCCATAAAGCCCACACACCATAAAGAGGGGTGTGTGGTGTGTGTGTGTGTGTGTGTGTGTGTTGAGGGGGGGTTCAGTATGGCGGCAGGGAACAGCTATGGTTCTACTTTCCACACATCAGTACGTAAAGCAATGTAAGTTTATTTTGATGTTCTCTTATATATTGACTATCTTGTAAGATTGTCAAAGAGAAGAATTCTGTAACAAATGGTTTGAAAAGACCAAATTTAAGAAGAATAATTTCAATTGATCAAAACAGCATGGGATGTGTTGACTGTGAGCATGCTTTTGATAAGTTTCCTAAGAGGAATTTGCATTTTGAATTTTTCAGACTGAACTACTTAAAATGTGGACTGAGTCTGTTATTCCTGTGGGCATTTCCTCTGTAGTTGGTATAGTGATTACTCTGTCACTTCTTTAATTTCTACCTTTTAATGAGGACATGCAAGTGTGCCTATGGAATTTTCATATTAATGTCAGAGTGATTTAAGAATGGACCATATTAAAAGAGGGAAAAAACCTTCTTTTCCAGATTCATCCTTCTATTTAATTCTGTAGCTAGTGACAGAGCTGAAAGCCACTTGATAGGGAGATTCAGCTTCTCCTCCAGGCATCTCTGGGGCCTTTGGGATAGAACCAAGCATAGTTGTGTTTAAATCAGTGTGTCCATTTCTGGGCAACCCAGCTTAATTGGAAGCACTGACCCTAGGCCATTTCCTTGGCTAGGAATGATGAAGTCAGGGCTTCCAATAATTGCATCTGATTACTGCTTCCAGTTTGAAGATAGAGAATGAAGCAAAATGAATAAGCATCTCTGTCCCATGTGGGATTAGTTAAGGGCAGAAATCATGGAGGAAGGGATCTGTGCTTTGGCTTGAGATTCCTCTGTAATTTCTTTTAAATAAGACAGGTGAAATGTTTGATTTCCATTGTAGACAATCATATTTAGCATCTTTGTTATAGTAATCCCATGCACAAACAATGCAGTGGGCAGAGGCTGCCTAAGTGTGGGTCTTCAGGCCATCAAAATTCCCTTTTCTTGTCATAGATAAGGGTTACTCAATATTATACATAAGAAGATCTCAGATGAATTGTAGAGTTCAAGATATATGATTGTAATGTTCAAGTATGTATGTGTTCCATTTGCATTAAAATACTCCTTAATACTCCAAGTGAAAACAACAATAAACTTGGCTTAGGTTTAAATTATTTTCATGGAAGTTTGATCTTTGTATCCAGTGGAGTTAATAGTATCCTATTAGCAAAGAGTCAATTGTATTTAAACAATAATTGCAGACAAATGACATGTAAATCAATATCTGAAAAGGCATCAAGCTGCATACACTATTGATTTTCTGCCATTTTCTTCTCTAGGTTAGTGTTCGGAAAATATGATTTACAGTGAGGTTTTAATGAATCACATTCTTTGGATCTGATGAAGTTTTATGGAAGTTAAAAAGGTTTAATTCTAGTAGTACTGAGCAACTTTAAAAATGTGACTAAGAAATTACCACAAAACTGAATTGGCTCAAGAGAACTGATGGAAGATTCACATGTAAGAAGTTTATAAATACCCTTTGTGAATTTGGAAACAATTAGTGATTTTTAAAAAGTGATGTATGTTTTATAGGAGTGAAGGGAGACAATTTTGTTTTTTTAAAGATTACTTTAAGTGTAAAACAGGGAAAGTGGTGAGACATAGAATAGTCTCGGTGTAGATGCATTAACCCTGCATGGGATGAGGGGTGATAATAGAGGGAAAGTAGTTGTCAGGTGTGCATATCAACAGAATTAAGTGTGGAATTTGTTATCACCTGAATTCATAAACTAATTTATGGAATTCTTGGTGTAATGAATCCTCCTGTCCAATCAAGCTTAAAGACTGAGGCTTATGCTAATTTGACTGGTGGGAGAACATAATATCAAGTGAAGATGAAGAAACTGAACCACTGAATCATGCTTTAACACCAGAGATTAGCAGAAATCTTGTGAGTTCTCAGGCATTGAATTTCTGTATCTGAATAATTTCTACCACAATGTGAAGGTCAAGAAGACCCCAGCTGCTATATGGGTTAAGTAGAGTTGAATTGAAACATCTTGATACTCATCCTGTTAAAACCTACAGACAGAAAAGTGTCTTATAACATAAAAAATTAAATTTTACCTATTAGAGGTATACATATAAATATTCTAAATAAAGCTATATAGCTATATACATAAGAGTACAAGAGGATGATTAATATGGATTTACCATCATTTACCAACATGTAGTTACTAACACCTGGCCTGTCTGATAATAGCTCTGGTAATTACATGTAAAGAGTGCTGAGTTTGATCACTTGCCTCAAGGTAAAAACCAGACTAGAGCTAAAATTAATTTAAATTTCTTTATTCTGTAAAGTGATAGACTGATTTTATAATAATGTGCCTTTAGGTGACCTTCATTACATTGACTATAACATAAATTCTTTTTCTTCAAATGATTTTTCAATGTTTCTAGATGTGTGTAGTACAGTCTCATGTATTAATACTAAAGAGAAATAAAAGTAAGCTGTAATCGATTATTGTTTATAATAAATGTCTTTAAAAAAGTGTCTCTCTAAATCAAGCATAAGGTAAAGATGCCCTCAAATCAACTATTGGGCATCCTAGAAAGTAAGATTTAAAAAAAAAGAAACTGAAAAAGAAGACAAAAGGATTCCTTATTTGCAGATTATATGATAATCCACATATCAACTCCAAGAGATTTACAGATAAACTTTAGCATTAGGGAGTTCAACAAGGTTGCAAGATATGAGACACATTTACATAATCATCAATGTTCCTATATACCAGAAATAACCAGTTAGAAAATAATAAGAGCCACTAAGAAAAAAAAAAAAAAAGTAGGGGCACCTGGGTGGCTCAGTCAGTTAAGCGTCCAACTTCGGCTCAGGTCATGATCTCACGCTCATGGATTTGAGCCCCGAGTCAGGCTCTGTGCTGACAGCTCAGAGCATGGAGCCTGTCTTTGGATTCTGTGTCTCCCTCTCTCTCTGCCCCTCCCCCACTCATGCTCTGTTTCTCTTTGTCTCAATAATAAATAAACATTAAAAAATTAAAAAAAAAAGTAAAAAGTATGAAGGATTATATCTAACAAAATATGTACAAGAACCTTATGAAGCAAATTATAAAGCACGTTGAGAATGTAAAAGTAGAACTCTAAATCAATGCTTCAAAGTGCTTTCAGTCAAAACTACAATTGGGTATTTTACAAAACATAACCAATTTTGAAGTTCATGTGGAAGAACACAGAATTGAGTACATGGATATTTCCATGTTTTTCCACTAAATATGGCTCAAAATCCTGTAAATGATAGATAAAACAAACATTTAAAAACCGTGAAAGGTAAAGAAGATAACTAGCTTGGAACTTGGGACCTGATGGAGCAGATGGTAGTGTGTTTCTGAAGTTTTCTTTTTGCCTAATATAACTTAGGGTGATGAAGAAACTTTTAACCTAAAAATGCCAATGGATACAGGCAGATTTTTTAAAAAGTCCTATAAAAAGTCTGCTCTCCTTAGCTAAAGGAGTATGAAAAGGGCAGCCTAGCAGTGCAGAAGACTTTTACACAGTAACACCCCTATGCAGATAACATCCCAGAAAATAGCCATGGTCCTACTCCCACTCCCATAAGCCACCAGAAGAGTAAATACTAAAGGACTGCCAAGTTTGTGGAACAACCAGATAAAATTCTCATATGATATTGATGAGAGTATAAGCTGAGTTAACTATGTTAAACAGTAATTTGGAAATATTTACTAAAGTTGAAGATGGACATACACATTCACACAGTAATTCTACTTGAAAGTATATTCCTAGTTAATAACTAATATGTATGCATAAGAAGACAAGTATAAGAATATTCTAGCACTACTGGTGTGGTGGTTAATTTTATGTGTCAAATTGGCCATGTGGTGCCCAAATAGTTTGCTAAATATCATTTCTGGGTGTGGACTGTGAGGGTGAGAATGAGATTAGCTTTTGAATCAGTTGATTGAGTAAAGCAGGTAATTCTTCCCATTGTAGGAGGGCATATCATCCAATCTCTTGAGAGCTGGACTTGAACAAAAAAGCTAGAAAGGGGGAATTTGCATTCTCTCTTCCTGACTCCTTGAGCTAGAACATTGGGCTGGGACTTATACTACAATAGTGTGTGTGTTTGTGTGTATGAAATGTATATATGTGTGTTTATGTCTGTATATCTGAAAGATCAATCCTGCCGATGGATGGACGGATGGATAGAGAGATACATACACACACACTATTGATTCTGTTTCTCTGGAGAACCATGACTAAAAAAAAATGTATTTAAAAAATTGTTTTAATGTTTGTTTATTTTTGAGAGAGAGAGAGAGAGAGAGAGAGACAGAGTGCAAGTGTGGGAGGGCCAGAAAGAGGAGACACAGAATCCAAAGCAGGCTTCAGGCTCCACGCTGTCAATACACAGCCCAACACGGGGCTTGAACTCATGAATTGTAAGATCATGACCTGAGCAGGAGTCAGACACTTAACTGACTGAGCCACCCAGCACCCCCAAAATTTGTATTTTTAAAGGGAATATGTAAATATATCAATGCTTATTAACTGAAAAAATACATTTATAAAATACACAAGGGAATATATAATATACTCATTATAATAAACTAGAACTACCCAGATATGTCTTAAAACAACATTGAGTAAAAAAGGTGAATGTAAATGCAGTATAATATTATATATGTAACACACAAAATCTGTGTCTTTTTTAAAAATTCTTTTTTAATGTTTATTTTTGAGAAAGAGAGAGACAGAGTGTGAGTGGGAGAGGGGCAGAGAAAGAGGAAGACACAGAATCTAAAGCAGGCTCCAGGCTCTGAGCTGTCAGCACAACATCCAACACGGGGCTCAAATTCATGAACTGTGAGATCATGAAATTGAGCTGAAGGCAGGCGCATATATATTTACATATAAGTATACGTATATGACATTTATTATGACATATATAACAACAACAAAAATAAATAAAATTAGGAAGCAATAGAAAAGAATATTATTAAGGATGTTATTCAGAGGTCTTTACTTAGATCTACAGTGTTTTATTTCTTTAAAAATAGTCTAAAATGGAATTTCTGACCATATGAATAATGGACTGCTACATAAGACTCCTCCCAATCAAGAACAATGAAAAGCCTGGACATGGTGCAAAAAGCAAACTTTGAAGTCCATGTGTAGTGAACAGAGAAGACAGACCCTGATGGAGGAAGTGTACATGGTATAAAAGAGTTGAGAAGCTGAAAAAAAATGTTCTAGTGTTTATAGTTTTAAGGTGGAACTAAGCACAGTGAGTATAGTGGACAGTGTGGCAGAACCCTGGTGGAAACTATGACAAGGTGGGAGGGTGTGTGACAGAATTCCAGAGGGGAACTAGGGAGATCACCAATTCTATTTTATGCACATCTCTGACTCCTGGGTCAACAATTTGTGAAATAGATACAAAGAATTCAGCTAAAAGTTAACAATTTGTGAAATAGATACAAAGAATTTCAACCAAAAAGACCTCAGCTGAGATCAGAATTGTTGCCCATGAAATAATGTGAATAGTTCAAGTCCAGCCAATATAATTTTTGGAAAAAATAAACTCAACTCATAGAAGAAAAATAACAGAATCCAGAATCTCTACCACTTAACATAATGTCCAGGATATAAACCAAAATTACATACCAAGAGCATACAAAGAAGCAAAACAAACAAAAAAAAAACCCAAAACAGGTATTAAAAAGAGCAAGCAAAGATCTTAAAGCAACTTTTATAACTGTCTTAAGTGAAATATGAGAAAATATGCTAATAATGAAAAAAAAAAGAAAGAAAATCTTACCCGGCAAATAAAATTCTTATCTGAAATTAAAGAAAATTCACTGAATGAACAGCCAAATGGAGATGGCAAAGAAAAAAGTACTTGAATCAGAAGATGGAATAGTAGAAATTAGCCAAGAGGAGGAACAGAAAAAAACAAGATTAAAAAACATGAAGCTGAAAGCTGTTAGATAATGTCAAATATTTCAATAGATGTATGACTGAAATATCAGGAGAGAGAAAGAATGATTCAAGCAGAACAAATATTTGAAGACTAATGGTTTAATATTTTCCAAAGTTAATGGAAAAAAAGTACTGATAAAGATGCTTAACAAATATCAAGGAAAATAAACCCAAATAGTTTACGCTTTATGCTGAGGTAAAGTATAGTGAAGCTGCTGAAAGCTAAAATTAAAGACCATACATTGAGAGCAGCAAAAGCAAACAACAAATAAGCAAAACTAAGGCAAGCAAGCAAACAAACAAACACAATTCCCCATGGACACTGCATGAGGGAGATCAATGAGTCAACTAATGCCTGGCTTCCATCAGAAGCCATGGAAGGCAGGAAGGAGTGGAACATCGTTGAAGCATTTTGAATATATCAGTCCACTGACCTGTGGCATTCAAAGGTTTGGATGAGAAATCTGCTAATCTTGTTAAGGATCCCTTTTTTGTGACAAGTCCCTTCTCTTTGCTGCTTTCAAGATTCCTCCTTTGTCTTTCCAAAGTTTGATTATAATGTGTTTTGATGTAGGTCTCTGAGTTCATTTTATTTACAGTTTGTTGAGTTTCTTGAATGCTCACACCTTTCTTCATATGGGGGGAGTTTTCAGTCATTATTTCTCTAAATAGTCTCTCAGTTCCTTTTCTGCTCTCTTCTCCTTCTGGGGCTATTACAGTGTGTTTGTTGATGTGCCTGGTGGTGTCCCACTGGTCCCTTTGTCTCTGTTAACATTTCTTCATTATTTTTTGTTTGTGTTCCTCAGCCATGATGATTTCCATTGCTCTATCTTTCAGTTCATTGATTCTTTATTCTGCTTGGTCTAATCTGCCTTTTAGTTTCTCTAGTGAAAATTTTCATTTCAATTAATGTTTTTTTTCCTTTCCAGAATATCTTTTTGGTTTCTCTTACATTTTCTACCTCTTCACTGATAGTTCCATTTTGTTCACACATTATTTCTTGACTTTCTCCATAGCTTCCTTTAGTTCTTGGAGCATCTTTCAAGCAGTTGCAGTGTAGGTCTACCATCAGGTCTTTTTCAGGAACAATTCCTATTGATTTATTTTTTCCCTTTGAATGGGCCATGTATTTTTTTTCTTTGAATTACTTGTAATGTTTTTTTGTTAAAATCTAGGCATTTATAAATTATGTATTTAACTATGGAGATCATATTCTACCCCTTCCCCAGGGGTAGATATTTTTGGTTTATTGTTTGTCCTCTTTTTTTTCTTTTCCTTCTTTCCTTACATCCATCCATCCATCCTTCTTCTCTTCTTTCCTCCCTTCCTCCCTTCATCCCTTATTGTTGTGGACTGTCTCTAAGCCAAGGAAAAGTATGAGGTATAAATTTACTGTCTTCTTCTTTTTTTTTTTTAATGTTTTTTAAAAGATCTTTTTTGTTTTATTTATTTTTTAAGACAGACAGACCACGAGTGGGGGAGAGGCAGAGAGAGAGGGAGATACAGAATCTGAAAAATGCTCCAGGTTCTGAGCTGTCAGCACAGAACTGGATGCAGGGCTCGAACCCACAAACCGTGAGATCATGACCTGGGCCGAAGTTGGATACTTAACCGACTGAGCCACTCAGGCACCCCATGTCTTCTTAAGCCTTCTGTGAGCCTCCACCTATCTGTGGGCATGCATGGTGGCTTTTCAAATTTTCCAGTATACAAACTTGCTTTTAAATGTCCTAGTCTTTAATGTCTGGTTCCCAAAAGGGATTAAAAAAATATAAAAGGGAGGAAAGAGCATAGACCCTTTAAATTTCCTGGAATTCACTTCAACTAGAAAGTGAGAGGGTGTGCAACAATGTGGGGAGGTGCAACAACATTGGCTGCCTAAACCTTAGGTCAGAAGCAGCAATCAGTGATCAGAGCACACGTTCCTAATATTTAAAGGACAAAGTCCTATTTGTCCATGTTGGCCCCCAAAAGCCATATATCAGACTGCTCCTAGGATTCATGCATAGCTCTCTGCCAAGGGGCTGTGGTTGGGGGAATGGGTAGCTATTAGGATGCTAAGAGCTGAAATCAACTGAAATTAGCTAGAGTTTACCATCTAAGCCTTTCTCTATTAAGTTGTAAGCCTTCAACAAAGCCCAGAGTTCCAAACTAGTTAATCAGACTGATTCTTCTTGTACAGTTATTGTCCAGGTAGGGAGACAGACTGATTCCTGGTGTTTCCTACTCTACCATTTTCCCACAATCCTTATGTTGTTGTGTTTTCTTATCCAGATATTGAATTGGCTTCATAAAAGCCCTGATTCCAAAATAGAATGAGTAAAATCATAGACAAGGAAATTCTGATAACTTAGGTCTGTAAACAGAGTTCATCATCCCTTATCCTCAGAAGAGAGGAGCATTTTAGACTATCTTTTGGGGATTGGATTTGAACCCTTTTTTTTTCTACCCCTCATTCAGTGATAACAGCTTGTCATTAAAGGGTTTTGAGCTGTGCCCTTAAGGTACTGTTAAGATATTTGGTAAAAATTTAGTTGAGAAATTCAGTGGCATAAAGATAGTAATGCTTTGGGGAACAGCAGAAGTTTTAAAAAAGAAAATGAACATGTCAGGTCCAATATTCCATTACATGGTTATTCTTTCTTTTTTCTTTCACCCATAGATGGGTTCTTTCAAAAAAATATATACATACATTGAAGAAACAGGAAAACACTGAATGTATATACATTTTATGTATTTGTCTATCCATCCATAGTATTTTGTATTTTGTATTTTGTTATAGATACAGTAATATGAATTTGAGACATAGTCTAAAATATTAATTGAACATGGGCAGCATAATCAACAATAACTAAAATAGTTACTAAACATGTAATACATATTAGAGGGATAAATGAATGAATGATCCATTTTTGTAGCTTTTGGTATTAAACAAATATTTGTTTTGAACTTCAGGAGCATCATTTCAACATCATTCATGTGATTTGGCTACTATGGTAATCTGGAAGGCTGGCTAAAGAAGAGTGTGTGGGTCATGAACAGAAGAATGAGAAAGAGATCAAGTCAAATTGAAAAAAGACAACTGCAAAGAAAAATCCAATCACATTTTTTCCACAGTTTTCCAAGATCCCTCTTTTTTATTAGTAAAATAGATCATGGAGAGCACCATTTATATATGCCTATAACATGTCTAAATGCTAGAAGACAGAGTCAAAGAAAAGCTAAAACCTTAAGGCATCTATACAGATTTATAAGTAATCTTGATTATTATTAGAAAAGCCACCCTGTTATTTTCACATATTCTTCAAGGTCATTGTGTTAATTAATTACATTCAACCTGTATATCATTGCAATAAAATGCTAAACTTGTATATTTCTACACCTAAGTCATCAATGAGGAATAATTTTTCTGAGAATATGTAAAGGTGATTTAACCAGTTTGGTTTTTAATTTTTTTAATGTTTATTTTTCAGAGAGATCAGAGAGAGTGGGAGAGAGAGAACATGAGTTGAGGAGGGGCAAAGAGAGAGACAGGATCTGAAGCAGGCTACAGCTAATAGTGGAAAACCCAACACCAGGATCAAACTCACGAACTATGAGATCGTGACCTGAGCTGAAGTCAGATGCCCAACTGACTGAGCGACCCAAAATTTCTGTGTCTTCAGACCGGTATGATTTAAGCTTGCACTCTTTACAATTTCTTTACATTGTAATGAGTTCACTTTCCTGTGGGAAAAATCCACCTGACTGTGACTATAAATGCCAACCAGCACAACTCAACCACTCTCTCTGTGGAATAATGTTCCTCTCTTCTTTCTTTGAAGTCAAGGTTTTCTATAAATTTATGTGTAAATAGCTTTTTATTTTATGCCTTTCCCTTTTTTTCTGAGTTTTCTCAAAAAATATTTTGTCAGTCAACCATGAAGTCACAGTCAAGAGAATTTTTCACCATGGATAACATCATACGTCCTTTCCACAGAGAAATATCATTGGGAATCTGGGAATCTCACTGTGTTTTAGAGAACATAAAGTTAGAATGGTAGTAGTTATCTAGAAACCTGGTTACTTAACTACAGCCACACTGATTTTTCAGTTTCTCTTAACAGCAAAGTTCTCCCCTGTCTTAGGGTACCTGCACGTGTGGGTACCTGTGCTTTTGGCCTCAGAACTTCTCATGGCATTCCTTCCCCCTCAGCCTTTAGGGCTCAGATGAAATCTCAGCACATTAAGGAGATTTTTCTACCTAGCTTATCTAAAGTAAATTCCCTGTTACTTTTTATTAGACTCCTACTTATTTCCTTCATAGCTCTTAGAACACTCTGTAACTGTTTTGTTTGTTGAATCATTTTTTTGTTTTCTTTAATGTTTATTTATTTTTGCGAAAGAGAGAGAGAGAGAGAGAGCGAGCAAGTATGAAGCAAGTTCCAGGCTCTGAGCTGTTAGCACAGAGCCCAACATGGGGCTTGAACCCACGAACCGGAAGATCATGTCCTGATCCAAAGTCAGATACTTGACCAACTAAGCCACCCAGATGCCCCGAATTATTTTTGTTTTCCATTTTTCTTTTGGTCTTTTATACAAGAATGCCAATTACATCAGATTAGGGACCATACCTAATCAGTTTATTTTTTTTATTCACCAGAAACTTGTCTAGTTCCATGCATACAGTAATAAATATGCATACAGGATAAATGAATCTTAACAAATTAATAAGTAAGGTAAAAATAAATGCAATCAGTTCATTATTTAAGGAGGCATTCAAAGAGTAGTATTAAAATAGATTCAGGTGCCAGTTTTATTTGTTCAGGTAGATTTACATATTTACATGAGTCAAAACAGAGTAAGTTATACTGTAATAACCACCAACTCTCAATGACTTAAAGTGCAAAGTTTATGCCTTTCTCATGTGAAATCTATTCTGAGTCTAGGAAACTGTCCATGCACTTGCCTTCTTTAAACACATGTAGCATCGAACATCCATATCTACAGTGCTTACATGACTGCAATGGCAGAAGAAGAGAAAAGGATAGAGAACGGGCACATGAAGGTTTTTAACTTCTGTTCACATTTCATTGGTCAGAGCATGTGATATGGCCACATGGAACTTCAGCAGGGTGAGACAGTATAGGCCTACCATATGTCTTAGAAGGAGATAAGAACAGGTAACAGTAGTACAGTGGTAATGGCTGCCACATTAAACAAATTGGATAACATACTCAGCAGCGCTCACTCTTCCATTCATCTCTTGGAAAACTACCATGTGCCTTGAGAGATATGCAGGGGAAATGGATTTCTTCTCCAACCTCCCATATTTTCAGTAGTCACTAGAGAACCACTGAAGTACTACTGAAATAATGCTAACTTAAATTACACCGTACATTATAGTTAAGTGTAGTCCAGAGTAGCAACAGATCAAGTAACATAATGAGTAATAACACAAGTAAGGGCTCTATGAAATCAATCACATCTATGCAACTCATAAAGTTTGGAGTTTTCATGGAAAAAATAATGGTCTATACCTTCCACTTAATTTTGCCGTGAACTTAAAATGGCTCTAAAAAGAAATTCTATTAATTTTTTTAAAATTTAGGAATAAAAAACTAATACTGAGAGGACCTAAAAATAAGGGGAAAAATTCACTTAGCAGGAAGGGAAAATTTCATGAACAAAAGCTGATGTAAAATTGGCTTGAACGTGGAAAAGAAGTCCATACGTAGTGTGGTACAGATGTAAGATTACATAGTAAGGGGAGGGTTACATGTAGTGGAAATGAAAGACTGGAAGAACAATTGGAATTAGAATTGTATTTTTTATCCATGAGAAGTCACTGATAAAAGTTCAAATCAGACTTTAAAAGCTGAGTAATCACCCCCAACTAATTTAGCTGTAAAGTGGAATAGTTGGGGTTTGAATGAGTGGACCTAAATGCAAACATCTGTGTCCCTGATACTACTTTATATTGTGTCTCAGATTCAAGGAGAAGGAAACTAAAGTTGGAAGAGTATTCTAAGAGTGTCATGATAAAGTAATTGATGACTGGCAATAGGAATATAAAGGAAAAAAAGATCTCTCAAAGCAATGCACAACTTAATATATTCCATCATTTCTGAGAAAACAAAAGTTAACCAAACTCTCTTTAGTAAATAAAATTTTAAAGAAATTCCCTGAAATGAGTCTGTCATTAGCTGTAGGTAGTGAATACCTTGAAACAGCACTAATTCATTTCTGGGTACACCCAGAGGCATTAAGAACTATTTAAAATGTTTTTGCCTTAGACACATTCTCCATAGACTCAATTAAAAACTACTATTAAAATTTCTACTAGTACCTGGGGCAGGTTCTTTGCAGGTTCCCATGGAAGTAGCTCCCAAGAAACAATTTTGTTTCTAGAGTATGTCTTATTACACAAATAACTATGTCTTTCTTTTGATTTTACTTCTTTCTGTTTTGAGAGAGAGAGAGAGACAGAGACAGAGACAGAGAGAGAGAGAGAGACACACAGAGAGAGAGAAGAGAAAAACACAAAGAGTATGTGTGTGTGTATATGTGTGTATGTATGTGTATATGTACATACATACACAGAAAGGATTTTACCCAATGTGATCATTACAATGAAAGTAATGGGACATATTTTATTAGAATAATAAAATAAGCTTAGTAAAAATATGGTTACTGTTGCTTTTTATAAATATCATGACTCTAAAATTGCACCTGGAATGCTGCTTCCTAAGTGATGTGATAAAAGTTGGGAGAGCTAGGTGTGCTGCTAACATTGAATTGTGTAATGCAGGGTAAGCCACTTGGGGAAAGCAGCTACTGGCAACTGTGAGAAGAAAGTACAGTTGAACTGGGTAGTCTTTGAGTACCCTCAATATGCTAACATTTTATAATAATTATGAATCTAGACCCAAATAAAAGTAATTGTTAAAACATATGAAGATCTTAATGTGTGCCAGGCACTATTCTAAGCATTCTACATTAACTGACTCATTATAGGCATACTCTATATAGTGATAATCCCGTTGTCTTAGCTGAGGCTGCCATAACAGAACGCCATAGCTTGGGTGGCTAAAGCAACAGAAATTTATGATTTGCGTTTTCAGAGTTCTGGGTTGGAAGTCTGCAGTCAGGATGCCACCTACCATGGTCAGGTTCTTGTGATGGCTTTATTCCTGGCTTATAGATGGCTGCCATCTCATTGTCTCACATGGTCTTTCTTCAATTGTGCCCTCTAAGAGAGAGCAGGCTCTCTGCTGTCTGTGCTTATAAGGGCATTGGTACCATCATGACGGCCCCATTGTCATAACCTCATCTAAACCTAATTACCATTCGAGAAGTTCCATCTCTAAAATACCTATTACATTGAGCGTTAGGGCTTCAACATATGAATTTTGGAGGAACACAATTCAGTCCATAGCATTTATAAACTAGGTGCTATAATTTTCACACTTAAAAAAGGAAATTAGGTCATAAAGACCTTAAATAACCTAATCAAGATCATTCAGCTTTAAATGACACTACTATCCATAGTTAATCCTTTAAAAAAGATGCTGTGTTACCTCTCTGAACCTATCTAGTTTCCAAATGATGTTCCTGACAGGGAACAGTAGCTGCTTCTCTCTTCCATACATTTCCCTACATCAGCAGGAAAAAGTAAATAAGGATAAAAATCACAAGTTTACAAATGTGACCTGATATAAGAATGGTTTCAAACTGAATTGGCCTGATCATTATTTGAGGTTTATGAACTTTCCTCTAAACATGCTTAGAAGACTTACCGAAATTTCTAAAAGAAGCAAATATCAAGGACTGTAAATAACATATTAACACCTTTGACCAAAATTTTCTTGCTTGTTAAGATTAAGCTGGACTGTACAAAGAACCTTAGATTTTGTAACTGAGGAGGTTTTACTTGAGACTCCATTATCAGAAGTGGAATAAGAAGAGCCCGGTTGAAAGCTAAAGAGCATCATCTTCTTGCAAACAAGAGATGAACATAGAGGAAGGGAAAGAAAATAAGATAAAAACTGAGAAAGAGGAAAACCATAAGGGACTCTTAAATACAGAAAACAGAGGGTTACTGGAGAGTGGGGTGGGAGGGGGATAGGCTAAATGTGTGATGGGCATTAAGGAGGGTACTTGTTCAGATGAACACTGAGTATTATATGTGAGTGATGAATCTCTGGGTTCTACTCCTCAAACCAATACTACACTGTATGTTAACTAACTTGAATTTAAAATTTAAAAAAAAGAAACTCTTCTTACAATGGTTAAAGTATTAGATTATTAGCTATTTTGCAGAAGGTTCATGAGAACTAAGGATGTATCATGATGAAAATATTTCCTTAGGGATCACCCTTCAGAATGGTTGTTTCATGGGTAAAAGAATATTAAAAATTAAAATCTGAAGGGTTTATTAGGCTTTATTTAATCCAATGTATTTAAGAGATGCAATCTGACGGGGAGAGCAAGCATTTGAGAGTATTTATCTAAACTAATGATATCAGTAGAAGAACCAAGTTGGTCAGTTTAAGACTAAAACTTCATATGGTAAGAAACACCAAGGGTGTCATTCTATATGGGCTTTAAAAAATATGTATTGGAAAAGTGTATAGGAAAATGCACTATTGTTCTCTAATAAAATTGAGAACAAACACATTTCCCTATCAATAAGAATGTACTGGGAAGTGGCAATTTCATGTTGCCTACCTGATTTTAGTCAGGATTTTATTCTCTGGAAAACTTTGTCTTCAAGATCTGCTCATGTTTCCTAATCCTGCAATAAAATAACAATAAATAAGCAACTTTGGTTTCATCTAATCTGAGCCAAAATGGTACCAATGTTAACAATATTTGTTTACTATGGTTTGAGAAATTCTCTTCTGAACATATTTTCCCTATGGTAGTTGACAAAAAATAGGAACTAAAATCTATACATAAAATATTAAAAATAGGGGCACCTTGGTGACTCAGTCAGTTGAGCATTCAACTTCGTCTCAGGTCATGATCTCAAGGTTCGTTAGTTCGAGCCCCATATCCATTTCTGTGCTGTCAGTGTGGAGCCCACTTCAGGCTCCCTGTCCCTGTCCTTCTCTGTACTGCCCCTGATCACACACTCCCTCTCTCAAAAATAAACACTTAAAAAATTCTTTAAAATATATATATTAAAAATAAACTCCTAAACATGGCATCTAAGTTTGTAAGTTTTTCTGAGTCTAGTGACATTATAATTCTTAAATGTACTTTATTTATTTATTTTTTTTTTTGGGGAAAAATCATGTCTTTATTTTCACTGATTGCTACTTGAAATTTAGCATATCACATTCATCAACTATGCATGTAAGCTATAAACCTGATATTATTAGCAGTGTTGGGGACTTTCGCCACCAAAAGCAATCAAATATATTTACATATTTACTTATAGTCGCTACAGGTATTTTGAAATACCATTTATAATCATCATT
>CM053572.1:92753332-92788601 GCA_028646485.1 Cryptoprocta ferox | reverse complement strand
ATGTTTATTCTTCCGATCCATGAGCATGGAATGTTTTTCCATTTCTTTGTGTCTTCTTCAATTTCTCTCATAAGCTTTCTGTAGTTTTCATCGTACAGGTCTTTTACGTCTTTGGTTAGATTTATTCCTAGGTATTTTATGGTTTTTCCATTAAATGTACTTTAAAATTATGATAGAAACAATGTTTTATAGAAGGTCACCTAACACACCAAAATTTTCTTTCTGGCCAGCGACATGATGAACTTTGAATTGCCTGTATAGAATTCTATTAAGCTTCTTTGGTATAGAAAATCATAGTTTACAGGGCCTGGTAGTTTTGTGATATAAATGAGCTAGATTAGTTTAGATTTCAGCCTTAAATTCTTTGGAAGATTTATATAGAGTCACTTGGTTTGACTGTAAGTTGATGCTTTGTTTCTGGTTAAATATTTACGTCAAACTTGATGAGAAATTGAGGACTTTTATGACTAGGGAATTAATTTATTCAGATCCTACTGGGTAAGAGCTTCTCTCAGCTAGATCTTATGTTCATGATAATTCTTTCAGAAATTCAGTTGCTAAAATAGAAAGTCATTTTTAAAGGTACAGCTGATAACCTATATAGAGAACTCAGAATGGGCTGTTTCCTTTAAGCATTGATGATTAAAGGTTTAAATTCAAGGCTTTTAGTGTATTATATATACTAAGGACAGAGGGCACTCTCTTAATCATGTATTTGAAGAAAAAAGTAAAGTCTTTATAAAAGATCTCAGGAGGAGGCTGACTGACATTTTATATTTGTGCATTGATTTTTCCTTCAGAAGAAATGGAATGAAATAACAGAAACTTTTGGTAATGGGATAATGGAATGAAAAATATTTTGTTGAATGTGTATTTTTCCAAATATTTGATTATAGGCTTATCTGAAGAATATTAATCATGCATATCAAAGATAAAACATATTAAACATGAAATACTGACTTGAGAGTTCTAGTAGAAAATATGTGTGTACCTATCTATCCATCTATTTATTCATATATATATTCATAAACTTAAATTTGGAACTTCATATAATTTTTTATTTAGTCTTCACTAAACCAATAAAGAATATAAAATCTGCACCTTATAGTTCTAAAATATTTCAAACGAAGAGCACATTTTTGGAAAGGACTTACTCAACTGAATCATTCTTTTTGCAAATAATTGATACCTTTCCTAACTGAATATCACTAAAATGGATTAACTTCTTCTACTGCACCTAATAATTATCTCCTGGAAAAATACAAGGAAATACTTATTCCCACCAGCACATATTCCTTTCTCCAAATGACTCAATCAGAATATAGCTAGGAAAATTAAATTTTCAAAATATCATAGCACTAAAGTTCTCCCCTAAATATTGATTATTGGAACACTGGGCTAAATAAAATGTGCTGGACCGTAATCTTGTAACATTAATTCATTTTCATGATCTCCAGAAGGAGGAAGCTGTTTTCAGGGCCAGTGAGCAGTTTAGAGGATGTGTGTTTGCAGATTCTGGGTCTGCTGATTTAGTGATGCCCTCTCAGGGATCTCAGTGAGTTGTGGAGCCCTGGGGAGCTGTCTCAACCCTGGATGTGCCATTAAACCAGATGGCCATGCACAAATACTACTTGGAGTAAGTACTTATTACTTAGTAATGCAAATGCAATCCTACTTCACTAAAAACATCCTTGGAATATATTTTAAATAACAAATGTATTTAGAAACACACCATTCACTTTTGAAAAGAGGTACAGAGAGGGTTTTGAGAGAAGAAGATGGACAAGTTCCTGAACTAGACAGCAAATGGGGTAAAAAAAAGAATGCCGTAAACAGGTTTGTGTTTATTAACATGAGTAAATATTCTTGTTTTTCCACAAAATAGTTTGACACTTAAAAAACCCCCACAATAATTTAATTCGTTAAAACTATCATGCCTAAGGAGTTTACTTGTGATGAGCACTGGGTGATGAATGGAAGTGTTCAATCACTATATTGTATACCTGAAACTCATATTATACTGTACGTTTACTAACTGGAATTTAAATAAAAACTTAAACTATCATGCAAGTAGAATATGGGGCTTATAAGGAATCACAGTATATTTTATGGAGATGGAACAATATTTTTTGAGACTAGATTATTTAAAAAAGGAATTGTGTACCCAACAGGAAAGGTATGGAAATATGCACAAAAAGCTGTTCGTGCAAGTTATTTGAAGTAGAGGAAGGGAATTTGAAAAGGAAAAATATAGGGAAGGAAAACACAAAATAGGAAAATGCACATGGTAAAATGTTAAATGAAAAAGTAAAAATAAAGATTATGTAATTCTATTTACAACATTGCAAATGTGGTGTTAGACATAAATATTTACATTTAAAAGTTAGAAAGTTGACAAAAATAATTATTTGACCAGGTGATTTAATTGTGAATTATTTTTTATCTTTAATTTCTGTGCTTTCTAAATATTGTTTTTGCAATAAAAATCACACCTAAAAATTTTAACATAATCAAGAGAATGAGAAGACAAGCCACATATGGGGCAAACTGTTTGCCAAGGCTTTTAGGATTTGCAGGTTGCGAAACTACTATGTGTGATACTGTAATGATGACACATGCCATTATATATTTGTCCAAATCTGTAGAATGCACAACACCAAGAATGAACCCTAATGTAGACAGAGGACTTTGGGAGATTATGATGTGTCTATGCAGGTTCATCATTTGTAATAAATGTCCCACTCTGGTGAGGGATGTCGATAATGGGAGAGGCTCTGCACACGTGAGGGCAAGAGTGTATGGGAAATCACTGTACTTTCCTTTCAGATTTGCTATAAACCCAAAACTGGTTTTAAAAAATTAAGTCTTTAAAAAATTAACATGACAATGACTTGTCTGGCAACACTTTGGTAAATGAATTATAATTCCCTTCAATACCTGGCAAGTTGTAGCAGCAGTCATCCCACAGAGCAACACACATACAAAACTGCCTCCTAACTGCTTTCCTGCCTCCACCCTTGTCACTCTGCAGTCTAGTTTCCTTACAGCAGGCAGACTGATCCCTTTAAAACATATATCACAACATGTCACTCCTCTGTTCAAAGCACTCTAATGACTTCTCACCTTAGAGTAAAATCCAGAGTCCTCCATAAGCTTCACACAGCTTCACACACACACATAAGCTTCACACACACCTTCACACAAAGGTCTTTTTTTGGTTTCATTTACTATGGACTCATTCCACTGTAGTCACACTGGACTCTTTGCTGCGCCTTCTACAAGTGGCGTTCCTGTCTCAGTTCTTTGCATTTACTGTTCCCTGTGTCTAGATCACTCTTCTTTACCTCACCCCACCCCTGGGTAGCCCCATGGCTTCTTTGCTTGTTTCATTCACGCTCATGTCTTGCCCTAATGGACACCTTTCCTGAATATCCTTCTTGCCCAATTATTTTTTAATCCCCTTACTATTTCATTTTTTCTTATCTTTCTTTATAGTACTTATCACTAAGCAAAATGCTATATAAGTTTTTGTTTATTATCTTTATTTTCCCACTAGAATCTAAGCTCGCTCAAGGCAGGGGCTTTGGTACTTGTGTTGCTGCTATATTCCCAGAGACCAGCATAGTACCTGGACCTTAGCCACTTAGAAGTAGTAAGCGTATCCTTCCTCCGCCCCACCCCCACTAGATCTTCCTCAGCTTTAGGTGAGTATTTTTGCAAATAAACCTCAGACTTTCCATTCAGCTTCTTGTCCTCCTGCTCATCCTTGAATCAGCCTTTTTCACTGGACTCAAACATGTAAGAAATGGATTTCTCTTCTTCCATTTCCTTTTTTTCTCCCTTCTGTCCTTCCATCCGTCCTTCCTTTTTTTTTTTTTTTTAACTACAAAACATCATTTGATCTTACCCTTTTACTCTCTCCCATGTCATTGACCCTAAAATGAGACTACCTGTCATTTCTGGCAATACAAATACATGCATTTTAATGTGTAGATACTAAAATCCCCCTACTTTTACTGGGACACCAACTTAATAGAAATTACTATTTTATGTCATTACATATTTACAGACTTAAGGGATAAAATTCTGCTGTCACCTTATTACTGGGTGTTTCTGTCTCCCAGGAGCTAATTTTCTCTAAGGTTATTCAGAACAGATTGATACCAGAGAGTCTTGCTGTCTTATGGCCTTCTCCCATACCCCTTCCCCCAATAAATATTAAATAAATGTATCTGTAGATTTACTTATGCACAAACTACACTTTTACCAGGGGTGGATAATAACATTTACTGTCTATGGATTTTCTTTTACCTCTGTAGAGCAAGGATAGGGATATGGTCTGTTTAGTTGAGAAAGGAAAATAAAGGCATTTGGAAAAATGTAACTATTAAAAAAATCTCTTATAGGGAAGACAAGATGTAACTTTATAAATGACCCTGAGTGGCACCCTAATGATTTCTCTCTCTTGATGCTATACAGCTTTTGCCTGACCTCAGACTGGAGGGGCAGGTGTACTGATGGTAGATGAGGATTTTGCTATGTTTATATTGTTCAGGTGAACAGCACTTCTTTCAGAACTTTTTCAAGTTTACACCTGAAATGTCTATTAAGAAAATTGTTTAATGTAAATTATTTTTACTTTTGACTAATTTTATTTTCATTAAATTTAATAGATGTACATTGTTTGAAGCCAAATATTGTGAGTTACATTTCTGGTGGCTTTGATACCCAGACTAATACACAAGAGTGCTAGATAATCACTAACAATCATATTGAAGACCCGGTAAGAAAATAAGAAATATTCTGCACAAATGAAGCAAAAGCAAAAAATAAGAGATCTATATATCTTTGGCATATTAGAGATGTTTAGTAAACTGAATTAAAAGCTCATTTTTCAATGATAGGGATATTCTGATATTTGAAGCGTAAGAGAAAATGAAATAGACATAGATTACAGCATTCTCTTAAGTACTAATGTTAAATCTATATATGCATTCTTTTCTCCTACATTTGCTTGATCTTGGCTTGGCTTGACCCTGGCTAAATTCATATTTTAAAAATCCTGCAGTCTTTTATGTATACTTTAGACAGACCTATTCAGGCACTGTGTCTGAAAAATAGTGTTTTTCTCTCCCAGAGATAAATGAAATCTTCTAATCTTTTTTCCCTGGTATGTAACCCTTACTTGCATATATCATTCTCAAATCCTTATTCTCTTTTGAGCCAGCATAAAAGGCAGTCATATCTTTTTTGTTTCTCTGCTTCGCTGTACATTTATGACATAATAACTTCTTGGGAAATTAAAACCTCTCCCCTCAGGAGAGTGCCACATTTCACACACACACACACACAAACAACAACCTGGGTTTCCTAGAATAAGAAACAATTGCCTGATTAGCCAAAGAGTAGAGGCATGTTAAGTTCAGTAGTACATTCTTAATGGATGTCAGATCGTAAGACTGGAGCATTTGAACCTACTTATGGTAGGTTTCCTTTGCCTATTTTCTGTAAATCCCATTCTCTTCAGTGAGTTCTCTGAGTTAAGGTATATATTTTCATAAGCTGAGGTGTTATTTATGCTATGCCCCCTTTAAATGACATTGAACTATCTGGAAGTTGGAGGTTTGCAGTCAGTTTCTGAATTGCCGAAAGCTATAGTCCCAGAAAGAAGCTAAATATAGTGGTAGAGATGATAACTTATCAGAGTGGCTGAAAATGTAGTATTCAAATCATTTCTCAATTATGATATACTTAAATGCAATCCTATATCAACCAAAATGATGACAAATCATGGAGCTGTAATTTTATGTTCACTAATTTAGAACCATACATTTAAGTGAATTCATTTACAGTAACAGTTCTACTTAAAATAATCTGCCACAAAAGGACGATCAGCCAAATAATAATGTACACAGAGGTTACTCTACAGAGGCACAAAATATTAGTTCATTACTTATACAAACAGTGAATTTGCAGAGATGGAAAAATGATTACTACTCAACAGAATTATTTCATTAGGTTAAGGTAGTATTAAACATAATTTCATAAGTAGTGATTTACCATATGCTTTTAATGGAATAGTCAATTCATTGCTTATTTTAAGCACTGATTTTTTTTTAGTCATTTTAAAGAGGAGTACATCTTTTGAAGTAAGGCACATTGAAGAAATTTAAAAACATGTTTCATAATTATATAATTATTTTAATTAACTTTATTTTCATCTTGTCTTGCACAATTAAAAAATAATAGGTTACTGTAAGACTAATGTATAACCTAAATACAACCCCAAAATTAAAAATATGAAATGCAAATTGGTTGTCACACTGGGGTTTTATGTTTCCCAATTCCATTTAGAACAAATGGAACTTTTTTCCCAAAGAACTAACATTTGTTGTAGAAAATAGTTCTGTTAAGTCAGCTTATTGATACCAGCATTTAAAATTTTAAGAAGTCTACCTCTTTTCTTGAAGAAAAAAAAGATTTAAATAATTTGCTTAAGAATGGCGGATTTCTAGGGGTTCCTGGGTAGTTCAATCAGTTAAGCATCCTACTTCAGCTCAGGTCATGATCTCGTGGTTCATGGGTTCAAGCCCCACATTGGGCTCTGTGCTGACAGCTCTAAGCCTAGACCCTGCTTCGGGTTCTTTGTTTCCCTGTCTCTCTGCCCTTCCCTCGCTCATGCTCTGTCTCTGTCTCTCTCTGTCTCTCTCTCTCAAAAATAAAAATTAAATTTTTTTAATGTTTTTTATTTATTTTTGAGAGACAGAGGGAGACAGCATGAGCAGGGGAGGGTCTGAGAGAGAGGGATACACAGAATCCGAAGACAGGCTTCAGGCTCTTAGCTAGCTGTCCGCACAGAGCCTGACACGGGCCAAACCCATGAACCGTGAGATCATGACCTGAGCCGAAGTCAGACACTTAACCGACTGAGCCACCCAGGTGCCCAAACATTAAACAAATTTTAAAGAATATGGTATTTCTAGTATATTTATTTTAGATAAGTAGCCTAACCTTCCATGCAATGGATATGTTTTCCGCATTCTTGTAGTTGATATAATACTATGAAAAGAAGAATGTTTAATGTTAATTGTTACTATGAAAAGAAAAGAGAAATAGGATATTTAAAAATAGGTCACTATTTTTTGTTTCTTGTGGAATGGATAACTGATTAAGGAGACTGACTGTAATAGAACACTTTGTCTTTCTAACTTATAGGATATATAAGAAGACACCTAGCATGCCTGCTAAAAATGCTGAAATCTCTCTATTTTAGCTACTTTCCAAACTAAAAAGTTGCTAAATGGAACAGGAGAAGCAACCAATGAATAAAGCCAGGATGGAGATGGGAGGAGGGAAATCTGAAAAGGTGAAAAAGGATGAAAATATATGTGTGGATGTTAACATGTGAAGGAATATTAAATGGGGATCTGGTTGGGGCTCTGACACATAATTATGAGATTGGCTACTTCTTATTCTGATCTGTTCAGAGCCAAATGAGTCTCAGATCCTGGAAGTATAATGAAAGTTGTTAGTGTATCCCTGGAGGAAGAGATGAAGTGTAATGGATGGTGTGTTAGGGGGCCCCAAGACCACACTTTGTCTCTGTGCTTCCCTAGGAGGACTCACAGACCTCAGAAGCTGTGCTACTCACAGTTGTGGTTTATTACAGTGAAAAGATACAGATTAAATTCAGGAAAGAAAAAGGACACACATACTGGCATCCAGAAGGAAACAGCCACAAGTTTTGTTTTTCTCTCCCAGAGGTATGGCACAGTTAGTGCTGAATTCTCACAAGAACAAAGTATGACAAAATGTGCAGAGTGTTTTGCCAACCAGCCAGGCTTGCTTGCACCTTTGGGGCCAGGGCTTTTACTGGGGGTCAGCCATGTAGACCATGTAGACATGCATCACCTATGTGGCTGCCCTTAGCTATTCGGTCTCCAACCCCCAGAGGTTAAATTTATACAGCATGGCCCAAAGCCTTAGGCATAGGAAAACAGGTGTTCACCATAAGGCATATTGTTGCATATCTGGTATGACCCAAGTCCTCAGGCATACCAGAACACTCTTATCAGGCAGGATATTCTAAGCATTCAGAAGTTTTCTCCCAGGAGCTGGTCAAGGGCCAGTTCTTTTTTTGATCTGCAGGGTATGAGTAATGAGGCCTGCTGAGTTAATCCTTTACTGCGCAGATGGTGCTGTTCAGAGAGGATAACAAGTCATAATAGAGCCTGCCAGGCTTTACCAAATATACCGAACATCGTACAGCTAATTTTCCTCTGGCAATAACCAGTAAGTCCAAATGAAAGAAAGAAAGCATGTCTACTGCTTCTGAATCATTGGGAGGGAAACACTCGAAGCTTGAAGTTTCCTCTGGTCTTTTTATTGTATTTTATATCTGAAAAAAAGAAAGAATATATGAAATGACCATAATGGCATTATGGAAAACATTTGGTTTTCTGATGCCTTTAACTTCTCTAAAGGCAGTTCTGACATACAGCGATGAATATCTCAGACTAGAAGAATATTTATGAAAGGAGACCAATTTATGAAAGGAGATCAGGAGGGCTTTAAACTTAAATGAGAAAGGGGGAATATGTAATACACAGAAGGAGTCTAAATCATTCTTCCTCTATATATGTCTGGCTAATTCTTTTAGCTCCTTCAAGTCTTTGCTCACATCTCACTTTCTCAGTTATGTCCACCTTGACCACCAAGATAGGCTGAACTCTACAAAATAGTTACTTTCATAAGTCAAAGACAGTTTTGTGTTGTTCAATCTAATATATGACTGCTACGTACAACAAAGTCTCTAAATTCCTGCTCCCCAGCATTCTTATTTCCCACTTACCCTATGCTCTTTTTAATTATTTTTGCATACTATTTAACCTCCAACTAAAATACTATATAAGGAAAATTCATCATATTTATTATTTACACTCCATTTTCTGCTACAAAGATCCATGAGCATAGAGATTTTTTCTCCCTTAAACTTACAGATGTATTCCAAGGATTTAGAAAAGCACCTGGCACAAATCACTAAATTATTATTTGTTAAACACAGGAATAAACAGATACTATATCTTAGAAAGCAGTAAAGGAGACATTCAGTCGTCTATTCAATAGTGGGAAATGCTTGGAAGCAATTCTTAGAAAATCTACACCAGAATGAGCTAATTGCTAACAGCAAACTTCATAGTCAGATAAAGGTTTTAAATCCTATCTCTGATGTTTACTTGCTTTATATACTTAGGGATTTATTTTTCTGTAAGTCGAATTGTTTGCTCACCTTTACACACATTACAATAATACTTATCTGTAGTCCTGTTGAATAAAACAAAACTCCACTCTTTCTTACAGATGGGAGGAAAAATATCTTTTTACTAAAAAAGGAGACATTTTACAACTAAATATCAATAGGATAGATATGTGTATAGAGACAGAAATAAAGGATATATATTTGTTCAAAAATATCAAGCAATGAGCACCAAGGGAATATAAACAGAATATAGGAAGAAGTGGGGTATTGAACAATACAAAGGATAAAGGATAACTCAGCTTAGATTCCAAATGTTCCTTACCACTCCAAATGTGAGTGGTAAAATGTAATGAAGATGAATCTATGTAAATTGTAGTAGCAGGAGATATATAATAACAAAAACGAACTTTAAGATGGAAGAGACCTATTTAAGGACAACTGTGGTGGTAAAAAGTTTATGGCCATATGACTTCAAAGATCTAAGCCAATTTTAGGTGTCACCATGGCTTTCGAGTGGCTCACCACATCTTCTCTGGTGAGATTCCTTTTTGTTTTCTATTGTTTTGCTGCACCACATCTCCCTTTTAGAGAAACTCTTTGAGGAGTCTCTTGGTGAGGATTCAGATTCACCACTAGGATGCACCCAGGGAGTGGAGAAAATATTTAGGCTTGGGTAATTGCCCCTAGGTGAATTTTTGAAATTTGAAAAAGAGGACATGATTGTTCTTTTTGTTTTTCCCCATATTCAAGGCCTGGCTGCCAGTCTGCCACTGTTCTGGCAATAGCTCTAAAAAAAAAAAAATTTTTTTTGTTTAAGATTATCCATTTCTGTCACTTGTCACCAAAAACATTGGCTGCCAGATGTGATTAGTTCTAGGTTAGGATCCTGGACTGAGATATTACCAGGAAAAGGGACTTACAGGGATAAAACCATGCAAACCAGTATGAATTAGAGTCTGTCTAGTTGCTACCATTTAAGACCAACATTGCTTCCTAATTTAAGTTACTGATTACTCTTGCCTTGAGTTTCTGTCAATGTGATTGAGTGAATGATCACAAACTCTCCCATTATAAAATATGTAAATGAAATAGAAAAACCACAGAAAATATCACAATATTCACTAAAATGGTGAGCTTGTGAGAATGTAAGGAAATATACCAGGGACCCGGACCCAAAATAAAGAGATAGCTCAAAACTGCTGGAGTAGACAGCTGCACTACTGTTGGGATTTGCCTGGAGGTGTTTTCCAATCTTGGTAACCAAATGGTTTGTCTTTTAATGGACATCTGGAGGTAGAAGAGAAAGCCTTATTAGGGAGTGGCAAGGGAATCCATGAGGAGCAGGAACTAACAAGGATGGGAGTCTCAAATGGCTACAACCTAATAAAAGGGTAGAAAAGACCAGAAAAAAAACATCTACCAAACTACAAAGAGAGAAGATAACTTAGCTGTTTTCTCTTGAGCTCTGGATGGTGAAAAATGCCTCTGCTAAAGATCTGTAACCATAGATATGCCCTCATGCTAGTGTGTAGTTAAAATTTATACTTCCATGTAACCCTGAAAATATCTAAATGAGTAATTTATATAAATAAGTCTCAGGTTGGTAGAACGTGAGAATGCTTGGCAGAAGCAGAAATAAATTCTCTTTTGAAGGACACTTTCTCAACCCAGGCTGCACAGAATTCCCATGGATTAAGTCTGGAGAGTACAAACTTACAAAAGAGGCAAGGCAACAAGCCATCGTAAGCAAGAGCACAATGGGATCAGACTTCAGGATCTTCAGATAATTAAATTATATAATAAGGATGTAAAATGAACATTCTTAATATGTTAATATTTAAAATATAAAGAACCAACCACTATTTTTAAAATGAGCACAGTTATATTTGAGGAAAATGGAGACTTGAAAGAATGTAATAATTTGAATAAAAATGCAATGGATAGGTTTAACACCAGATTAGATGAAGTTGAAGATGTGTTTGGGAAACAGACAATCTGAAGAAATAACAGTGTAATATAAGACAAAGCAGTGAAAAACATGAAAGTGAGGAACAGAGGATGACAAGTACTAACATGCACTTATTGAGAATGCAAAAATAATAGAGAATGAGAAAGGGGCAATATTTGATGAGATAATGGCTGGTTATTTTCCCAGATTTGTTCAGTATCAAGCATCCTCTGATTGAAAACCACAGTAAGTCTGAAGTAGGCAAAAAAATAAATAAATCACAGTAAACTTATTTGCTTCTCTGCCTCTTCTAAAGATTTTTCATGATCTGCCTTCACCATACACCTAGCCAGTTATATTTCCCACTGCTAATAATATGCACACCATGTTATGAAACTGTGCTTATTTAATATAATTATTAGTCTTTGCTATAAATTTGCTTCTTCTTAGTATAATGCTTTTTTCTTCTCTTCTAGTTGTCAAAATCCTATTTATTTATCAAATGCTTTTCACAGATTCTTCATGATTATTCTAGTCACACTGATCTTTTTTTCTGAATTTCTATTACACTTATATTATGCAGCTCATTCATTCATTCCTGATATTTATTGAGAGTCTGGTATGTACTAGCTGGATACTGGGTACAACAATAAATTTGACAGAAACACTCCCTGTCTTTAGGAACATTAATATTCAGCCAAAATAATAGTAAAAATAATTAGAATACAGTGATAAGGTATAAACAAAGCATCAAATGAACACATATTGGGATGGAATAGGGAAAGTGATCAAATATATGGGTCAGTGTAGGTTTCCTAGGGAGAGTAACATTTCTGCTTACGTATAAAGATTAAGTAAAAATTATGCAGGCTCAAATATGGGGTAGGGTGAAAAATGGTAAGAGAAAGATTTAGGCAATGGGACTAGCATGTTTCATAGCTTAGAGGTTTAAAGATATATGAAGTTTTAGGGATGAAGGAGTTTGATATGGTTATAGTATACAGCATAAGGAAGAAAAGGGTAAGAGAGAAATCTGGAGTAATGGGCTGGACATGGTGCAGATCTAGGTGGGCCATACAAGCCATGTTAAGAGATTTGAACTTTGTCCTAAAAGCATTGGAGAAGCATTGGGGGATGTGTTAAACGGAGGCTATATTATTGTATTTCTACATCACAAAGGTCACTGTCATTGCCATGGAGAAGACAGATTCAAAGGAGGGGAGACCAGTTAAGTGCCTGCTCTAGAGAAAAGCTAAGTGGTGACTGACATCACCACGGTCACAGTGGGGATAACAAGAACTGGACAAACATGCCACACGTTTGAAATAGGTGATCATGTTTCTCTGATGGTTAGTTATACATTTGTTTTGTCTCTTTAGTTAAGCTATAAGACATTTAAGAGCAGAGACCATGTCTTTTTATTCTTTTCTAATATACCAAAATTTCTAAGTCATCACTAGCTGGGCCTCATAAGTATTTGCTGACTGAATGAGTTTTTGGATGGAGTTATTCAATCGTTGAGAATTTGTAAAGATAGCTAGCTAAAGATCCAGGATGAAGTTCTCCATAGCTCAATTTCCAGGGTAGTACTAAAAATGGTACTGTGATGCAAACTTCTCAAACATTACCTCCTCACAGTGGCCAGAGTAGTGAGCTATAAACCTGGTGATGAAGAATGAAACAGTAATTATAGCAGTAATCTTGGCTTTAGGGCAGGAAGTCATTGCCAGTGACAAACTGCCAATACATGACAATTTTTTTTATTTAAAAAAAATTTTTTTTTTACATTTTATTTATTTTTGAGAGACAGAGAGAGACAGAGTGTGAACAGAGGAGGGGCAGAGAGAGAGAAAGAGATACAGAATTTGAAGCAGGCTCCAGGCTCTGAGCTACCAGTCAGCACAAAGCCCAACGTGAGGCTTGAACCCATGAACAGCGAGATCATGACCTGAGCCGAAGCCGGACACTCAACCGACTGAGCCACCCAGGCGCCCCAATACATGACAATTTAACATCCAATAAGTGAAGTTAACAAAGTTGCTTTATAGCTCAGTGGACTTATGGGTAGGGCTGGAAGCCATTTTCATCCTGTATCATCAGGCTGGATGTCTTACAGACAATATAAATAGCAATCTGGCAGAAATCAGGATATCTCTTTTGAAAACAAATGATAAAGGTTTATTCAGATTATGTCTGTATGTTCAATGGAGCAAAAATTAGAAATGCATAAAGCCGATCATCGCTTTGAAGGGAAACACAGCAGGGGCTGATGAGATTTTTTTTTTTTCAGGATGGGAAATCTATCTCCACATCCAAATAATTTTTCTCTTCAGTTTTGTGAAGTTGTAAACATAGTTTCGTCTAAAATCCAACAACTGTATTATATCTTGACTTTTCTTTGGATAGTTGCTCACCATGAAACTAAACATAATCTATATTTTACTGTGTATAAAATTTTAAGTGAGGATTTAAAACTTTTCTTGTGACAACTAACTGTGATTTAAAAAATAAATCTAGATATGAGGACTTTTCAACATTAAAAATTGCCTTACCTAGTATGATGTGTTCAATATTAAAAAGTGCCTTTTCTGTCATGATGTGATTATAAAGTAATCTAGAGCTAAATAATTTTATGGATGGAGATGACAAACTAAACAGTGACATATTTTCCCAGAAACTTATCACAGGTGTGTTTCATAAAAATAGATATTTATTGAATATATACAAATCTAATTTTTATTTTAAATGTTATTTAAATCATGCTCACAACAAAATTATGTAAGAGGTGTAGGATTATTCACCTCTTATAGGTAAGGAACCAATACTCAGAAAGTTCAGAAATTTGTTCAATAACCCTAGGATTTGAATCCAGGGCTCAGAATCCAGAACTGAAACTTTGTACCACTATACTTTTTATAGTCACAATTAATGCCTCTGAAGAAAGGAACACCTCTTGTAAGAATTTTACAAGTTGGATGACAGGTAGTATGGTCTTCATTTTCTACCAATATAAAAAAAAATGATCATTGGATACCAGAACATAGTGTAATGTGCTATCATTTCCAAAGGATTTTTATCCAGTTCTTAGGTTTAGAGTTCAAAGTTTAACCAGAAGATGTGAGATGAACTCTTTTGTTCTCCTGAAATTTTTCCCCATGAATAATGGGTTTGGTTGGCTGTCCCAGCTACTACCTTATTCCACTTATGGGTCACAACTGCAAACTTCTTTGGACAATTGCTCTTCTGCACATGATCACAATCTCTTCTCTGATTCTCAAAGTTTAGAATTCTTTACTTTCTAACACATCCACCTTTGCCATCAGTCTTTTTTTCTTCTGTATTTTTGACTTTATCTTCATATATATCCAGACTCTTTGCTATGCAAAGTTGCTGATCTTAATTCTTCAATTTGCCTCCATTTTTAATAAAATATTTTTATTTATTTTTGAGAGAGACAGAGAGACAGAGCACAAGTGGGGGAGAGGCAGAGAGAGAAAGTGACACAGAATCCGAAGCAGGCTCCAGGCTCTGAGCTGTCAGTACAGAGCCTGATGCGGGGCTGGAACCCACAAACTGCAATATCATAACCTGAGCCGATGTTGGACACTTAACTGATGGAGCCACCCAGGAGCCCCAATTTGCCTCTCTTTAATCATGTCCTAATTCTATACTACACATATACATGTGCATATACATACATGCACACACACTGGTAGCACTAATAGTCTTCTTCCTCCTGAGAAGAGAAGTGAGAAGACCGCTTGCATGGGCCAAGACAGATCACTTTGAATTTTGTACTAAATGTTGCTAGATTTATAATACTACCACTGAATCTTTTGTGATTTCTGGAATATGTGATGAAATTTTGTGCATATAATTATATTTTGTTTTCCTTTATGTTATTTTATATTTAGTCTATTTAATATTGCTAACAATTCTTAAACATAAATTTTGAGCTTTCTTGACTTACATCTTTAATATTTCCATTTCCAGAAGAGAATGTGTGTCTGTTTATAGTGACTGTGTGTTTATTATATTGATTCCTCTTTTACTATAAATTTGATCAGAATGAATGTTAAATTTTACACAATATCATTTGAAGTTTTGGTGGAGATAAGCATACACCTCTGACCTCTTAATATAAACATTTTTCAATATTGAACCATCTCAGCAGCCCAAGGCTGAATCCTGTCTGTAATTCTCTATAAATGCTCCTAGATTAACTTGACTGCTGTTTCCCTCAGAGTTTTGGTCTTGATCTCTTCCTTTCTTTTTTGAGTCCATCTTTATTATAGTTTGACATCAGAGTTATGACTTTATAGAAAGACCTGAGAGGAACTTTTAAAACTATTAAAAACCATATTTTTAATATTCTGGTACTGGTTCCTAAAGGTTTGATAGATTTTACCTGTTGAACTATCATGGTCTCATAAACTTTGAGAGGTAGCTCTTTGACCACATTTTCAATTACTTCTTTGGTAACTGTATAGTCTTTTTCTACCTTCTGAGATAAATTAAGAAATCTACATTTTCCTTTAAAATAATTAATTTCATAATGCTTATTTCTTTTCCTTTCCCTGCTACCAACTTACCTCCATGAGTGTCTGTCTTTCACCTCACATCAAGCATTGACATGGGAAACAAAGTCCAGGGATATTCCCCTGGCTTATTCACTCACTCAAATTCATCTCTTCAAGTAAAGGATTGTTTATTTCATCCTTCAGGATGTGCTAGCTACAATAGTAACTTATGCTTTAAAAATTTTTTTTTCATTTTCCCCCCCTATATTCTCCCTCGATTTTGTTCAAATTTTAATCTTTATATTTTGTGGTTTAGGGTTGTTTTTTCCTGGTTTCACTGAGAATGAGACTTTACTGCTTTTGTTGCTCTCTTTTTTACTTTAACTTGACAGTGGGAGTTGAAAAAGCAATGTCTTCTCTGTTCAATTTGAGCAGAAATCCTCACTATTTTATTTTCTTTATAGCATCATCATTATCTAGGCAAAAAATTAAATGTTATATTTGCATCATCCCTAGCTCCTCCATCATCAAGTTGTATTAAAATTAGTTAATAATCACTTAATAGTTTCTGTGTATAAGTAGTTTTGTAAGGTCTGTGTGGGCATCAAGTTTAACACATCTTACCATCCCTTAACCTCCATAGTCTCTTAGTCTCATGAAGAAGCTTATCTGGTGGGATAATTTACATTGATACAAATAATGATATAAGGCAAACGGTGAGAACTAAACAAATGGATTTGATAACAAAGTGCAGAAATGTTAGGGAAAGGGGAATGATAGTGTAAGAATGATCTGTTCTTCAGAAGATGGATCCAATTTCCATAGATGGTGAGGCCACTCCCATTGGTGGAAAGAGGTGATACAAAGGCATAAAGATAGGGAAGAGGAGGGGTGCCTGGGTGGCTCAGTAGGTTGAGCATCAGGACTTCGGTTCAGGTCATGGTCTCGAGGTTCATGGATCCAAGCCCCTCATCGGGCTTTGTGCTAACAGCTCAGCACCTGGAACCTGCTTCTGATTCTGTTTCTCCCTCTCTCTCTGCTCCTTCCCCACTCATGCTCTGTCTCTCTCTCCTTCAAAGATAAATAAACATTAAAAAAAAAAAAAGATGGGGAAGAGGAGAGTATAAACTGGAGACTGGCTAGTCACCCAGACCCACTACAGGGAAGTGGGGAGGTAAGGATTGCATGGTGATTTAAAGAGCACTAATGGAAAATAATCTTGATATAACCTACTTCAAGAAACTGGGTGGTATCTCAAAAGAAACAATTTTTTCAATCAGTTGCTGTATTTCACTTCATCAAATGAAGCCAACCCTTCCTTTTCCTCTGCATGGTCAATATCACCACCAACAACAATAAAGAATCATACTAGCATGTTTACTGAAGTTTCATTATATGTCAGGAACTAAGCATATACTTAAGTAACTTCAGTTACTTCCGTAACTTATTGGTGTCTCATCTGCAGTTTACTAAAACAAGGCTATACAGTGGGTATTTTCATGCTCATTTTACAGCTGAGGCACAAAAAGGTGAAAGAACAGACTATGTCGGTAGGTTCACTGTGGCATGGATCCTGGTAGTCTGTCTATAAAGTATGTTTATACTGACACATATTGTTTACATGGTTATAATTCAGCTTTAATTCAAGGAAACATTTTTTTCTCCTTTAAAAAATTTTTTTATGTTTATTTATTATTGAGACAGAGAGAAACAGAGCATGAGGGGCAGAGAGAGAGGGAGACCTAGAATCCGAAGCAGGCTCCAGGCTCTGAGCTGTCAGCACAGAGTTCGACATGGGGCTGGAACCCATGAACCATGAGGCCATGCATGACCTGAGCCGAAGTCGGACACTTAACTGACTGAGCCACCCAGGCGCCCCTAAGGTAACATGTTTTAAAATATTATTTTCTGATTCTAAATGCAACTCATAGTAGTTTTGGAAAATTTAGGAAAGACAAAAGTTCACACACACACAAATAAGTAAAATCTTAGCCTAACTGATTTTTAAGGACAAATTATTAAAAATTTCCCTTCTCTCCTCTAATCCAACTTTTCAGGGATAACTACTGTCATAATAGTGCACGAACAATCTTTTGCTTCTGCATACATGTTTGCACATGAATTCACCCAGCTTTTTTATTGATCAATAATATGTTGTTTATGTATTTCCAAGTTAGTGGATTGATTTCACTATTTTAAAAATTTCTGAAGTATTTTGATTTTGGATCTACAATTCCTCTATTAATGGACATTTTGAGATTTTAAATTTTATTTTTTCTTTTTCTTTTTACTATAATGAGCTTTCTTGTGAATATAGCTAAATTATCTGTATCTAGTAATTTATGCTATAATTCTATGTGAGATTTAGTAGTAGTGATTTTAGTATTGCTGGATTCACTGGTCTGTAGACTATACAGATTTATTATACTGATTATGATACCATATCAGACTCCAGAACAGTAGTACCAATTCATCATCCACCAAAGAATATTAGAGTACACATTTCCTTATTCTATCACCAACACTAGGTGTTTTAATCCTTTTTAAAAATTTTTTAATCTCATGGAGTAGGCAGAAAAACCTGTACCATATTTTTAAGAGGTTAGTATTTTTATGTGTTCACTGGTTGTTTATAACTTTTATCTGAGGATTTAATGTTTATATACATTAAATACATACTCCTTTGGGATAATTAAACTTTTAAGAAGTTGATTTTTAGGAGCTCTTTGTATTTTATAAAGGTTAACTTTATTTTTTTAATATGATAAGAATATGTCCCCTATTTAGTTATTTTTTAAATTTGTTTATGGTAATTTTAATGGATAATTCGTAGATTGTTAAAATTCAAACACCAATATTTCTTTTATGGCTTCTGAGTCTGTATCATTCTCCTCTATTCAACTAGTACATTTCTTATATCTAGAACTTTTATCCATTTAGCATGAATGTTTAGATGTGTGTGGTGTAAGATCATTCAGTAGTCATTTATTGAGTTAGCCATATATTTCTCTCTGACTTAAAATCCCATCTTCTTCATACATTTATTTGACTTCACTCTGACTTTTTTCACTATTCCTATGCCATTAGCACACTTTTAATATAATAGGTTTTTTTTTACAGTATTTTAATATCTATTAAGTTTTTATTTTTCTTGATACTTTTTTCTCAAAGTTTTCCTCTGCCTTATCATATCTTTTAGCTTAAATTTTGTTTTGTATTTTCTTTCAACTTCTTTCACCTGTATGGTAATTCCTCGGGTCACATCTGGGCTTACCTCTGTTTCTATTCTATGTGGGGTTTCATCTACTAAATTTAGGAGAAAAATCCCCTGAAAAACTACCAAGCTGCAAATCTCCCTTTGACATTAAAAAATGTCAAATATTTTCATATAACCCTGTCTCATCTTATCTACCTTCTTGATGTTTCCAACTTGAAGCCCCATTGGGATGTCAAAGTTGGTGTATTTGAAGTCAAACCCAAATTTCCTTCTTGCTTTCAGGAACCTCTGCACAATATCCTGTTATAATAATGTCGGTATTAAATTTGTAGGACCCAAGTGTTTGATTTTTAAATATCACTATTATTAGAATGATGATAAATAACCATTCACTGTGGTAGGTACTGGGTTAAATACTTTACATAACTCTCTTCTTAATTCTTGACTCTTCCCCATAGATTTTATAGTATTACCCTCATTTTATAAACCCCTTAACCAAGTAAGAGAAAAGTTAAAAAATTGCCTGCAAAAACCATTCCCAGTAAGTGGCAGAGCTAAGCATTTATGGTAGATCTGTATGGCTCCCCACACTTATCAGCTATGCAAGCCTGCCTGCTGGTCAGGTTCGGAGGCTCCTTGCCAGTGACAGGATTGGATAAGGTTGGAGGGTGGTGGTTTATTATATAAAAATCACTTAGTAGGCTTTGAAATACTACCCATGTTTCTCAGTTTTGTAAGATTCACAAATAAATATGTCTTATAAGAAGAATTTCTAAAATATCTGCCATATTTATATTGTTCTGAAGACAAGTTTAATTCTTAATAATTAAGTACTAAGTAAAATGCCTAAGTAAATGGTATTCCCTTATTTAACTTGTAGTAACTACAGCTACCTTCAATCACTGCATTTTCTTTTCCTCACTGTAATGGCATGCCTATGTCGTTTATATGTATATATATATATAATACACATCAAAGACATAATGTATTAGACAAGTACAACTCTTCAATTTCTTAACTTTTAAGATACATAATTGCTCCACTATGAAGACTTAAATAGGGATTGTCACTTTTGTAATTAATTCTTTTTGTTTCATCCTTCTTACTAATTGAAAATAGGCTTTCAATATAGAATGCTTTGAAATTGGATGAAGAGACAGAATTGGAATGAACTTAATTAACTACAAACTGTCCAAATCAATCAGAGTTTGACAGTGCCTTGGTAACACGCAGAGTTCATAATTTACTTGAGATCTGCTGTAATGCATATGCCATAAATTGCTCAGTAGCCATGCTCACTGTGCACAAAATTTAGTGCCAGACTATGAAGTTGCACTGACAGAAATTTGTTCTTGCAACACAAACTATTTTGGGAGGATATACTTTATGTTTTCATTTAGGCAACTAATAAACTTTTCAAAATAAGTTCTTTGCTATTTTGCTCTGATTGAATTTAATATATGAATTTAAAAAATGTTTAAATGTTTTCCAAGCATGTAAACACTGTAAGGAGAATGGCTAGGTCTGTTTGTTTGTTTTTTTGTACAGAGTCACAGTGAGTTGGTCTTGGGATACATTAGGTATTATAGGTGTTTTTTTTTTTTAATGAATGTTTTTAGTGGTTTTATTCATAATAGCCACACACTGGAAACAAGGCAAGTATGCATCAACCAGTGAATGAGTAAACTCTTTATAATGAAATATCACTAAATGAGGCAAACATTTGATACACAAAAAGCATAGATATATCTCAAAATTTTGCTGAGTGACAGCCAGACACAATAGAAATCATATGTTTTTATTTATTTGAACTTGGACTAGGAAAAAATATATATGTATATAATTCTGATTCTAAACTAATCTCTTCTACTGTATAACCTATGCCAAGTGGGGACAGTAAGGGGATTGACTTAGGATGGGCATATGGGAATTTACTTGGGTGATTATACAGTCTATATCTTGATAGATGTAAGGAGTACATTATTTATCCATCTTTCAAATGTATCTGGTGGAACCCCTAAGATCTGTGCAGCACGGAAATTTTCACTCTATTAAAAACTAAAAGACAAACAAGATAAATACAATCTCTAAGGCTCTAATTGTAAATACTAAAGAATTTTTAATGTGATCTAAATGGCCAGTTTAATTATTTTCCTTTATTGCCATCCCACAGTAATTCCATATAGACCAAATTCAAAATGTATGCATAACTAATGTATAAAATTATTTATCATTTTGTTAGTAATGTCATAAATCTGAGACCCTTACAGCATTATAGATAATGGTAAACACTTTGGAAGCGTACCATTAAATTAAGGACCTATGACTTAAATTCTGGAAAGTAGATCCTTTACTATATATTTTTCCATTTGTTTAATTTTTATTTGCTTATTTATTTCTGAAAATATACTATAAAGATATTGCAGAATAGATTATAAATCTACATTCATTAGAAAGCCGGTTAGAAATTATTTCTTTATTTACCTCTTTTGTATCAAAAAGATAGCATTGTTCAAAAGAGCTATATGAAGCAGGCTCCAGGTTCTCTGTCTGTCTCTCTCTGCCCCTTCCCTGCTTGTACTCTATCTCTGTCTCTCTGTCTCTCAAAAATAAATAAACATTAAAAAAAAGAAAGAACAGCAGAGCAGAAAAAAACACATCATTGTGGGAAAAAAAACCCACAAAAACCTATCAAACCTCTTGATATTAAAGAAAAAATTCGTATTGTAAAAAAGTTACCATTTCTGCATTTTTAAAAAATACATAAATCCTTCTGAATGAAGGTAAGATTTATTAATCAAAGGAAAAAGCACACCAATCTATGTTTATATATATAATTTTTAATATAATAAATATGTTTTAATGGGGGACATTGATCAACTCAATTTTCCTGTTAAGTGGAATAAAAAATTAGGGCCAATGGCTAGAAAAACACATAAAAATGTATTTTTTTCCTTTTATAATTTATTGAAGAAAAATTATAATACTAAACACTATATGAACCAAACTGAGTCTTTGGATATAAATTGGACTTCATAAAGAGTGAAGTAATGGACATACATCTGTGATTTCAGCCTAAGACATGAGATGCTGCTGATTTGGAGGAGGAACGCACAATAAAAAGTAGGAAAAATATTTCCACACAAATGAAATTTATAAAGAATACAATAACTACAAGCCAATGAAAAATGGAGTTGACCACTGAAAAAAAGATAAACTAGTGAATTAATAATGAATAATCTTTATAAAAAATTTACATTGTTTCTGAACTTAGAATGTGCCATCAATTAAAGCAGCAAATCTAAACCTCCAAGCTATTATTCAAGGACTGACCACATGGCCCTGAGATGCATTCTCTAGCCTCTCTTACTACAGTCTTCTAAAGGTCCTATTGCTTTAGTTACATTTGACTCTTTGCTTTTTCCAGACTGTCTTATACTTACACTTACACTTATTGATCCCTTTGTTGATGCTAGTCTCATTATGTAGAGTTTACTTCTACTCCAATAGTCAGTTGGTAAAGTCCTAATCATCCTTCAAGACCCAGCATAGTTTTCTATTATTTTCTGTATTCTGTATAGCACTTGTTGCAACTTTATTGTACCACTTTATGATTCTTCCTATTTCAAGTGTATAAGAATATCACTCTCTCTGACCTGTAAGCTCTTATTTTCAGCTCTATTGAGTTATGATTGACAAAATTGTAACATATTTAAAGTGTACAACATGATGATTTGCCCTATGTATACATTAAGTAACACAATTCATTCATCACCTCACATATTAACTTTTGTCTTTTTTTGGTGAGAGTGTTTAAATTTTACTGTCTTAGCAAATTTTCAGTTATACAGTGCCGTGTTATCAACTGTGACCATTGTGTTATACATTAGATCCTCACACTGTATTCATTTTACAACTGAAAGTTGGTACTCCTTACCAGTCTCCTGTCAACCAATTTTCTTTTTCTATGAGTTCAACATATATATATAATATATATGTGTGGGGAACCTGGGAGGCTCAGTCGGTTAAGCATCTGATTTCACCTCAGGTCATGATCTCACAGTTGGTGAGTTCAGGCTCCACATTGGGCTCTGTGCTGCCAGCTCAGAACCTGGAGCCTGCTTCTGATTTTGTGTCTCTGTCTTTCTCCGCCCCTCCCCTGCTTGTGCTCTGTCTCTCTTTGTCTCTTAAAAATAAAGAAGTGTAAAAAAAAAAGAGTCTATGTGTAAGGGATACCATGCAGCATTTGTCTTCCTCTGCCTGGCTTATTTCACTTAGCATAAAACTCTCTAGGTTCACTCATGTTGTCACAAATGACAGGGTTTCCTTTGTTATTAAGGCTGAATAATTTTACATTGTGTATATATAAATAAATATATATGCATATATATATATATATAAATTTATGCATTCATCTGTCTATAGACAGTTTGTTTCCATGTCTTGGCTATTATGAATAATGATGTAATAAACATGGAGTACAGATACCTCTTTGAGATCATAATTTTGTTTCCTATGGGTAGATACGCAGAAGTGGAATTGTTGGATCATATCGTAGTTCTGTTTTTAATTTTTTGAGGAATCTCCATACTCTTTTCCATAGTGGCTCCAACAGTTTACATTCCTGCCAACAGTGTACACGAGTTCCCTTTTCTCCATATCCTTGCCAGCATTTGTTATCTCTTGTCTTTTTGATAGTATATTGGTATGAACTAGTATATCATTGTGGTTTTGGTATGCATTTCCCTGATAATTATTGATGGTGAGCATTTTTTCATGTACCTTGTGACCATTTGTTTGTCTTCTTTGGAAAAATGTTCAGATCCTTTGCCGATTTTCTAACTGGGCCATTTGGGTGGTTTCTTTGTTTTGTTTTGTTCTGTTTGCTATTAAGTTGTGTGAGTTCCTTATTTATTTTCATTGTGAACCATTTTCAGAGATGTGGTTTGCAAATATTTTCTCCAATTACATAGGTTTCTTTTCATTTTGTTGATGATTTCCTTTGCTGTGCAGAAGCATTTTAGTTTGATGTAGTCCCACCTACTTATTTTTGCTTGTGTTGCCTCTGCTTTTGGTGGTAAATCTGAAAAATCATTGCCAAGACTGATGTCAAGGAGCTTACCTCATCCATTTTCTTCTAGGAGTCTTATAATTTTAGGTCTTATGTTCGAGTTTTTAATCTATTTTGAGTTTATTTTTGTGATACAGGTTCATTGTCATTCTGTTGCATGTGGTTGTCCAATTTTCCCAATACCATTTATGGAAGAAACTATCTTTCCCTGTTGTATATTCTTGGCTCCTTTTTTGTAAATTAATTGACTTATATACATAGTCTTCTATATGAGCTTTCCATTCTGTTCCATTGACTTATGTCTGTTTTTGTGTCAGTACTGTTCTTATTAGTATAGCTTTATAATATAGTGTGAAATCAGAATAATGCCTCCAGCTGTGTTCTTTCTCAAGATTGCTTTGGCTATTAGGGATCTTTTGTGGTTCCATATACATTTTAGGATTGTTGTATTTTTGTGAAAATATGCTGTTGGATAGGGAATGCATTAATCTGTAGATAATTTTGGGTAGATCACTTTGGGTAGTAGACATTTTAACACCATTGATTCTTCCAAATCCATAGCATGGAATATCTTTCCATTTATTTGTGTCTTCAGTTTCTTTTATCAATGTCATAATTTTCAGTGTATAGATCTTTCACATCCCTGGTTAAATTTATTCACAAGTATTTTATTTGTTTTAATGCTATTTAAAAATGACACTATTTCTTAATTTTCTGGTAGTTTTTTGATACGTAAAAATGCAATTGATGTTGTATACTGATTTTATATCCTACAACATTACTGAAATAATCTATTTCATTCTAACAACTTTTGTTAGTGTGACTCTAACTACATTTTTGTCACTAGTAACTTTTTGTTAGTGTAGCTCTTTAATTACATTTTTGTCACTTATTAATATTTCTGTGCCTCAAACGTTTGTGTCAGGAATCAGCAAAACTATAGTTCACTGCCCATTTTGGCCTGCCACCTGTTTTTATAAATAAAGTTTTAATATAACACAGCATAATCATTGTTATATATTGCTTTGGTCTGCTTTTATGGTATAATAGCACTGTTGAGTGAAATACATCATATGTCTTGAAAACCAAATTAGTTATCAAAAAGGTTTGCTGACCCCTGGTATATGCACATAACAGGTGTCCAATAAATGCCTGATGAAATTTGTACATGGATGTTTTTCAGCTGATACCACCCAAAAGTACAGCTCTAAACTGAGAATTTAAATGACCTGATTGTTTTATCACTCCAGTGCCAAACCCTGTTGGACTAATGTCTGAGTTTATTTGCATATTTTATTTGATTTTGCATAGGCAGTCTGTGTCTGGGTAGTGGAGGTGAAATGGCAGTAAAGTAGAGGTCAGAATCATTTTCACCACGTCAGCTTATATTGGTACAAAGTTACCTCTTCCTTCATAAGCAAGTGTTTTTAAGGGAAAATTTTATATACCATTTTATAGATGCATCAAAAGTGTTTTACTCATTGCTCTCACAACAACCAAAAATATGCTTTGAAAAAAATGCTTGTCCTCACAGGAAGTATTTCCAGAATGAAACTCTTGGTTATGATCGGTTTGGTTATAGAAAACAACTTGTTTGTGTCTGGTGCAGGCCTTAAAGTTTCTCAGAAATGCTTCCAACCCAGCTTTCAATGAGGAGACCATGTCTTCTTTGAAAAAGATGAAAAAAAAAATTCATGTAATATTTTAGCTACCAAGAACTGGCTAGAGTTTACATCTTGAAACTTTGCTTTTCAAGTGCAAACTTAAAAGATGTGTTTAAGGAAAATCCCTAGTTCCTGAACAAGACATATTGCCTAGGCTAAGTAAAATTTTGATGAGATGAATTTTTATAATTTTTACAGTTGAAAGAGAAGTTTGCTATATGCCTTCAGAATTTTCAATTGAGATAAAACCTACTTTTAAATCTGACTTAAACACATTGGATTATTTGGAAAATATGCAGTTATAGTGTAATAGGAAGTGTATAGTTTTGAGGAAAGATTACAGAATCATGTTAAACCCTACCATTTGTTAGTATTTTGTTGTTTTTATTATTGTCATCATCAACTGACTTTTCTAAGTCAAAACTGCTCACAACCTCAGTAAAATGTAAAACAGATAAGGATACTTTTGTTAATGCGATTATCTATATAAGTAAGTAAGTAAATAAATAAATAAACAAAGATAAATAAATAATGGCTAACAGGCCAGAACCATTTTAAGGAATCCATATACATTGACAGACTAAAGAATCAGGTCTAGTTTAATGATTTAATAAAAACATTTTCATATAAAATGCAATTAACAATCACATGGCCAAACTGTATCATTTCCCCTTATGTTTGCAGATTTCAAAGTTTCAGAGAATATGAAAGCTATGACTGTCTTCTCTTGTCACTAAAATCACCATCAGGACTGTCTTTTTATGGATAATTATTTAATAGTCACTGGAAATAGAGCCTACCAAATTAAGTTCTGATGATAGTTGGCCACTAAAAAAATGGCACGCCTTCACCAATTTACTCTCCTAAAATTACCCTGCCTATCTTCAAAAGTTGACAACTTCCAAACTGAATCTTGAATGAAGAAAGAACATCTCCTTCATTACCAAATCCTTGAGTTAGTGAGCTTCTGTGCCCTCATTTCTCCTTTATGCATTGCATATTAGTCATCGGTTTCAGTTAAGCTAGCTAGCTAAAGCCTTTTGTTTGGTTCTTAATCATTTTATTTCAAAATGGTTATTTTGCCGGCCAAGCAGGTCTTCTAGAATTCTCCCGTGACACCAGAAACTAATGGGATGTTTTAAATTTAAAATGAGAAATCATTAGAATTGCAGTAAGGTAAAATTAGGTATATCATACCAATATGAGTACCTGAATGTGTCATGCTTCTGGGAAAGACTTGAACAAATTAAGATTTAAACCTTGACACTATAGGGAAAGTTTACATTTCAGCACTGTGCTTCAGAAATCACAAAGCATTAAAAAAACAGGTTGCTGGAGAATGAAATGAAATGAGAGAATTTTCACATATCTTGGGTAAGGGTTAACATGCCAGTGTTTCTAGATAGTAAATTTGCTATGTTTGGCTAGGTATGGGAAATGAGTTATAAATCTCTATTGAGTTCAACTGAGTAATTTCACTAGAAAACACATGAATTTCACAGAGTTGAAAGCTAAATTACCTTTCCCTCTTAATCAATATAGACAACCCGTTGGAAGTTTGGTAGCCTTAAAGTTTCTCTCTTTTGTACTCAACAATATATTAGTACCTGTACAAACTGGATAAATGACTTTGTTTATTCAAAATCGTGAACATTCTCTCTTACAAGGAATCATTTTTGTAAAAAAAACAAACTTTGGATTTTTGTATTTGTTTTTTAATTTAAATATTTTGCAGGCATTTGTATTTTTCCTAAAAGTATAATTTATGCAATATTTTGATTAATCATTCAACAATATTAATACTCATAATTCTAGTTTATGTGATATGTGTTCATGGAAGCCAAGACTTTATTTGGACAAATAAGTAAGCAAACATGAAAGATAGAGACAGAGATAAACAAGTCACTAAACCCTAAATTGTTCTATTTTTTGGTACAATCTCTCTATGATAACAGTGTATCTTAATAATTTGGAGATACAGATATGAACAGAGCTTCAGAGACATAAGGTTTCTCTGGTGGGAAGAATTTTTTAAAAGGCAGAGTAGGAGTGTGGGTATGGAGGGCAGAACATGACCAAAGGAGAGACAGTTTGGAGGAAGGAAGGAAGGAAGGAAAGAAGGAAGGAAGGAAGGAAGGAAGGAAGGAAAGAAAGACGGAAGGAGGGAGGGAGGGAGGGAGGAAGCTATGTGGACACAAGTTATTAGGCAGGAAAACAGTCAAAGTAGGTTACCAAGGAAGATGGCTAGGGGAATAACAGGAAAAAGCCAAAAAAAAAAAAAAAAACTGAGCACTTAACACTGTGGGAACAAGGAACCATTCTTTGTAATTAATCAAAAGAGTGACACAATAAAGTGTTTCAGTTTTTGAGAGGCATTTTAGAAAAGTGATTGAGTCACACCTCTTGCTTCAAAACATACCCTTATACCTATGTGGGAGGGGGTGTGTATGTGTATATGTCTGCCTTGATTTCTACATCTGTAAAAAAAAAAAAAAATACTTCCTCTCTTCTAGAGTTGTGGTGAACCTAAATCAGCTAATGCATTTAAAGCACTGGGATATAGTTAGAATTTAATAAAAGTGGGCTACCTGTTTACTGGGGAGGGAGACTTCATCAGCCAGTGGCTTTAAAGGTGGTTTGGAAGAAGAATATCGAACAAAATAAAAAACTGAACCTGATAGGATGGTTACTAGACTTTGGGCTGTTTACAGCCATAAAGTCTGTCAAACTCATCATTACATCGTCAATATCCAGGAGAGTGCCTGGTGCATAAAAGATATTCAACACATGCTGAATATTATTACGAAATGAGGTGAACCAGACATGGGGCTATTTTAATAACTATGGAAACAAAAAAACATAAGACACACGTGGGAGAGGTTTTAAAGGAAAAACTGTACTGTAGAATAATGTATAGTTCAGTCTCAGCTTCATAACTCAATAGCCTTTTCATATTGATTAGGTCATTGTAATCCTTCTGAAATTGTTTCATCAAATGAGGGTGATACTATTTAGAGGATTATTGTGAGATTAAGTGAGACAGTGCTTGTGAGATTGTTTTGTAAGCTCTAAGTTCTGTATGAGGTTTAATGTGAGAACAAGAGGAAAGTGGAGATTCTGAAGTCTTGGAAAGGGTGCTTATTTGGAAGAAATATTTGGTTCCGTTTTTAAAAATAGGTTTGAGGTGATAGCTCTTTGCTCCAAGACCAGTTCGAATAAAAAAAAATTGTTAAAGGATTTGTAGACTACTTCTGAATATGTAGGTTGCCACTATCTATGAATGAAAACATTCATTAATGGGAAGACTGGTACTACTTTTAATGCAGTTACCCAGAAGGTAATGTCTGCATCAAAAAGCCATCTCTCTCCCTCCTTCCTTCTCTCTCTCTCTCTCTCTACTCTCTCTGTATATAGATTGATTTACGTATATATGTGTACACATATCTCTCTATATTTACATATGCATGTGTGCACACACACATATATATCTATATATTTACATATGTATGTATACACAATATACACGCATATTCATAAAACAAATAAGCTTTCTGAGGTCTAGCAGCCATGCTAAGGGACATGGTGCTATATATATATATACAAATAAAATTACATATACAAAATCACTAATCAGTTTCTATAATTGGGAAAAGCAATCTAAGTTGCTCTAGTGCTGGACTCGATGGTGTAAAGATATTCAGGCTGCCTTATTCTAGTCCTGACGTTAAATGAGTTTATGTAAGTTTTCTCAGTTCATCTCTTGTTTATAATGTGAGCTGGAAAAATTTGAGGAACTCCTGGGCAGAGTAGCCTTAACCACTATTAGTTCTACCTTTATTGCTTAATTTTCCTGATGATTTGAATCATCAAGTACTCCTTCTGAAATTCCAGAGTTTCGCTGTGAACTTGAGCGCTAACAGCATAGTTATGAGTTTCCACCTTGACCATCAGTCTTTTGGGAAAAGATGGGGGCAGAGATTGGGGCTTAGCACCGGAGTGCTTCATTATTGTTCCCATTTCAGAGGGTATTGCCTGCAAAAATGCTCTAAATCTAATTTTTAAAATAATACCAAAGAAAATCTTAAGATAAATTGTGATTTATTGAACTATGGAATATGAGCAGATCACTTGTCCAGCTGGCTTTGTCACCTTAAAATGTCAAGCATTTCATCACAACAGTGATGCAATCAGTAGTATAGGAAAGCATTATCTCTAAATGAGCTCTTGATGTGGTGACCTGCAAAGACAGCTGCAAACATTTCTTCCATCACACATGCTCCTCTACAATGCTGCTTTTCCTTTCCTCCCACCAAGAAATGGAGTCTGTGCTCTCTTTCCATCGATCGAGAGATATCCCGTGATTTGCTTTGAACAAGAGAAGGACACAGAAGTGATGCTTGGGTCTTCAAAGTCTAGGCCTTATAAGGCATTGGAATGGTCCATTTGGCCCTCTTGGAATCCTGAGAATAAATCTCTATTGCCTCCATGAGCTCCACTTTAGGATGATTTGTTATGTAGCAAAAGAAAGTGGATATTCTCTAATGCGTGACCCGTATGTGAGGCAACTATATAAGCAAACATACATGAGCCCATGCATAAGAAAGGATAAGCCTTTTTCCTTAAGAAAAACCCTTATTCTCTCATCAACAAACTTGCCTATTTGTTCCTAGACTCATCTCCATAAACATTTTTTAACAAGTTTTTTGGTGCATAGCATTTTACATTTCATGGAGGAAATGCTACACGTGATTTATTTCCCCATAAACCCTATGCCATTTTGCCTGTCTGTGCTACAGGATGGAAGAGAGGTCACACACATGCAAGTCACAAAGGAGATTTGGGCCCAGAAGGACAGTATGATGTGATACAGGAAAACAGAGGTTAATTTTTCTGTTTAGCTTGTGTGTATTTTTCATAGCAGACATAGCTCAATTCCAATTCATCTGGATGTATGAGATTGTCCTGTGCATTATAAAACACACGTGTATTCTCTTGCTAGTTAATTATAATAGAGTGATTCCTAATATCTGTTATAATTCTATATTCTATGTGACATATACAATATTTAGCATTCATTTAATAAATGCTCCTAAATAATGGGCTGAGATGTGTTGGCAATTGTGATAAAATATTTGTGGATATTACCCAAAATTTTAACTACTAATTTTGAAAGAATAAAAATAACCATTAAATATATTCAAGCCTAGTGTACCATATTTTATCGTTTATGTGTTTTCTAAGCCAAGAAAATTTAGCCAAAGTCCATTTAAACAATTCTTTGAAGCTTTTTTTTTAGTGTTTATGTATTTTTGAGTGGGGGAGAGGCAGAGAGACAGGGAGACACAGAATCTGAAGCAGGCTCCAGGTCCTGTGCTAACAGGACAGACCCCGACGCAGGCCTGGACCCACAAACTGTGAGATCATGACTTGAGCCGAAGTCAGATAATTAACTGACTGAGCCACCCAGGCGCCCCTCTTTGAGCTTTTAAAAACAATATTATGGAAGGAAAATTCTCACTCTTTAAAATCTTTGAGCGAATGTGTCTTGTTAAAATTTCAACTGCTCTTACTTTAGTTATACTAGGTACTGTGGTAGAATATATGTAAGCTTATTATTATCATCTTTTTAAATAATGCAATAATTGTTATCTTTTTCAATATATACAAGCTTATTTAAAGTGCCTTTTTTTGGGAGAGAAGAACTCCACAAGCTAAGCCTCAATATATATGGGAAGGAAATTATACAAACCATGATTGTGAAATAAAGTAAAATTACTCTTATTGCTGGTTTCTTTTAAGTGATGGTTCACATCTGAGCAGCTCCCTACAGTGTTTTATACAATTCCACTTAAAAGAATATTTACTTTAGGATTCATCTGACTACTTAGCACTACACACTTGTTCTATTACACAATCCCTGTGGTGAAAATAGAATGTATACATTTCATTCCAATAGAGCTAAAATAGGTTTAGTGAGACAATTTTTGGTCAGATTTTACTATACACAGTCTTCATAAATGAATTATATCAGCATGTAGAAAACACCAGAAGTGCTATAAGGTAAAAACAAAAAATAAAACAAAACAAAAAATAATAGCACCTTTTTGTGGGGAAGGTGACTGGGTACCAGTATCTACTCCATGTTGTTTTGGTAAGACTATCACTCATGGTGCCTGACTCACCTGATCACAGGTTATAAGGCAAGCCAACTGCAAGTATTCCAATGCCATGAGTCACAGACCTTAGGTCTGTAATAGGCTCATGAAATAAGGGCTGTTGGTAAGAGCTTCCCTGAGATTTGTTAGATGAATTCAGAGATAGAGGGATTTCTTCTTTTGGGATTACAAACTGCAGCTGCAACTGGTCATCTTTAATGGCATACCAGGAAACCTGCCTAGAGCAAAGTTTCTTTTTAAAAAATTTTTTTAAATGTTTTATTTATTTTTGAGAGAGAGAGAGAGAGAGAGAGGGACAGCATGAGCAGGGGAGGGTCAGAGAGAGAGGGAGACACAGAATCCAAAGACAGGCTCCAGACTCTGAGCTAGCTGTCAGCACAGAGCCCGACACGTGGCTCAAACCCACGAACTGTGAGATCATGACCTGAGCTGAAGTCAGAGGCTTAGCCTACTGAGCCACCCAGGTGCCCAATAGAGCAAAGTTTCTATACACAGGGAACAAACCAAGAGAAAGAGAGAGCCCAAATGACACTACTGGAGGCATTTAGTCTTCCTTGTATAAAGCCAGGTTCATCTTCCCATGAACTTCTTAGACATGGGCCCAGTGAATTCCATTTTTGATTAAACTTTTTTGAATTGGTTTTATGTTAGTTACAATTGAACATCTGTAGTACAATCTCAACTCTTTAAAACAACAATTCAGTAAGACTCAAAGACTTTTTGAAAAAAGTCAACCCGTATCTCTTTATAGTGATTAGAGAGACTAGATCCTAAGACATTTATCTTATTTTAGTCAGTCAGGTATCTGAGGATCAGTCCTTGGAGGGCATGGCTTGCAAAATTCTGGGGAGAAATCAGATAGTATGTAATAAAGCTAAATGAACCCAGGAGAATCAGATGGTCATTTCTATTCTACAATTAAGTATTAGTCATTATAACCCTGTCAATATAGTCAATTTCACCTGTTACATATCAGCCCTTTATGGTTCCATTACAGAATAGGTTAATGAAGCATCTCGATAGAACTTTTTCTTAAGGTTTATGTTTAGGAAGTTAGTTATATGGTACCATTCTATATATAATAAGATCTATCTAAAATATTTATGATCGCATCTGTTTAGAGAACTCAAAAAACTTCTTATAGGAAACTTTGCTTGCAAGTCTCAAGTTTACTACAGGTTTCCATTGTATTGTTTAGAATGAATTGTATGACAGGAAAATGGAACTATTTTAAACGATTTGTTGAATTTAATATGTATTATCAAATATATAGACATTTTTTTTCAGGGTGGCTTTGGAAATAGCTCAGCTTTTCAAAACGAGTGCTTGGAAAATATTTGAAAAGATTTGATAAATATATATACTTGATGTGACTCTGAAACAGTGCCAAACAATGTAATTAACAAAGACTTTTATTCAATAGCCTTCCGTAATACTTCCATGCTTTTCTAATGGGAATTGGGAGTGCATGGGTGGCTTAGTTGGTTGAGTGTCTGACTCTAGATTGTGGCTCAGGTCATGTTCCCAGGGTCATAAGTTTGAGCCCTGAATTGGGCTCTATGCTTGGGATTCTCTCTGTCTCTGCCCCTCCCCCTGCTTGCATATCTGCTCTCTCTAGCTCAAATATAATTGTAATAGTAAATAAATAAAATATAATGGGAATTGTTTTCATAAAGCATACTAAAGACACAGTTTTACTGTTATCAGTTTTATATTTAAAGGTTTAACTTTTGTACCCCACATATCCATTAGTTATTTTTACTACTTCCATAATTTATTAACTATTAGATTTCTAAATTGTCAGCTACACTAAATTTGGGAAGTTAAATTCTCCAACCCATGTTGGAGAGTTGCCAAATTGTATTAACTTTAGATGAATGGGATCTCTATTTTATTTTGCAACATTTGATAGCAAGTTCTAAGCACCATGTGTCACATAAAGTGGATGACAGTAGGGTGGTATCTAGATGCAGAAGCACAAATATGAATAATGGAACTGAAGAATCTATAATAAGTTACTGCAGGTGGTGACTCCAGAGGAAGACAGTTCTGTGTAAAAACAGCACCAATTAATGACAGATGAAAAAAAAAGAAAGTAGAGAAAAATTCCTCTGGCGCATCTAACAACCTAAGTCACCAGGGCTATAAAAATCTCGAGTTTTTTAATAAGCATTATGAATTTTAATTTTTTCTAATACCCTTAGAATGCTTTAAACTAACTTTTTTCAGATTAAAGAATATGCATGCTATGTAAAGTATTCTTCCATATTTTGAAGGTTAATTCATTTTGGTCCAGGATCTTAGCCAGGGGCAACATTCAGTGCCATGAATGAGGCAAAGATAAGCTTGTACTGCCATAGAGTTAAACACACAGTATGGAAGAGGAAGAAGAAAGCTCTAGGAATTATCAAGTTGATGCATTTGTTAAAATAGAGTTATAATATATATTCCATGGTAAATAGTTGCAGCTGTGAGAAGCGTACAAGGTTAAGATATTCTAAAAAGATGGTGGTTACAACATAATTAGTGTCCTCCTGGGTAGAACTCATGGGCAACCCCTTCAGGGTTGAACCCATGCAAGTGAATTGTAGATCTGGTGATAAGAACCAAACAAACCTCACTGTAGAGAAGAGGACCCTGGGCCACTGTCTGATCACTTACCAGTGTGTACAGCTTACCAGCTGTAAAGCAATACAGCTTTAATGATTCAGATGAAGGAACCATTATGCTAGTTATCTAGTGAGTTTAAAATAATCTCACATGTAGATAAGTTGCTTAAGCTTAATTTTTACAAACAGATACTGAAGCATTATTAAGATTTGTCTAGCAGAGTGAATGGCAAAGATGTCTTTGAGAATTGCAAGCTTCAGAATTCAATATATTTTCATTCTCTCTTTGAATCAAGCCCATTTAATTTGAAGGTCTTTCCAAAATAAAATAAAATGAAATAAAAAGTAACAATAACCACCATCAATGCTTTCTCCTTCTCATGTTTGGTCCAGATGTGGGAGGTATCACTTTTGCTCACATTCATTAATGAAAATTAGTCAGAGCTTCCCAACTTAATCACAAAGGAGGGTAGGAAATGCAGTCTTCCTATGCATCCAGAAAGAAGAAATGGGATGACATAGTCAGATTCTGCAACATTGACAATTACAGACTGTTTCTGTCACCCTGTGAGTGATAGAATATATATCTATATCTTTATATCTATATCTCTATATATTAGAATATCTATCTATATCTATATCTATATCTATATCTATATCTGAGAGCATGTGTGGGTGTGGGAGAGGGGAAGAGGGAGAGAGAGAATTTTTTTTTTAACTTTATAGTTTATTGTCAGGTTGGTTTCCATATAACACCCAGTGCTCTTCCCCACAAGTGACCTCCACCAAGACCATCACCCCCCAT
>CM053572.1:92706149-92752832 GCA_028646485.1 Cryptoprocta ferox | reverse complement strand
ATTTGTATTTCCCTGATGATGAGTGATGCTGAGCATCGTTTCATGTGTTTGTTGGCCATATGGATGTCCTCTTTGGAGAAGTGTCTCTTCATGTCTTCTGCCCATTTCTTCACTGGATTGTTTGTTTTTCGGGTGTGGAGTTTGGTGAGTTCCTTGCAGATTTTGGATACCAGCCCTTTCTCCGATATGTCATTTGCAACTATCTTTTCCCACTCTGTCGGTTGCCTATTAGTTTTTTCGATTGTTTCCTCTGCAGTGCAGAAGCTTTTTATCTTGATGAGGTCCCAGTAGATTATTTTGGTCATTGATTCCCTTGCCTTTGGGGATGTGTTGTGTAGGAAATTGCTGCGGTTGAGGTCATAGAGGTTGTTTCCTGATTTCTCCTCTAGGGTTTTGATGGTTTCCTGTCTCACGTTCAGGTCCTTCAGCCATTTGGAGTTTATTTTTGTGTATGGCATAAGAGAGCGGTCTAGTTTCATTCTTCTGCATGTTGCCGTCCAGTTGAGAGAGAGAATCTTAAACAGGCTCCATGCTCAGTGTGGAACCCGACATATGGTTAAATGTGAGACTCGATTCCATGACCCTAGGATCGTGACCTGAATGGAAATCTAGAATTGATGCTCAACCAACTGAGCCACCAAGGCAATCCAGATAATATTTCTATTCTTTCCAATTCAAAAGGAACATTTAAAAAAAAAGAGTTTCATTGCATGTTTACTGAAGCATATTAAGCTGGGTAGTAATGTCACTGGGAAGTTTTTTTTGGTTATTCCTGTTTTACACTTAATTGGATAAAGTCACACAGTCTCAAATTAAGCATCATTCTGCACATACTCTTATATCTGTCTAGTGTCCCATTCCTCACTGGCTAGTGATGGTTTTCTTGGAATCATTATAATATGTGCAGGATCCATTAATATCAAAGTTCAAAGCTTCCAATAACCAAATACAAGCTAAATATTTTATTTGTTGGTTATTTTATAATCACCAAAATACAAGCTAAATATTTCTAAGAGATCAGGAATCTTTCCTTTGGTCTTCATCATACTCAATACAATGTATCTCTTCCCTAATTCTTGAAGAATATTGTGAATCTTTACTAAGAATTTTCCTTGAAGGGATGTTGTAGAAATGTTATCTATTGCTTCACATGGAAAGCTTCCTAAAATTGCATTTTGTTCCCCTTTTCCTTTCTATAGTTGAATTCATAGCAGAGACTAATAATCTCTCTTTCTTTTTGTCTTCAGTCTCTTAACCGTCTAGCTTGTCACCACCTTCACCTCCCTGCCTTCAGTCCTTGCCCCAATAATACCCATGCACCACACTTCTGACAGGTGAAACACTTGGACATTCTTATTTTAGCATTAAACAACATTTAATCAACTAATTTTATAGCTATTTGACAAGCTATAACAAAAATATGTTGTATCTTCACTGAAATAAATTGCTTTGCAAGAAAAATTTCACTGAGCAAGATGTTAAATGTATTATCACATAGCACACTCTGAAGTAAAATTTGTCTAATCTCTTTTCTTATGACACCATCTTGGAAAAGATACTGGCAAATATTTTCCTAGGAAGGATTCCATTACTCCCTAAAGGCATTCTTATATTAGTGCATATCACTACTTAGTGCTATGAACCTTTCAATAGCACCTATCAAAGAGGACTTTTTCCAAGATGCATTTCATTAAAAAAACAAAAAAGCAAAAAAACAAAAACAAGGCTGTGTTTAAATATGCACTTGTGTCTATGTGGGCTTATATGCTAAAGATTTGTACAAGTTAAGTTCTTCCTGTTTTTTGAATCTCTTGGATTACTGCCCATACTTGAGAAAAATAGTCATGTTAATCTTTCAATATTTAAAATATTTTTCTTTCACTGATGATTTGTAACTGATTTGAAAAATATATCCAATTGTTTTTTCCTTTTATATTTTAGCAGATTTATTTGGTTGTTATCTGAATTGGTACACTGGCTTTTTTAAAATAACAAAATGGTTAGAATTTAAAATCTGACAAACACCTTGAGCTTGCAGAGTTTCTTTCAGATAATCAGTGATGTATACATAGAATATTATTAATATCATCTTTATTCAGAAATGTAAAAATGCTTAAGGGGCACCTGGGTGACTCAGTCGGCTAAGCAGCTGACTCTTGATTTCAGCTCTGGTCATGATCTCTTAGTTGGTGAGTTCGAGCCCTATATGGGGCTCTGCACCAACAGTGTGGAGACTGCTTGGGATTCTTTCTCTCCCTCTCTCTTTGCCCCTCCCCCACATGTACTCTTTCTCAAAATAAATAAATAAACATTTTTTAATAGGGAAATGTGAAAATATAATGAAGTAAAATAAAAAGTGTAATCGAATGTATCAAGAGGTCAGTTTTATGTGTTTTTATGTATCCCTGAATTGAATAACAACTTGAATACAGACCATCAAAAATGTGCTGGGAGTTGACCAGGGTTAGAAACTTTAAAAAATTTTTAAATTTATTTTTATTTTTTAAGTAAACTATATGCCCTATTTGAGACTTGAACTCATAACCCTGAGATCAGGAGTCACATGCCCTACCTGCTGAGCCAGTCACGTAGGTGCCCTCAGAGTTAGAGAAACTTTTAATGACAGCATGACGTATATCTGCTTGAGGGTGAAATCAAAGCTGCTTACATCTTGTCTCCTTCTTATCCTTCTGCAACTGTATTCTGACTTTGGCAGGGGACATAATGCGAGTGGGTCTGATTAACTGGAGAAAGCAGTTAATGGTTTATGGAATGGGAATTAGTGGTGGAAAGCTCAATACATAGTGATCTCTGGTATGAAAATATGTTTTATTTAAACATTTATTTATTTTTGAGAGACAGAGAGCAACAGAGAATGAGCAGTGGAGGGGCAGAGAGAGAGGGAGACACCGAATCTGAAGCAGGCTCCAGGCTTGGAGCTGTCAGCAGAGAGCCCGATGTGGGGCTCAAACCCACCAACCATGAGATCATGACCTGAGCCGAGTTGGACACTTAACTGACTGAGCCACCCAGGCGCCCTGAAAATATGTTTTAAAGAAAGACTTTTAACAGTACACCTATATGCTATTTTAAATTAGTACTATAATGATCATAAACAAATACTAATGATAAATTAAACCATTAATAAATGTTCTGGCTTAGGGGTTGTTATATAATATAGATTGAAAGTGGTTCATTGGCCCTTTATGTACTCTCTTATTTTTACAATCCCACTTTGCTTTCTTAACTTTCTGTGATCATGAAATGTCTATGGCAACTAAGAGAGGATGAAATAAAAAGTCCTTTATATCCTTCTAATTCACCAGCCCTAAACCAAACATCTTGAAAACATCTCTTTCACAGTGAGGGATTAATTCTAGCAATCAAAACTTACCAGTGAATGTGTCAAACACAATCAAGCCTGGCATTTGTGTTATTACAATGTCAATATGATACCTCTGTTGTCCTAGAAAACTTAAAACATCATTGAGATTATCAATACTGGTACTTTTGCTTTATTTAAGAAATTGATTACTCTAACGTTGCAGAATGGAAAAATAAACTTCTACAGATCAATAAAACACTACTCTCTCCCATGCACTCCTTTTTCCCCTGATAAATGCTCTAGTTAAATGCAACTTTTTAGTGCTAGCTTAGCTAACAGACTCTACATATTAGGTTTGAGCAGCTGTTGCTAACACACTGTTCCATCCTTGGTGTCCTGTTTGCTTTTTAGCAGCTTAGCAACAGTTTCGGCACCCAATCATATGCTAAAGATTTAAAGTTATTTTGATAAGAATTAATAGAGAATACTAGCCAGGAAATGATATAAGGCTCTCTGAATCATACTCATACTTTGAAGAAAACAGGAATTCTTAATGGAAATAGTTGCCAAATCCAAAGAAACTGAGAAATGAGTATTACCCCCAATACTTTGTCTCACCTAAAGATGATATGGTAAGAAAATATTCTAAAATTTAAAAAGCACTGACTCATTGATTCTTATCCATGGCATGATATAAGCTCCCTCTTCTTTTTTTAAATGTTTTTTTATTTTTGAGAGAGAGAGACAGAGTGCGAGAGGAGGAGAGACACAGAGAGAGGGAGACACAGAATCTGAAGCAGGCTTAAAGCTCTGAGCTATCAGCACAAGGCCTGATTCGGGGCTCGGACCCACAAACAGCGACATCATGACCTAAACTGAAGTCAGATACTTAACTGACTGAGCCACCCAGGCACCCCTAAGCTCCTTCCTCTTAGTTTTAGTCTCTGTACATGTGTATATAATGTATATACATATATATGAATACATATTCATTCTATTGATGTAAAATTAACAATATTTGCTTCAATGTTAACTAATTAACCATTTCTACTCTTCTTAATATTATATCTATTTTTTCCTATAAAACTTTAATTCTATGAGATCAGAGACTCTGTAATACAAGTGGCCTTAATTCGACATGACAGTGCATATTTGTTGAATGAATGAATGACTACCTGAGAGGTGAAGGAAACTCACCATGGTAGACACTCTAAATAGGAGAGGCAGAGTATAATTCTTTGTTTTTTCTAAAAATCAATGGCCATTTTGGAAAGCAAAAGTTAATAACACAACAAAAATTGAGTAACTCAAAATGGTGACAATGGAGTAATAAGGCAAGCTTTCTACACCAAGTGAGTTGCACAGACCATTTTTAAAATAAAGATTGAACCACCAGGGGCTGGGCTGTTTGATAAAAAAATTGGCAGAGAACAATGGAACTTGAAATTGATTATTCAAAAAATACCAGTTGAGTGTCTACTATGTGCCATGTACTATACTAAGTGTTTGACATGCATTATTTCTTTCGATTCTCACATGTCCAGAGGGTGAGTGCTGTCATTGTCCTATTTGACTGACAGGAGGACTGAGGCTTGGAGAGGTTACCAGCATGTACAGAACTAGGAAATAGTGAAGACAGGATTCAAAATGATGGATTCAGACAGATGAGAGAGCCCTTTGTTCCTATTTCCTACCCTATGTGCCCTTCCTAACTAAGTCTTGATGAAAAAGTTATATATAAAGATATATCTATATGTGTGTGTATGTATGTATGTAAAAGGAGAGGGGAAATATAATTAGAAGTGTGGATGTGGCAATTCACATGACAACTTCAAATATTTAGGAAACCATGAGTTGACAGCCTGATTATTCTAAGGTCACCTTATATTGAAATAATTTAATGGTGATGTTGACTACAATATTTCTCTGAGGTCTTTCAGTGTGGTAGGCAGTATGATAAGAACTTTATGTGTAATGTCCCACTGATGCTTACTCCATCTCTGTGAGCTAGTATCAATTTGAATTACAGCAGTTAGTAGGGCTATCAGGGCCAGGTGTTTGCTTTTCATTCTAAATGAAGAGACATTTGAGATTTTCAAGTAGTGGAATGATATAATGAAACATGTTAATATTTTACTGTCAATATTTTATGTTTTTAGTAACTATTAGTGAAATTGACAATGATATTTTAGTAAATTTATCAAGATTTGGAATAATAGATCATTTTAAGTTTATTTATATTGAGACAGAGTGAAAGAGAGAGAGAGGGCAAGGGAGGGAGGGTTAGGGGTTGGGGGGAGAGAATCCCAAGCAGACTCAGGGCTCAATCTCAAGAATCATGAGATCATGACTTAAGCTAAAATGATGACCTGAGATAAAGAGTCAGACTCTTAACCCAGGTGCAGAGGAATAATGAATTTTTCTGTGTGAGGACAAGTGTGTGCTTTTGTGTGTATATTGGTGAGTGGATCAATGTTCTCTGGGAATTTGGGGGCAGAGATTAATTTGGAAAATAGCACAATAATACAAGTATAAGATGCTAATGGCCTGGAAAACACAAACAACATTAGGAATGGGGGAAAAATGGGATATGTCATACCCATGGAAGCAAAGATTATTAAAAAGTAAAACACAGAATAAATCTTGAGCCCAAGAACATAAGCAGAATCTTTCTGTAGTTGCAAATTGGTAGAAGAAAAGAGTTTAAACATATCAACCACAAACTGGCTGCTGCACTAGTAAGTGTCTCTCTACATTCTAACTCCCCTGTGTTTCTTATGTCTTGAATTTCGTGGCTGCACAGGCTCTATGGTAGTCCTCCACATTCTTATAGGAATTTCTCTCGCCCAGGTCGTAATGTAGGATGTGTCTAAACCCTGCCTGTTAGAAAATTTTCTTTATTTGAACCAGTTTCCCTAGTCTGAACACAATCAGTGAATGAGGTGCAAGGGGGGTCTGCTTTCTCTTTGGCTTCTCAGGATGCATAGTAGCACCCAGAGCAGCTGGCAGGGAGGAAGGGAGCAGCATATATTCTAATATGGTTAACTTATTCTAATGAGCTGCATTCTCTAAAATCAGACTTGCTGATGTTGGCAGGAAATAAATTTAACTCCCCTGCACAAATAGATGCAAAGCTGAATTCTCTGATACATTTCATTTTCCACAAGGTAATCAAGATTCATAAAACTCCAATTTAGGATCAGGGCACCAGGGAGTCAATGTCCTTGAGAGAAACAAAATCTTCTAATGAGAATTGTATTTCAATGGTGTTAATCTCACAGGATCTGATAAATGGACACAGTGGAGTTGAATCTTATTTGGCCTCATTGTCCTTTCTGCTATCCATTTCATTCATCATCAAGGTAATCAAATACATAAAATCTGTACTATTTGCTTTTGGCCCAGAAAACACTACCAGTGCCTTTAATCAAATGAACAGGAGATAAAGTTGATGGCATGTTTTTTTTTTTGAAAGTTATCAACATCTTCAAAATTATTCTACGTTCTTACATTTTTCCTTCATGGCTCCAACTCAAATTAACACCTCTTTTGTCTCCATTCTCTATAGAACTTTATTAACTTCAAAACAGGTGATGAAACCAGCTCAAATGTATTCTTGCCACTCTTTTCAGCTCCCAATGCATTATCATCAATAGTTCTCCAAACAACCCATTAAGGAAAAGGAGAATTTTGGCAGTAAAATGAAGGCTAGTAGAGAGATGCCTGAGCAGTATGATCACACATAATTTTTAAAACTTGCTTATTTAAAAAATACAGCATACTATCAACCATTCTAATATAACTCATACAAAGCCCTGAGTACATGTCTGGACTAAGGAGCACTTAGAGCTTCCAGGGCAAGCATTTTGAATTGAAAGTCAAGATTGATGATACTAAATAAGTCTGCTACTTGGATTCACCTGGAGATGGGTTTGTATTACTGAAATCAAAATAATTAATGACACATTTAAAATTTTTCCATCCCATGTGGAAAAAGAAGCTACTGCTGAAGAAGAAGTCAGCTCACCCTCTTAGATTTCATGGTTGTCTGACCCTGAAAGCTTTAAGGAATATGATGCTTGTAACTTTGAAATCACCAGTACTTGTGTCTGTGATCAGGCAAATGTAAGACAAGAGAGGAAAGGAACTTCTTCGGTGGTTGAAGGAGTGGTAATAGTTTGATGGGGATTTAAGGAAATGTGGAAGTGAATTATGAAAGGCAAAATGTATTTATTAAGTATTTGGTTATGGGAAATATAATTTCTTAAGTTTTGCTATATAAAGAGTTGATCTGATAAGATGGTGTTTGTCGATGTGTTTAGTAAGGGTTTTGCCAGTCTACGGTTAGATACAAGCCAAAAGACACTCAAGAAGAAATATGTTGCCATCACACTTGGAATAAAATACAGAATCTGTTCCCTGACCTGCAAAGGTTCACATGAGTGATTCTTAACTGATGTGTTGGTACTGTCCATTTTGATTGAATTGGCTTCAAGTTCAACCTAGTGGTTGATCATTTTAAATATTCCTCAGATGATTCAAGTGTGCAAAAATGATTGAGCAACACTGCCCTCCATAAGAGAACTCTTGATTTTCTCTGTAATCTCATAATCTTCACACCTGAAATATTCCACCCGTCACTAGTCTATTTAGTATTAGACTAAGTCACACTCACTTTCCCTTTAGGGCTCAGGATTTGTTGTTTTTGCTTAGAATGTTCTGATATTGACTGCTCCTTCCTTCCATTCGTCTTACCCTTAGTAAGCTACATGGTCAGCCCCTTTGAATGTTCAAAGAGCCCATTTGTAACCTATATTTAATCTAGGAAGATCCCTCACTTCCATTACTTTTTATCACTTCAAACTCCGTTTTATTTGCTTTATGGCATTACTCACTATTGAAAATCTTCATTCATTCATTCCTTGGCTTGTTTACTGGCTAACAGCCCTCTCTACAAACTAGACAACATTATCCCTGTCATACTGTTTACTGATGTACACTTTGTGCCTAAAACCATGCCTAGCACAAAGGAATATTCACTCTTTGTGTTGAATAAATAAATATTTGTTGAATGAATGAATGAATAAATGAACGAGTAAGTGGTTGAAATGTCAACCAAAAATGAGAAGGCATTGGAAACTCTTTCTTGACTATAAATTATTGGTCACTAAATCCCAATGCCTGCTTGATTTATAGAATACATTTTATCTCCTTTCTACTTACAGTATTTTTCCTCCTTAGGCCTTTCTCTTAACTTTTAAGCAATAAGTGAAACAGACTTTGGATCAAAGAATATGCAACACATGTGCCAATGACCAAAACAATTTTCTATCAGAAAATTCAATCAAGGCTTCTTTAATCAGGGCATAAATCTTTCAGACACACATCACAGACGATATGACATTAGATCATAACTGCTCTTTTTTTTTTTTTAAGGCTATTCCCCTACATCCATTTTGCAATTACAACCTCTCAGTGGTGGAGGAATAGCACTGAAGTAGCAGAGGGAAAACAATACCCTGAAAAAGCAGTTTTAAACATGATGAACTTGGTACTTTTAGTTTATCTCCGTCTGCAATTTCAACTCTCATGGGACTCAATGAAATGGAATCAGGCAATGTCGATCAATAATCTGAAATTCTGTTATAAAGGGTATAGTATAAAATAAACATTAAGAGCCAGTGTCTGCCTCCTCCTTCTACCAGCAACACCCTCATATCTCCTATGCCCATGGAATTTTTTAAATGATGGTGAGCACTGTCTACTTGTTTGCATTTCCTAATTTTCCCCAGTCCAGAGAGAACATTTAATGAGAAGAGGCTGAGTTTATCCCAATCAGTATTTTCAGCAATATCATATACTTGTGTTAAAGAGTGGTCATTTTGGAATTTATTGTGTTTGGCAATAGACATATTCAAAACAATGGAAATCTGTAAAAAGAAAAACCTTAATAGATAGAATTTTCTAGTACAAATTAGTAAAATCCTATTATTTAGGGACATTTTACTGAAAATATTTAGTTGGTTTATTTAAACTAATTTAAGTTTTAAAAGCAATCAATTTTACTTTGTATTTTTGGAAACTTGAAGAGTTTAGAATATGCATTGGTAAAAATCAAAAAAGTTGAAATAAAAGATATAAGAAAGTGATGTCGTATTCCATAATCTACTGGTAAATTGGCTCAAAAGATCTTTTGATTGTTCTCAAGAGTGATGCATGAAGTTTTTCACAAGGTAGCCAAACTATGCAACTGGAATATATGGCCAGAAATATAGTTAAGTATAACTTTGAAAACATGCATTGAGCTCTGAATGGGATACCAAAGCCTTAGCAATTGTTCTTTTTTTTTCTTTTTTTTTTTTTTAGCAATTGTTCTTTACAGGAGCACCTTAAATAACATAAGAACATTTATAAAAACATTGTTCTAAATGTAACAGTAACAAAAATGAGGTGTTTCTTTCATTCTTATGTATATATAATTTATTTTTACAAAATCAAACTCTATACATTCTGTTCTCAGATCATATTTTAAATCATAAATTTTAATTTTCATGATTGTTTTTCAAACATCTGGAGATCCAAATACCCATCACCAACTTGAGATGTTGCCATCTTTCTATATTTTCTTCAGTGGGTTCTGTCATTTTCAAATAAATGTAAAGCCATAGATACCATTTAAACACCATAATCAATAACTCTCCCCTACTTCTGAAAGTTAACCATTATTTGGAAGTTGGATGGTACCATCCTCATAACTCCTATCTATATATCTTCTAGGTTTCTTAATTGTTTTTCATGCTTTTATTTATTTGTCTGCATGGACAGTGCTTGGAGTGAACTCTTTACTTACCAGCAATATGGTTTTGAGCCACTTACTTAACCTCTAATTTGTAAAGCATTGACAATAATAGTGCACCTCATAGGGTTGTTAGGAGATTGATTCATTTGTGAAGCACTTTAAAAAGAATTTGGTAATAGACTTCTGTATGATTAAAATTCACAGAAGCTATTTCAAAAAGGAAAAGAACTTGGTATAGCATATGTAAATATTTGATAAATTAAATTAGTCAATAATACATTTCAATTCATTATACCTATGTCTCCAAATTAGAGTTTAGCCCATCTGTCATGATTTTCCTTATAATCTCAATATTTTCTTCACTACCAATGTTTCTAATTTCTTCTTTTTCACATCTTACTATTTTCATTTTACTTTTGCCCATTTCACAAATTCTTGTCCTTTTAACATGGATGGTATCTTTTCATTTACTTGTTTATAGACTTGTTTAGCAGGTTCTATGAATTTCATTTCATCTGGAATAAATATTCCTATTAAGATTCTTATTTGTTGGCTCTTTACTCTTACTTCTTCCCTTCCCTTCCCTTCCCGCTTGAGTCCTTCCTCAGCTTCCCCTCAAGTTATCTTGCCAACAAACCTATGCTAATAACCTTGTGTATGCTTTCTGTATTTTGCTTCACACACACACACACACACACACACACACACACAATTGGGGGACACATTTTTATAAAATAACACATGTCCATGTTTTGTAGAACACTTGTGGGGGATATTAAGAGATACTATGTGAGGGAAGTATGTTGTAATCAAATAGTTTTGGGAAACACTGGATAAAACATAAATAGATTTCTCTATTGCTAGATTTCTTAGTGCATTATCATAGAATGGGAACATGGAAATTCATATACAGGGAAATTCATATACTGATATTATGAGGAACAGATTTTTAAAAATACTGACCTAACAATGGCAATAAGTATCATTTACTCTTTATAAATCTAGCTTTCATCCATCTGGAGACCAGACATATTCTAAATCAAGCATTTATGTTAACTCTATTTAGGCTTCTTATTTCGCATGCAGAACCTTGATTCTTATCCCCTTTACTGGTAACCATGCCTCTGCCTAAAACCTAAGGTTCAGAAACAAAAGTATCTGTTTTGGTTTCCTATCCTGGGCTTTTACCTAAATTGTCCTTCCAAGATTTGGGGTACTGACTGGACACCCAAGCAGTCTACCTACTTTACAGTCTTCCTACTAATTAGCTACTAATTATGTGACCTAATACACAAATTGCTATAGTATCCAGTTCTTCATTCTCAGTTTACCTCATACCAATGCATAAATCCAGAAAAGAGTATAAAGTAGATTACAGAAGAAAAATAGAGGATGTAAAAAAAAATCATAGAAAAAGTGAATTTTGACCTGGGCTATTATTGAAGTAGGGACACAACATGAGTTAAAAGGCTATTTCTTTCTAGCCATCTTTAGTCCTCCTCATAAATTTATTGGCTGAATTAAATGGGTTAACATAAATTAAATGAGTTAACATATAAGAGAATGTAGCATTATGCTGGTGCAGTATAGGTAATAACTGTTAGTTTACATTCCATTTTTCAAGTAAGATCACATAGCTAGGATTTCTTCATTTATAATATGAAGAATGTTTAGCAAACATAGTGGGTATCACACTTTTATGGGTCAATTCATGTACCTTAAAACATATTGTCACAAATTACTAGAAAATAGTAAGACATTTTCAGATATATATTATGACTAATAAAATTCCTATATTATTAGGATATTTAGGCAACCTCAAAAAATTTGCACATAACTTCCATAATGGATAAAGGGGGAAAATGGATAATCTATGAGAGGTAGGTGGAATTATTAGCATTGATATAAATGAAGAAACCCCAAATCAGAAAAGTTTAACAACTTGTCCAAAGTAATAAATTTAGTAAGTCAAGTAGCTGGGTCTCTCCAAAGCTCACACTGCTTCCACTATACCATACTGTTTTCTCACATTCTGGTTAATTTATTTTATTAATTTTTTTTAATGTTTATTATTTTTGATAGAGAAAGAGAATGTGAGCAGGGGAGGAGCAGAGAGAGAGGGAGATACAGAATCCTAGCTGTTAGCACAGAGCCTGATGTGGATTTGAACTCATGAGTTGTCAGATCATGACCTGAGCCAAAGTCAGATGCTTAACCTACTGAGCCACTCAGGTGCCATAAGTTAATTTATTTTTTTAAATTTGTCCCTTTATATGCAATTTGGTATTTTTATCATTAATAGTCATCTTGAAAATTGTGTTAATATTTTGTCTGCTTTTTAAAGTTGCCATATGTATATTCATCATCATTGAAATTGCTCATTTTGTACGTAGGCAGTTCCACAAATATACTCTAGTAATTATATAGTTAGTATTAATAGCAGTAGTAGTTACAGAGTGTTATGTAAGCATGTGTCTTTTGCATGGTTTTAAATATATATTACAGTATATTCATAATTTTTCCTGGTAAATAAATAAACAACTGAATTTATAGTTATAATGATATCTTCATCATTGTGTATATTTTGTATAAATTAAATAGTATGCTTTAAAAAAGCATAATTGCATTTAGCAGTAATTTAATATACCCCCATATAGCATGAAAACTAGAATGGTCAGTTTGGATTCCATTTATATGCTAAGCATTGTCCTACGTACCTTATATACACACACTATGTCAAAATCACAAAAATCCTATGAAGTTGCCCAGAGTCACACAGCTAGTACATAAAAGTAACTGGATTCAAACTCTAGCAATTGACAAAAGAGCCCTTATTCTACTCCCTATGATATGATACTTACTCCATATCAACTCTCACTTAGTATAGGATATATATTTAATATGAGGTTGCTTATAATTAAAATAAATGGAAAACCAAAATTAAGAGGAAAGTTGTATCATAGTCACATAGACTATGCTTCTCATCTCATGTTGTCTCTAGTCTCTAAAAGAGAGACTAAATCATACACCTATATAATTCTTTTTTCAAGAAAATATCAGTTCTGATTATGTTTTGAGTTTGCCATTTTGTATGACCAACATTTTTTGGAGAATTTCCTCTTTAAGCAAAGGAGAGATGGAGATGCTAGAAATTATCTAGGCAGAAGGGAAGCTCTTTAAATGTATTGCAGAAATTAGAGTCAGTAAATACTTGAGAGTAATTGTCTAAAAAAGGGAGAAATCATTACAAATGTAGTAGTTCCAAGAAATAAAGGCGAGGCAGATACAAAATCTGTTCCTCTGCCAAGAGGAGAATATTTCTGACCATTGAACATGGGACTTATGATTACAAGGAATAAAGAATACAGTTGACCTTTCAACAATGCATGGTCCTTTGCACAGTTAAAAATCTGCTTATAACTGTTATTTCCTCAAAAATGTAACTACTAATAGCCTACTGTTGACTGGAAGCCTTACTAATAATAGAGTCAACACATACTTTTATGTGTTTTATGTATTATATAATGTATTCTTAGAATACTACCTTTTTCTTAATTTTTTCAGTATTTCTAGGCTACATAGTTCTTCTGTCTTTTTTTTCAGATTGTTACAAATCCAAAAAATTTTCCAATATAACTATTGAGAAAAATTCATATAAACGTGCACCTGCATAGTTCAATCCCATGTTGTTCAAGGGTCAGCAGTCCTAAAAAAGATAAATAATAGTCAATGATAGAGAAGGTAAATAGTATCTCAATGTTAAATCATTTACACACAAAAAGATCAGTACAAATTGTGTCACAGATGGTGAGTGAACAGTGTCTACTGATACAACCAAAGGATGCAGCATTAAGTTTTTGTCATTATTTAAAAGTCTGGGGATGAAGCAAGAAGGAAAATGGGAATGTTGATGCCTTGAACTCTGCATAGTAGAAGAAAGTCTTGTATTCTGCAAGCTTGTTACTCCCACATGATTATAACCGCATATAAACCTAGTTGAGCTGTCTTCAAAATGATCAATAAATCTGACAGAGATGCATTTGCCAATTATTCCCAATCAATGCAAGAAAGAATGTGTTAGAGCACAGCAAGCAAACAATCAAAATTTCCTTCTCTCCTGAATACCACAATTACCTCCAATTTTTCAAAACAATTCTTAATCTGTTCTTGTTCTCAAACAAGAGTCTTTCATTTTGTTATTTGGTGATAAAAATCAGATATATGTTAAAATAATAGAATTAATTATTCTGTTAAAACTAACAGTTACCTAAGGAGTAATTTGGAGTCTAAATTCTAGACTACCATCTGCATGAGGAAATCAAAACCCTTTCAAAGGCTGTGACTAATTGAGGCTCATGAAGTCAGTTACTTACTCAGTCCCCAGTCTGCCATCAGCTTCTTGTATTATAATTCTTGTATTATATTAAAAGTTAACTTACATTCAGTTATCTGGAGCTAATCTCTCTCTCTCCCTCCCCCCTTTTCCCTTCCGTCCTTTCTCCTCCTCCCTCCTGTCCTTCCTCTCTATGCTTTTCTATTTTCTACCCCTCTCCTCCACCCTCAACATAGAAATTAATAAAGGAAATAGCTAGGCAATTAAGTGGAGTGAAAATAATTTTTCCAGTCCTTTTCAAAAAGTCTTTGTATGTCTGCATGTGCATGATAGGCCAAGTTCTAGTGGACATGTCTTGAACTATACTCTTATTAAAATAATATACACCCAAAACATAACTAAGATGTGATAATCATTATTTCACTTTATTGAGATACCTATTTACTTCTACATTTAACCAGCAAATTGTTTAGTCTTCTTTAAAGTATATCTGTACCCTTCATCATATATGTAAAATTAATGGTAAAAATGAAAAAAAGACAATGGAACAATGTAATAGAAAGTAAGATTAAAATAATTAGTGGAGTTTAAATGCATCCTCTTACACAGTGATTTAAAACAGCATTGGTTTAAACCTGAGGCAGAAAAAAGTAGAATCTGAATATAGTCTCATCAACCAGACCTCATCTTGGTGGTCAGTTAAGGTTTTACACATGTAATTTGGAGAGGTTTGGTAGTTTATGCTTATAAATTGAGAATCAGTAATCCCTGGGCCCAACACGTTTATCTTTTTCTGCTCAGCACAGCAATAATGGTAATCCCCGGGCAGTATTTGACTTGAACATTTTGACCTATCTTGAACTCCAGTTCAGTGTTCGCTATGAATATCACTTTTTATCTTTTGCTTCAGTTAGCAGCCAGTACACTCTAAAATGAATTTGAGGAAAAGCCATTTTTATGTCATAAATTTCTTTGACTTTAATTATACAATATCATGGAAAATTTTTCTATTTGTTTGCTTGGTTTACTTTCCAAATATTCACTCTGTCATTTTGTTAGCCAGACATTTAGAAAAGCTCCATTCTACCTCCATTTCCTGCTGCTTATATTTTAGAAAGACTGAGACACACTTGTGTCCATTTGTTGTACACCAAGACATGGAAAATGAATAGTTATTTTGCTCTTTAGGTTTGGCAATGTTGTGTGAATTTGTAACATAAAAGCATTTTCATTTGCTTAATCTTTTTCTTCCTTTCCAATGCACAGTACATAAAACAAAGCAAAACAAAACTCCAAATAAACAGAAAATGTTGAGATAATAGCAGGGTGACCCCATTTCTATTGTCACCTTCAGATTCAGCTATGTCATTTTTCCTTTATGGAAGCAGACTGGATTTCTTGGCATTTCTCTTGCCCAATTTTTACAGATGTTTTTTGCCTCATTTTGAACTAAGCTTGAAAAAATAATGATTTTCTAGGATTTTCTTTGTTCTTGGACCCATGATAAAAATGAGTCCAACACATCTGGAAAAGTGATGCTGTTTACAGAAATAAAGTTAATCAAGAGAGTTTGAGGGTTTTTGTTTGTTTGTTTTTGCATAGTAAATGTTAATAATAAACACACATTTTTTTTTTCTTATGGGTACTACATCACTTACTCATTGTGCAGACTTCAGTGACCTGAACAGGGGAGTATTTAATATCAATAAGCACCATAAAGCAGTTCGGTCAAATTATCACAGTACCAGGACAGAAGTCGAAGTGTTTTGAATATAAAACCAGTGTTCTTATTCTGTCCTATAAAGTATGATAATACAACTGCAACCTGTTTCTTGTTGCTGCTAATCAATCCTTTTCTTTATCTCCTGCTGGCTCCTCAGTCTATGGCCAGCCATCATTGTTTCAGACTTTTTCTCTTCTAAGATCTAGTATCTCCTTTCTCTCCTCAATACATGGTCAGTCCCACTACTGTGCCTAGGAAGCCTGACTTTCTGAGCTTCAGCTTTTATCTTTGTCCCAGTTCAGTGTTGTGTTTGCACCCATCCTTTAGTCTCTCTTTAAGTCTCAGAAAAATCCTCATTTCATCTTTTTGTATCTAAAGCTAAACCTTCCTTACTGACTTAAGGTTCCATCATGTCCCAACTCCAGAGACACTTTGCTATCATTGTAACCTTGAGCTCTGGCTTTGAACTTAAATTCTCTCTTTTAATTGGATCTCTTCTGTCAGCTTCACACATACTCACTCTTCCCAACTTTTTTTTTTTTTATGTTTGTTCATTTTTGAGAGATAGAGATAGAGTATGAGTGGGGAGAGACAGAGAGAGAGAGGGACACACAGAATCCAAAGCAGATTCCAGGCTCTGAGCTGTCAGCATGGAGCCTGATGCTGGGCCAAACTCATGAACTGCAAGATCATGACCTGAGCTGAAATTGAAAGCTTAACTGAGTGAGCCACCCAGGTGTTCCCCCCCCCCCCCGATGTTCTTATTCTCTAATCCTTGTGGCATGTGAACACTCTGGAAGACACTTTTCCTTAAAACTAGTTGACTAGGGCTCTCTCCTTTATTAATTACCTGACTTCCTTGGTTGCCCATTTTTTTCTAAGAACTACTTGTGGGTCCTCTTTTCTCTCTCTGTAGAATATTCCTTTAATATCCAATTTATTTTCTGATCCCCAAATCAACCTCGCCCAATCTAAATGTCTCATCTGTAGTCAGTCCAGCTCCAGTTCATATCTGCATAATCCCTCAGACATTTCAATTTTCCATGACTTCCAAATCAATAAACACACAGTAGTTCTATCATGTAAAATACTCAGTTTAGTAATTATAGTAGTAAATAGGCAATATGTTTTTTTATTTGGTATTAACTCTATAATGTTAATATGCTATGAATAGGTGAGCTTTGGTTTCTTCTAGGTTTTGAACTTCTGGGTTTTCTGTGCATATAATTACATTTAAAAGATGGCAGTTTTCTATTTGACATTCTTACACTTATTTACTCTAAAGGTAATAAAATATTGTTGGGTATAATGAGGTTTCAGATCCCTCTTACCATATAATTCAATGATTCCATGTTTCTCAGCACGGAGTACTTAGGTCTGAATTTATATGATAATCAGGTTCCTGTGAAAGGAAAAAAAGGGCAGGTTATTCTAAAATTGTTAACTCAGAGTTATATATTTTTAATAATATATAAAAACATGCAGATGCATTCTTACAGATTAATATACATGTCAGTCATACTATTTTTTTGAGACACTACACTAATCTGAAAAATAGTTTGAGAACAAAGAGATACACATACAAGTTTATTCATTAAATAAAACTTTGATTATTTCTAATATATCTAGAATTATTAGCTATATTTTATATAACTTCATCATATACAGCTTATTACCAAAAACTATGTCCTTTATCAGTAAGATGATGCATTAGTTCTATTTTGACCCCCCAAGTTCATTGCCTTTCAGAGCTTATTTACATTGAGATATTCCTTCAGATTCTTTATAGTTTCATTTAAAAGTTTTTGTAAGGAGTACACGTGATCCTAGAGTCAATGAAATCAAGGGACAAGGAAATCTCCATGATGCAGCAGACAGAGTCCTACCACTATCGCTTGTCTACCCCAAATCTTTTGCGCCCACCCTGATAATGAATGTCCTAGAAAGGTCAGCAGGCATTTCAAAGCATGCTATTCCACATAAGTTCACATACATTTTTATAAAGTATTAATGTCTTCATTGCTGTATCCCACAAAATGCCCAAATCAAATGTAATATAGAGATGCAGAATCTTTTTTTTTTTTTACAAAAAGACTTTCTTATGAAGGTAGACATAGGCAATGAAGAATAATCTTAACTTTTATCAGTTACCACCTAATCTAATTCTTATCTTCTCACCAGGTTTGAATGTGGAATACTTTAAAAAATTTTAATGTAGATCATTATATCTAGAGTAACATTTAAATGGAATTTGGGATTCAAACAGAAGTCTAGTGTTTTCATCTCAGTGTGGGCAAACTGCCCTCATCATCCACTTTATCACTTTTTTCTCTTCTTCCTCCAAACTGAGTCTTAATTCTTTGCAATTCTATTGTATTTCAGAGTCTGTACTTCACAATTTAGGGGAAAAAATGTGGCTTTATACTGGCAATAGTTATTTCATACTTAGTCATGTTTCTCAACAGAACTAATATCTACTTTAGGATAGAGTTTATCTTTTATGTCACTTCAGGAACAAGAACATGACTGGGCTTGCCTAATATATTTAAGCATGTATAAAGTGTCAACAATACCAGTTCCCTCAACAAATTATGTGCAAGTAGCCACTTATACTCCATGAATGTCAAATGCTGGGCAAATTTCACTGGTATAAGCCACAATGTTTCTACCAAAAGAAAAGCAGAAGTTTGGATCCTATAAAATATGACCTTCATTTGGCAATCAATGAAGATTTTGTTTTCATGTTGACTGTATAGAGCCAAAAGAAAAGAAATGTCTTGGCTTATGAAGAAGTATAACATTGTCTCCTTGTTTTGAACAGATTTAATATGGGTCTAAGACCTTGGCATTATTCCATTCTCTGTCCCTGTACCTGTCCTAACTCATGGACATGCTGAAATAGGGAGATTCATTTAGGGCAGTGTGGGTGGGGTGAGGGGAGCACATCTGCTGAATGGAAGTAAAACAAAAATGAACCAGATGGCAGGAGTAATGAGGGTGAAGAGCAGAAAGGAAAATTCCCCAAAGATCTACCAATGGTATTATTACATCTGCTGAGGAAAAGTTGACTAAAAAGGGAGCCAGCATGGTTTCCAGACATCTGAATGAGCTGACTCAGTCAGGGGTTAGTCTGCAGGGGAAGAATTAGAGTTGGTTAGGTACAGGGAAAGAATGAAACAGAAAGAAAAAAATGGACATTTTGCCTGATTTCTTCTGCAAGAACATTTCTCCATCTTTGGAAACTACAAATATTTACCAACAATTAATATGCTTCTGATTCCAATCAGCATAAATTCTGTGAAAAGTAATTTTCTTTAAAAAAGCCCACTGCTACCACCACAGCCAGTATAAGCTTTTGCCTTCACTAAAGACTTTTACAGCAAAAATTTGCTACAATTTATAAAAAAGAAAGAAAATAGCTTATTTAGTTTCCCACAGTCTTCAAAAATGAAAGAAAAACAAATTCTAAAGATATTAAAAGATTATTGGTTTTGCATCATTTACTTGGTATAGAATTGACAGGAAACAAGCACTTTCTTTTTTGTTAGAGAGAGAGAATGCCTGTGTGTGGGCAAACCAGGGAGGCACAGAGGGAGAAAGAGAATCTTAAGCAGGCTCCAAACCCAGGGCCCAGCATGGAGACAGACATGGGACTTGATCTCACGACCATGAGATCATAACCTGAGCCGAAATCAAGAGTCGGATGCTTAACCGACTGAACCACCCAAGTGCTGCAAAAGGAGACTTTTTATTTAAGTAGGCTCCACGCAGGGCTTGCACTCATGACCCTGAGATCAAGACCTGAGCTGAGATTAAGAGTCAGACACTTAACCAAATGAGCCACCCATGCACTCCAAGTGCTTATTTATTTTACATATAAAAATTAGGTCACTTAAGTAAAATATATTAGGTATCATTTTATAATAAACCATTTAGAACACATAAAAATTTAAAAAAATCAATCTATCACAAGGAAATTGCTAACATTGATAATATTATTTTACAGAGGACAATAAAATAATTCAAACATGTATTTTATATGTAAATATATAGGATTTATATAAAATATATATAAATGTATATATAGGATGTATATAATATATATAATTATGTAGGAATATATATATGTGTGTGTGTGTGTGTGTGTGTGTATGTCTGTGTGTGTGTGTGTATGTGTGTGTGTAGGAAGGAAGACAATTGCCAGGAAAAAGGGAAGGGAGAGATAAGCCACAGCAATAATCTTGTCAATTCTTCCCTAAAATTTGGATTATAAAAATTTAGAGCAAGGTTAAAAATGCTTTCTACTTTTTGTCTTTTTGATGGGGATGAAAGCAAAATGCTATTTTACCTGAACAAATGTGCTTACAAAGGGGGCTTGGACCACCATACATTATTCCAGAAACTACTAAAGTTGGAAATGAACAAATTAACTGACAAGTAGGAGAGAGGATAAAAGTTAGAGGGATAAAAGTTACCTGCTGCCTGTTCTATAGAGAGAAATGGATTTATAGCAAAGATAGTGATTATGGTGATCACACACACACACACATCAGTTGGCTCAAATTCTCTTGAAACAATTTAAAATTAGTCTCTGATAATATTTATTAAAAGCATTTCTTATCTTCAAAAAAATTTAGCAATGGAACATCACTGTCTTATGAAGACGTATAGTGCTATCCCCTATAGCAAAAAGTAAGTTTTTTAGGAGTTTAGTATACTTTATAAATTATATTAGGGCTTCCTAGAGTAAATATTAAAAATTCGGCAAAATTGAAATTTAATAAAAGTACAACTTGAAAACAGATTTTAATGCTGAATGGTTCCTAATTCCATGATGGATAGGGAAACCATTAATAGAATTTGATAAATTCCTCCAATATTTCTGATTGCTGACCTACACATACAACAATGTTTTCATATCCTTAGAGACTTTTCCCTAAATGCAGGACATCCTTTTCTGCCAAACTAAAAATCCTTCACAAAGAATATGACTGAATAACACAATAGAACCAGAAATAATGATATTTGTTAAAAATATAAGTTCCTCAACATAAGAGGAAGTGATATTTATTAAGGATTCATGATATATTGTTTAAGGGCAATATATACATATATAATTTAATCACACAATGACCCTATAAGGAGGATAATATAATCATCCATATTCTGTAGAAGGAAAAACAAAAACAGACCAAGAGTTCTAACTTTCTTAGCTTCACACAGGTGGAAAGTTGCAGAGCTGGATTTGAAGCCAGGCAGTCTGGCTTAGGATCCTCGGTTTAACTGTAAAGTTACTTTGCCTTTTAATCAGGACAGCCTTGATACTTAGGAGGTACCATTTCATTGTTCTTCCTCTTTCACTCTGAATAAATGTTGTATTTTCCAAGGTTAATCTGTGATGTAACAACAAAAATCTATGTATATATTAATCTAGAAAATATTTTATCATAATCATAGCCATGTAGTAAATGATACATGCAATAAAAATAAGATTCTAGGGACACCTGGATGGCTCAATTGGTTGAACATCTGACTCTTGATTTCGGCTCAGGTCATGATCTCATGGTTGTGAGATTGAGCCCCATGTCTCTTTCTCTCTCCTTCTGCCTCCCACTCTCCCTCTCTCTCTCAAAACAAAAACAAAAACAAAAACAAAAAAAGGGAGAGAGAAAGAAAAACAAAGAGAAGATTCTAAACTAGCTAAATACACATATAAAGGCATAGATTTATAAAATGAAAAACAAAATTCATAATAATTTATTATAAAATATAATTGAGAGAATTAAACTATTAGTAAGAGCCAGTAGCAGATAAACCATCTTTAGCAAAGGATTTTGGAAAAATAAATAGCCCATTGATTTGACCAGGATAGGCTAAGTCTGAGGTAGAGAGACATTAATAGCTATGTATTCTGTATAATAAAGTAAGAGGAGTTTTGAATTTCCCAAGTCAGTCATTGATAAAGGGGTGAGGGATCCATAAAAAGAGGGAAAAAGAAAGAGAAAAGGCCTATTCTTTACTGGCAGTATGACTACTGAGAAATTTCTTAAGATGGAAATGGTTGAGGGACTTTTAAAACTAGAAAATCTATTTTTCAATTTTAAGTTATCTTTATAGTAAGGTAACCCTCCCCTAATCCTACCTTATTGCTCTAAGCAGGTGTTTCTCATAGTATGATTTCCTGACCAGCAGCCTAAGCATTATATAGGAACCTTGTTGGAAATGCAGATTCTCAGGAGCCATCTGGACCTACTGAATCAGAAACTCTGGGGTTGGGGTGCAGGAATTCAGGTTCAACAAGTCCTCCAGAGAATTATACTGTGTGGTAAAGTTTGAGAACTTCTGACCACATATAGCAGAAGTCTGCTGTTTCCTTAGTGTGGTTGAAGTGGTAGTTAAGAAATTAAAGAAACTGGGTTACAGTCCAGCAGAGATGTCCTGAGCAAGAAATGAGATGCAAAGTGAAGAAACAAATAATTCACCCAGGATCAGGAAATGAGCCAACAGCAATGAGGTGTTCAATTCAATCAATACTTGTCACTCCCAAGAAATTGCAAAAATATTGTGAGAAACATTGAGTTTACCAGATTCTGTGGCATAGGGATTTGAGACTATTTTATAAATATTAAATGATGAAATGACTAATCATAGTAAACAGCATGAAGATTTGGGGTGTAATACATAATATTTGATAGACAATCAGGCAGTTTACTCTTTGGAGAACTATTTAGATTATTCATAAATAAAAATATCAATATCCTTCTAGTTTCATTAAAAAGCAAAACAAAACACCTGACCCACTGGAAAACAATTTTGTACAGGAAGAGTTTTTAAACTTTGACATCATTCTGAGAGTAGAAGTAATTCATAGATGGGTAGGTCGCTTCTTGTGCTTTGTTTAAATTTAATACAATTTAATAGTTATAGAATTATTGGGTTTTTAAAATGTATTGACAAGAATGTGTTTTGAAACAGTTTTAAATGGTTGTTCAAATTTGGGGAGTGCACAAATCCCATTTGTGGTCCAGGGAACCTAAAGAGAGGTTTGCCAATGGTGACCACTTCTAGATGGGGGATAAAGAGGTCTGAGAGGCTATAGTTGTTCTTCAATGGCATACTGGGACGGAAGTCACCACATTTAGCTAGAGATATTTGTAAGTGTTAATAGAGGTAGGAAAGGAGAAGTAGAAATATAGTCAAAACCAGTAGTAGGATGTATGGAAGCTATGCTATACTGTAGAGATTGACACTTATTACATTAGTCAAAATTTTTACTATCTTCTTTTCATAATTTTCCCTTAATTTTCATGTGGAGAATCAAATGATTGAAAACACAACTCAAACTAACCTCTGCTCTCCTCTAAATCTGTGATCTTCTAGAAGAGCTAGACTGAACTCCATTCTATTTCCCCTCACCTTCTCACAAACAACCAGTCACTCCCAGGGAGGCTCATGACTCTAGTCATGACAATAACCTCATTGTGTTTTCCAATGAAAATATTTAATTCAGGAATTCAGGGTTAAAAATGCAATGCAATTATCTAATTGTATTTCTAAGAGCCAAGTCTATGGGTTTTTTAAAATTTTTTAAAATGTTTTATTTATTTTTGATACAGAGAGAGACAGAGCATGAGAGGGGGAGGGGCAGAGAGAGAGGGAGACACAGAATCTGAAGCAGACTCTAGGCTCTGAGCTGTCAGCACAGAGCCCGATGCAGGGATTGAACCCATGAACGTAAGATCATGACCTGAACCAAAGTCAGAGGCTTAAATGCCTGAGCCACCCAGGCGCCCCAAGTTTGGTTTTAATTGTTGGTAGGAATTAAGATTTTTTATGCTGAATCAGAACTCTGAGTATAATATCACGTTGATCTGAGAAGAGAGCCAAGGAACAAGAGAGTGAAGGATTTAGGCTGACAAACAGGTCGTGATTGCTACCAAGTCCTTGGCTATAGCCACACCTGAATTTAGAACTCTCATAGAACATTTTCGTTTTGTGAATTAAAAAAAAAAAAAATCCTTACTGCTTAAGCCACTCCAGTTGCATCATCCAATATTTGAGAATTAAAGAAACCTGAAAGGTGAGTAATAAAAGAACAGCACAACCACTGATGGGTTGATTAGGAAAATATCTCATGTTGGGCTCCAAGAAATGTGGGAAGAAGGCTTTTTTCTTTCCACTCAAAATAGGCTGTGTGAATGGAAATCTACAGAGCTACAGAGCACAGATTTCTGTGTTTGCTCATTAGCGATTGGCGAATACACTGCCCACTTTGGTATGCCCATTGTTGGGCTAACTGGGAAATATCAATGTCCTAGCTCTGTAATGTCCATAACTAAAAATTAGTACATTATCCTAAGCTTCTTCAAGTCAGATTGGTAGTTGCTGCCTTATATTTTATTGTTAAGACTTTAAGAGCCACAATTGTTGAAAGGAACATTCTAGTGTTGATAACTATTGTGAAGTTGTGTGTGCTTCTACCCATTTCTGTCACTTTTCAGTGTTTCAGCACAAACTGATGTCTGTTTTCAGCAAGTACTTATGTATTCAGAGAAACTATAGAAATGAATCCTGAAAGTATAGTCTTTGCTTTCAGCAAGTAAATGCAGCTTTCTTCCTACAGGTTTTATCTGGCATCCTTTACTCAAACATGGGGCAGGCTTAAATGTTTAGGGAGGTAATGACCCCCAGGAAGCAAACCCAAACCAATGATGAAAGGAGACAAGAGGGTAAATGCCCCAGCTTGCTCACTGTTGCAGTGCCATAACTCTGGAGCATGTTCTGTTCTATTCCCAGGAATCCCCAACAAGTTTTAGCCCCACTTGTCAAAAACATAATCAGCTTCTTAACTCATCCTTTTTTTGGCTTCTTTCCAGTCTATATCTCACTTTCCTACTCTCTACCATTGCTCATGAGATCACCTCAAAAATGAACTTCTTATTCTCAAATCTTTGCCTCTGGATCTAATTCTGTTACTAATGTGGGCAACCAAAATAAGTAAATATATACGGAATCAGAAAAGGTAACAGGAAGTAAAACAGACATGACAACAAAGTTTAAGGTAAGAAGAACCTAAGAACAACATAGTTTAAGTTGGGAAGTTCAGAGCTAGTTCACACAGAGACAAGCTATGTCTGTTAAATGGAAATACCTACTCAGAAGAGCTTCAGTGAGAAGGCACCCAAATATACAACCATCGACATTTAAAAAAAATTTAATGTTTATTTATTTTTGAGAGAGAGAGAGAGAGAGAGAGAGAGAAGGGGAGAGCATGGGCAAGGGAGGGGCAGAGAGAAAGGGAGACAGAGAATTCAAAGTAGGCTCCAGGCTCTGAGCTGTCAGCACAGCTGACGGACTGAGCCGCCCAGGAGCCCCTACAACCACCAACATTTTCATGAACAAATTATTTTCTAATCCTGATAGTCAACATGATTGTATTATTTCCCCTATCCAACAAACCTTATTCGGATATTCTGTGACTTGGTCTGTGTAGATAATGAGCAGATACTCAAATAAATTGACAGGCAGCTTGGATCTTTGCAAAATCACCCAATAAGAGAACAGGGCTGGCAGAAGTTATAAAAAAAATCTCAGAGGAGTAATAAAGCCCACAAATATCTATGCTTAAAATAAGCAGAGATTTGAATACCTGTTCTCAGAAATAGTAGGTTAAAACCTGGATGAGAAACATTTACCATGGAATAATAATAGGGCTAGCATGGAGCACCTGGCTGGCTCAATCAGCTTGATTTCAGCTCAGGTCATGATCTCATGGTTTGGGAGATTGAGCCCCAAGTCAAGGCTTGTACTGACAACATGAAGCCTGCTTGAGATTCTCTCTTTCCCTCTCTCTGCTCCTTACCCCATCTCTCTCAAATAAAAAACAAAATAGAACTAGCAAAAGGCAGGAAAAAATGCCTTAGGTGTGAACATATTGCCCATATGAAAAGATCATCTTTATTGGTCAACAGGACATTAACTAGTACAGTGCTCTCCCACCCCACCCCAACACTTTCATATTTTACTATGATTTCAAAGTAAGGACAAATACCATATCTTATACCCACGGAGGGAAAAAAACAGTAATAAAATCTAATTTCAATAGCTATTGACCATTATACTTTCCACTTTGTAACCCCATTATATACTTTTTTTTTTTTACTCTCTGCTCTCTAATTTGGCACATTGATTTGAAATTCAATGAAAATCTCATTAAAAATATTTTTGGAGGCAATCCAGACAGCAAGAAGGAGAGAATGACCTGTGGGTGGTCTAGAATGTACTGGATATGATGATGATGAGGACTCACTCTCTCTGAACACAGCTGTTCCTGATGTGTAGTTTATGTACATCATTATTCCCAGGACTTAAATGACACATCTGCCCCCTAAAAGAAAAGAGGAAATCTTAAGCTCCAAAGTCTACATGTCCATTTTTTGCAGTGATCAGCAATAAACTCTCAAGACTTGCCATAGTGATGGGCCCCAACCCTGGGATGATCAAGGGCAAGGTTCCAAGTTGAAACCCAGCCTCCTTACAGTGCCTACACTGAAAACACAGTATGTGTTTAATAGTTTGGTTGGATCAGCCTGATTCCATAGCATGCAATCTGAGTACACATGATTAAAAGAAGATGAAAGAACTCCAATCTAAGATAGAAATAAATACACAGGGTACATATTTCACCTAATTCATGTAGGCTTTGTTGGAAAGTAAAAGGTAACAATTTCTCTTTTTCACTCTCATAAATTATATTGTAGAACTACTATTAACTTAATGTAACACATACACACATACACACACACACACACACACACACACATCCCTCCTGGAAGATTTTAATCCAAAGCTAAATCCTTTAGGGGAATGGAGAAGAGATTGTATTGAAGTGCAGTAAAACAATTTTAAATTTGCTTAACAGAAATTATGCGGCAATCACAAGCTATTATAAATTAATTCTCTTTTAAAGGACATGACAAAAGACATAAGAAGTTAAATGTAGTCTAATGCAGTTGTTAATGATGGAATTTATACTCTTCAAGATTGTCAATGTATACTCAGGAACTGTGCTTTATCTTTTATTCAAAAGTGATTAGAATTTTTCTCCCATTTTAAAAATGGAGAAAATGAGTTGCAAAGGTGGTATTGCCAGACCATTATCTTTCAGGGAAGAACTCAGAATACAAGTCTTGACCCAATTGTGATGCAAGATTTTATAAATTTGAAGTTTTTTGAATTTTTAATTCTAGTGTTAGGGTGAGAAATTGATGTATTATTTTCAGACTAACTAAGTTATTTGGCCAAAATAATATACATTTAGATACATTCAGGAGACGGTGAAAACTAACTTTGAAAAGTGTTTTAGTGTCACACATATCTAGTTTTTAGCATACTTAGTTCAAAAACTCTCTAGATTCACCATAAATTGGAACCTTAGTTATATAATTAATTCTGCTACTCCTTGCTGAAATGCTATCACATAATGCTATTTTGATTTAGTATGCAAATTTTCTAAATAATAATGAAAGTAAAAGCCATATGGGAGAACAATGGCTTTATTTTTAGGAGGTCACCATCTTCTGACTTATTTCATGATGCCTCTGGTAGAGATCTCTGTGAAAATATTTTCATAAAATGTATCTTGTTTAACTTATATGCTTCCTTTTAATATGTGATGTGATGTTTCCCTTTAAAAATTTTTTTTAATGTTTTTTTGTTTTTTTTGAGTGAGAGAGAGAGAGAGAGAGAGAGAGAGAGAGAATGAGCAGGGGAGGGTCAGAGAGAGAGGGAGACACAGAATCCAAAGACAGGCTCCAGGCTCTGAGCTGTCAGCACAGAGCCTGATGCAGGGCTCGAACCCACAAACTGTGAGATCATGACCTGAGCTGACGTCTGACGCTTAACTGATTGAGACACCCAAGTACCCTGATGTTTCCCTTTTTTAATGTTTATTTATTTATTTTTTGAGAGAGAGAGTGTGTGTGCATACAAGTGGGGCAGGGGGCAGGGAGAGAGAGAATCCCCAGTTGACTCTGCACTGTCAGAGCAGAGCTTGATGTGGGGCTCAATCCCACGAACTGTGAGATCATGACCTGAGCTGAAATCAAGAGTCGGATGATTAACTGATTGGGCCATCCAGGCCACCCTTCATGTTTCCTTTTAAACATGGGCATCAAGGTGCTCAGAAATATTTTTGATCTTTTAATTTTAGCTTTCTATATTTCCTTTGCATACTTTTCCTCCCATATCCCACCATAACAAGATATTGTCAATTTCATTCAATGTAATGGTGTTCTTAGTTCTTAATATTTTAATACAAAGTGCCTTATATCCTCTTGGGACAAATATGAAGTAGTTTATTTGCTATTGATAAAGTCATCGATTATCTCCTAGTTGCCATATATTGGACATATATTCATACCTTATCTTGTATTTTCTGTAGCATTTCTTTTTCTTCCTCTTCTGTAGTTATTCCTGGTTTCCTCTCCTAGTTTTACTTTTAATTCTCTAGATGCTGACCATAAGTCTCCTTAAACAAACATTTTTTCTACACTTATTTTAAATACTGGTATTTCCAAGTGTTCTGACATTAGCTTTTTTTTTTTCTTTTCACTTGATAGGGTTAGTTAATATCATAACAGCATACCTATGCTGTTGGTATCTATTTACTCACTTTATAAATGAAGAAACTGACTCAAAGGAAATTAACAAAATTGTTCAAGGTTATACCTTCACTAAAAACTAGAGCTTTTAATTTTAACAATGTTTGTATTCCTTCTGCCATTTCACATATGTTTCTAAGATGAGTTGTCATAACAAAACCCACAATATCTCTGTGACTTGGACAATATCCATTTCTTGTTTTTGTTCTATGTTCTACTTTAGTAGAAAGCCTCTACTTTACTGCATCCTGGGCTCCCAACTGACAGAGGCTCCACCACCTGGAAGGTTGCCTTCCAGATTTGGTGATTTTAGAGTTAGGAAGAGGAGAATTGGAGAGTTGAGTGCCTGTAAATAAAAATTTAATGGAGATATGAAACACACCTAATGTTTGCTGATATGGTCAAAGAAAATTACATGACAGTGATTCTAGTGGATGAAACTTTAGGAGTGCCAAGTAATTGTGAGTGGAAATAATGCCTACCACAATTTCCCCATGAGGTAGAATACTCACTGTGTATTTTATAATTGTAGTAGAATCTTTAAGTTTTAGGGTGCCAATTCCATTACCCCCTTCTCAAGAGCATCATAATTATTAACAGGGGAGGACTTCCTCTCCACCATTTTGTGTGTTCTTCAAGGGTGAATGCAAAAGTGGACAGATCCTCCCTATTATTTTAGCATAGCAAGCGCCCAGACACAGAACTCAGCTGAGACAATCAAATAATCTGTACGGACCTTGAGGCCTGTGACTTGATAGAAAAGTAGAAAGAAGAATGGTACAATCTTTCATTCTGACAAAGCAAGCTGACCCAACCACTGTTGTTACAATGATCATTGTTCCAGTTCCCCTTCTGGAACCCTCTAGAAATCTCTTATTTTATATTTCTAAGCCTGTTCCACCCATTTATTCTGTGAGCTTCCTCAAAGCCTTTTCATGTATATTTTTTGCATAAGGGGGCAGAGTTAGATTTTGTTGCTTATAACCAGAGAACCCAAACTCATACATACAACTTATTAATATTCTGAAAATATGCCGAGAGTAATTAGGAGATCCAAATGTGAAGCTGTAGACGTATGTGTCCTAATATAAAATTTATAGAATAAGATTCAGGAATAAGCTAACAGTGGTGTTATTTTTACATAACTTTAAAAATGCAGTAAAAGTTGTCAAGAAACCATATGAAAGCCAGTAAGAGCCTGCTGAAGAAGTATGAAGACTCCTTTGCTATAGGATGTTTCAACTCAGATTGCTTAGCACCTAGGTTTGAATCAGTTTAGTGATAATAAGATAAGCACTTCACTAATGTGATTCTGAATGAGCAATTTTCATATTAATGGCTTTCTCACTGTATTAATGAAAACAATTTTCCACTATAATGGGAACATCACTTAAATTAGATCAAAATTGCTAACATGAACAAAGCTGTTAATAAAGCAAAACTATTGTATGTGGTAATGGTTCTCCTATTGTATTAAGAATGTCCTTATATTCTAAAATTTGTATTACATTAAAAAAAACTGTGTCATTTTATTGACTCCTTGATAATGTCACCTACAGTATATACAAGCCATTGCCATCACATTAACTTTACATAGATCTGCCAAGAGCTGAACAGAAGTCATATAGAAAGGAGAATTCTACACATTGGAACTAACAATGAATATTCTTCCTTAACCTGGAACTTTTGCCCGCAGTCATTTGGTATACATTATAAACTACTGAAGAGAAAGAAAACACTAGAAGAAAATGAAAAATTTAAACACTAGTCTTAAAAATAATAATGACACATTTTTCTCTGTATTAGTTTGCTATGTCTGCTGTAACAAAATATTACACACTGGCGGCTGGAACAACAGAAATTTGCTTTCTCACAGGTCAGGAGGCTAGAAGTTCAAGATAAAAATGTCAGTAGTGTTGGTTCTTTCTGAGGGCCATGAGGAATGGATCTGTTCCATGACTATCTCCTTGGGTTGTAGTTGGTTACCTTCTTCTCACGTCTTCAGTTAGTCTTCTCTCGTATGTGTCTATGTGTCGAATTTCCTCTTCTTGTAAGAATGCTAGACATATTAGATTAAGGCCTACCCTAACGATTTCATGTTCATTTAAGGACCGCTTTAAAGACACTGTGTCTAAACATGATCACATTAGGGTTAGGATTTCAACATAACAGTCTGAGGAAATGGGATCCTCTGGTAGCCATCAGTTTGTTCCCTATAGTTAAGAGTCTCTTTCTTGGTTTGCCTGTCTCTTTTCCCCTCTATGCTCATTTGTTTTGTTCACTTAAATTCACATATGAGTGAAATCATTTGGGCTCCTCAAAAAGTTAAAACTAGAACTACCCTATGATCCAGCAATTGAACTCCTAGGTATTTACCCAAAGAATATAAAAGTACTAATTCAAAGGGATACATGCACCCTGATATTTATAGGAGTATTATTCTATAATAGCCAAATTACGGAAACAGCTCAAACGTCCATTGATTGACAAATGAATAAAGAAGATGTGTGTGTATGTATGTGTATATATATATACACATAGATACAATGGAATATTATTCAGCTATATAAAAGAATGAAATCTTTCCATTTGCAATGACGTGGATAAAGCTAGAGAATATTATGCAAAGCAAAAGTAAGAGAAAAAATTTAAATGATAGTGCCATTTCTATTAGTTTTATAGATATTTATTTTCCCTGGAATATAACTTATTACTGGGTTAAATTAAAAAAATAAAAACTCCCAATATCATTCATAAGGAATAGGAGATGGTCTCACCACTACTATTTGAGATGACACATGCATTTCTAACATAACATAGTGCCTGGTCATGTATTGCAGACCCAGCCTGAACTTCCAAAGGAATCACTTTCTCATGGTAGGAAGTAGCCAAGTTGACTTGGCTGTAATCTATTCAATTAAACAAATATTTAATAGGCACTCAGTATGTGCCTGATGCTGTGGTCAGTACTGGGTGAAAGGAGCCAAAAGAGTCTACATAGTAGGATCCTTTGAATATTTTAAATATATGCAGATATTTTCTCATACTGGTAGGATTAAACAGAATCACCACAGGACTATTTAGTTAATTTTAAATATGTTGCCAATGAAATACTCAGTTTGAAAGTAATTCACAAGACTTAATTGCTATTTAGCTAACAGACCATATGTCTTAAATACTTTGATTTCAAGTGTTCTGTGCCATTCTATTATAATAAACTTTAAACTGAGAAATCTCAATATACTGATGTTTAATATTTGAAATCTTATAAACGAAGGCAAAGAAACCTAATTTTTGTTTTAGAATAAGTGGTTGAATAACCATCTTTTCCCAACACCTTTTTACCGTAAGCCATGGAAGATGAAATCAATAATTAGTCTTTAAAACTATTCGTTTTAGCTCTTTCCCCTCAAATATTTTTATCAGTCCTAATGAAAGTAAGTAGGAAATAAAACCGCTTTTAACATTATTTCTTTTCACCTCTTTTTATTATATACAAACTGGGGATATTATCCAATAATAGAAATGGTACCGAAATAACATCCAAGATGAAGAAGAGAGATAAAAATTTTAGTTGATTTAAAAATCTGAAATATCATAACAACCATAATAAATTAATATTATAAATATAAATTTTTCATTATAATTTAGATTATATATTCATATAAATCAACAGCCAACATAAATTTTTTAATACAATTGATTTTTAACAAAATTTTCATCATTAATACATGTGGAGAATCATTTTTGTATTATCCTAGTTCAAAGGGAAGCTCTTGGTTATTGATTGGACTGAGTAACTTGTACTAACTTATATAAAACAGTTGTAATTTGAGAAAACTGGATGCAAGCTGTTTAATTGTGAAATGATATAATGTAACATAATCCTCAGAGCATGTACTTGAATATAGTGCATATGTATTTGCATAGTAATGAATCCTCAAAATAAAGTATAAGGAATTAGGTGAAAGCTAAAAATGAAATAAGATATTGCCAGCAAGAAAACATGTGGCTGCATCACATTAAATTTAAATGGAAACTCTTTCTTTGAAACTCATTCTAAATGCATTTTTGTACATAAAGAAAATAGTATTGGGGGAATATTTTCTAATCTTAGGGTGTGACTGATTGTATTATATTATACATTATATTCCTGACTGGAATAAGAATAAATAAATGTCTTAAATAATAATGTTTTTCATTAATAAAGTATTTTCTTTTATAAAGCATTTTCATATCTAAAATGAAAGAAAAGAAAAGAAATACTGAACATTTATTATATGCTAGTAACTGCCTTGGCTTTTTAAATGCATTACCTTCACAACATTTAATCTTCACAACTCTGCATGATAAAAAACAATTCTGAATTTCTAGATGAGAAAAATCAGGCACAAAGTGATTAAGTAACTTTCTCAAAGTCACACAACTAGTAAGTTTAAAGTAGAGAGTTTAATCTTCGCAGCCTCATTGCAGATCTGAAGTCCCAAACCATCAAACCATATTGTCTCTATGCTGTCTTCGTTACTGCCTTTATTGATCTTTGAGAAAAGCCTATAGCTGTTATGAGTAGATATTATAATAAACTCTTTCAGAGAAGCTTTGAAGCTTCCCTATGTCACACAATTAAGAAACAGTAGAGTACATTTTTGATACCAAATCTTATAGGTCCAGATCCCTGACAAATAGCCTATTGCAACAGTATGACTCTTTCTTCCCTTATGCTCAGGGCTCAATGTACAGGTAATTCCCTAAAATGTTTCATTTTCTCCAGCTACTCTGAGATCTGGATCACAGAGTGATCTACATACCATACCATTCCAATCCTCCAGAATCACATCAAGGCATTTCAAATTTTATGTGAACATACAACAAAGGGATTCTTTGTACTGTCTTATGATATCAAACACTGAATTGGACATTGTAAGATCCTTTTGTTTTTATCTAAACCATTCTTTGTTCCATACTGTTGGGGCTTTCAGAAATACATGTTAACAAAGCTTGAGCCACAACCTGAGCAGTATAAGTGATCTGTCAGAATATATGACTTTTGGCCATGTTGACAATTTTTATCTCAATTAAATATCATCCATCCATTCCTACACTCAACAAATATTAATTCACCATGTGAAGGAATTTTTCTAGGTGCTGGGTTTGTAGCAGTGAAAAAAATAGAAATCTCTATTTGCATAGAACTTATATTTTAATGAGAGCAGAGAGTTGATAAATAGAACAAACATGTACAAAATATAGAGCATCAGATGGTAGTAAGAGTTAAGAGAGAAATAAAGCAAGGAAATGTGTCAGAGATGTCAGGGACATGACATTGCAGTGTTAAATACTATGAGGAATTCCATTTCCTACTGGTATGTAACATCTTACTACAAATTCATTGGCTGAAATCAATGTCTATTTATTATTGCACAGTTTTTGTGGGTGGGTAATCTAGGCATGGCTTAGCAGGGTTTTCTGCTCAGAAGCTCACAAAGATGAAACTGAGTTGTTGTCTGGGCTTTAGTCTCATTTTTGCGACCATGGCTTAACTAGGTAAAAATCTGCAACGCATTTCCTTGCAGCTGTTGAACTTGTTTCTCTGACACCAGCAGTGGAGAGATACAGAGTCTCTGCTGCTTTGAGTCTCTGGCTATAGAGAGGGTTTAGGCCCTTTTTTAAGAATGTCACCTGATTAAGGTCAGGTCTACTCAGTATAGTTCTCAGTTTGATTGTTTCAAAGTCAACTGATTAGGGTTCTTAATTACATCTACAAAATCTCTTTATCTTTACCATTTAATATAACAATGACAGGAGGAATAACACATTACCTTTGCCGTCTTTTATTGGTTGGAAGCGGATCATAGGTTCCACCCACATTCAAAAGAAGGCAGTGATCAGTATGTCACCATCTGTGATCAAGGAACATATCTGAGTGAGTAATGTTTGTGCTAATACTTGGCACAGATAAAAGATAAAGCCATGTTGGATATCTGAAGAAGAAAGAACACAGACAGTAGAAACACTATGTGTTAAGTTCTTGAGGCTATAATTTCCCTTGTGCATTCAAAACAGCAAGAGGACAAGGTGGCTGGCTTAGAGTGACAGGAAAGATAGAAGGGAATAATTCAAAGTGATAACAGATGGCAGATCATGGAGGACTTCTATAAGGATTCTGGCTTTTACTGTATGGGTGACAGGAAACCAGAGAAGCCTCATAGTGCAGGGCTGACAAGATCTATCTTACAAATTTAACAATACAATTCTGGCTGCTAGTAGACATAAATGGTAGGAGTCATGGGTGAAAGCGGGGTGGTCATTTAAAGGCTATTTACCATAACATACACATGCAACACAGTAGTAGTGGTGGAGGCAATGATAATTTGTAGTTTCTGATATGTTCTGAAGGTGAATATAACAGGATTCCTTAAGTGATTGGATGCAGAAAATGAAAGAAATTATAGTCAGAGATAACATCAAGTTTTTGCCTAAACTGTCTCTCACAACTATTTTGTTTAATAAATTCTCAACACGTGATAATACATACTATCAACCTGGCATTGTATATTGATATTAATTTTGATTACCTGGACAAGTTAATGCCTACCAGATTTCTCCACTATGGTTTTATACCATCCCCACCTTTCCATACCCACCTCTTGGAAGCATATTACTGAGTGCAGCTAACTCTCAAGGGGTAAAGAATTCAGTGCTACCTCCTTGGGATGGGGGAAGATTTATTCTCCACAGGAGATTTGTCTTTATCGTCCATTCATTCATTCAGTCAGTCAGTCATTGATATATATTTGTGTGAATTTATAGATACTTATTTTATGTTTTATATTTCTTGTATAATTTGTATATAAAGCATATTTTATGCTTTACAATCCAATACTACATTATTGATTTTATTGTTCAAATCGTCCCAGCTTTAGTTATTGGGAGAGCTTTCAGGTTTACTCCTGTGTCCCTTTGACATGACCCTAATCATTTGGTTTTTAAGCACTTTCTTACTTTGGGGATATTACAAGATACTTCAGCCTTATCATGTATGTTCCTTGTTTTAGCTCTAGATTCAACCATTTCTCCAAAATATCCTAATTCTTTTTATTGGACAGTGGTATTGGAAATGAAGATTTCCAGTGCTGGGTGCTGAGTGTGCTAATTGTTACATGACACTATTCTTAATAGGAAAATATTTTTTAATGATATACATGAGCATTTACACTATATTAATGAAATATATATAATAAATCCATAGATCACAGAATACTACACAATCTTAACAATAAAGAAGCACTATGTTGATATGAAATAAACTTTAGGATATAGCATTACATTAAAAGAAAGCAGTGTGTGCATAACATGTTATGTAAGCAAATGTATGCCAACATTTGTATAAGAAGATAAGAAGAGGGTAAAAAATAATTAGGTATGTCTATATACACAGTATCTTTAGGAGGGTACACATTAAATTCCTAAAGTTTGTTTCTATAGAAAGAAAACTTAGGGTGACAGGAGAGAGAGGAGTATCACTGTATATACACTTTTATACCTTTTGAATTTTAGACCTATCATCCATTCAAAAATATCATGACTGTACTTCAAACATAGACACATATTTTAGATGTAGCTATGTATTGTACTATCCAACATACCAAGATATTAGCTAAAAAACAGGGGGCAAAATCAAGGTCTACCAGACATAATTTTTGGTTATTATCTCTCTAACTAAATTATACATTTTATGGAATGGGCTGCCTTTATTTTTTATGCACATCTTGATTCCTTCCTTCCATATCACATCTTCCATGAAATCAGGCCATATTAACTGTCTTGCCTACAATAGGCAGTAATTTTTTTTTCTTGTATTTAACTCAAAAGGAAAGTGTGAAAATTCCTTATGGAAAATCATGTCCTTTCACTGGTATAATTTGCCATTTTCACTGCCCAGAAAGATCTCATCTTGAACAAAAAATCACAGAATATCATAAACACACAGATTTGAGGGTACTTGGGACATGGAAACTAGTTATAGGGAGAACCATATTGGACATAGAAAGACAGATTATCCATAAGGGAATTGTGGTTTACAGTAATGCAGCTTGGAGTTAGCAGCCAAATTCTGCTAAGAAGGATCTCAGACCCAGGAAAACTTTGCAAATGTTTTAGTTACAGAAGCAAGTAGGCCTCCAAGATATAGTACAGTCAATGAAAGCCAAGAGAATTTTGGATGAAGGCATCCAAATCCTCTTACTGGAAAGCTTCTACTCAAGCCTCCAGAATCAAGTGCACTGTTACCTGCCATAGGGTTACAGGTCTCTATGTGTTTGTTTCCTTGAGCTTGGCTCACACTGGATTGTGATTTATCTATCTATATAGCCATGTCCTGCCAAATTGTGAACTTCTCACAGCCAGGAGTTTTGCTAGATCTCATGTTATAGACTTAGGGCTTAGCATATGACTGAGCACATTCCTACAAATGTGAAGATTGAAGAAATTTAAAGAGAGAAGAAACCCAATACACAATTTCAAACACAAACATCAGCTTTGAGAAAAACAATCTTTGGATTATGTACAACTATGAGTGGAAAACAAATGCCAGGGTAAGCCCTACAAAAGATAAGAAAAAGGCAAGAGGAAAAGAGGAATTATAGACACAGACAGAAAGTTTAGGAGAAAAAATTGTAGAAAAGTTAACTGTGAGAGAGAAAAAAAATTAAAGAGGCAACTGTGTGGTAAATTGTAAAATGTTACTGCCAATTATTTTTTCACTCCCTTTCCTTATTTAAGAATAATCAAATAGGGGCACCTGGGTGGCTTGGTTAAGCGTCCAACTTCGGCTCAGGTCATGATCTCGTGGTTCATGAGTTTGAGCCCTGTGTGGGGCTCTGTGCTGATAGCTCAGAGACTGGATCCTGCTTCAGCTTTGGTGTCTCCCTATTTCTCTACTCCTCCCCTGCTTGCACTCTGTCTTTATCTCTCTCAAAAATAAATAGACATTTAAAAAATGAAATAAATAAGCTAGTAAGTTTATATATAATGGTTAACGCTTTTTAGTGCACTAACTATATGAGACCTTTGTCTGAAGTAATATCATTTAGTTCTCCCATTGGCTTTTTTCAGGAATAAATACTAACACCCTATTTAACAAATGAAGAAATACACCAATAGGAAATACAGTTAGTCACCATCCTTCCAAATGTACACTTTTTCTCCTATACTCTTGTGGGACAAAAGAGGATTTGATATTGTAATATGCACTAATCACTTATACACCTTCCTGTTCTAATTTCAAATCATGATTACCTTCTCCATCTGTAGTAAATAATAGTTCTTTGGTGTTGAGTGTATATACCTTAGGCAATGACTATACCACTTTAGACTCAGATTTTTATGCCTAGAGTGCATCTAAATTCCTTAACTATGCCTTCACATTTTCTGAATTGGTTCTAGGGCTGATTTCAACCTAACTGTATTGGTATAACTGTCTACTCTGATGCATTGCTGACTTAACTCTACTTGTCATTGTATATTGTATGATGGCAGATCTGGCTTAACACCATCTCCTTACTCCTCTATCCCATCACTTGGAATACAAACCTTTTTATCTCCTTACCTGCCTCTCATACTCTGTTAACTTACTGTTCTATTTTTTGCTATTGGCATTACCTGATCTAGAATGTTGCTCTATTCTTTCCCTATTCATATCTTTCCAGGATTATTTAGAGTCTTCTACCATCTGATATCGACTGTATCCCCCCCAAATATTTTATTGAATTTCTACCTCCACATATGTCAGAATGTGACCTAATTTGAAAATAGAACCAGTGCAGGTATAATTAGTTAAGATGAGGTCATACTGGATTGGAGTGGGCCCTTATCCAATATGACCGATGTCCTTCTAAAAAGAATCCACACAGGGAGAACACCATGGAAAGACTGGAGTCATGCTGCCATCAGCCAAGGAACTGTAAGAAGCTAGGAGAGAGTCCTGGAACAGATTCTTTCCTAGTGCCTCCAGAGGGAGGATGGCTCTACCAGTCTTTGATTGCAGATTTCTGGCCTCCATAACTATGAGGCAGTACATTTATGTTCTAAGCCACCTATGTGTGGTACTTTCTTTCAATAGCCCTAGGAAACGAACTCACCATCCATGAAGCCATATTTTTGTTCTCTCCTTCCTTTTTAAACTCATTTGTTGCCCAATGGTAATATTACTTAAATAGCAAAACAAAACCACAAAAATTTCATGAGTTTTACTGAATTTCATAGTTTTCAGGAATTCCAGACACTATGCCAAAAACTTGACATATACATTATTTCATTTTATTTTTATACAGATCTGTAAGACAAGTACCATTATAATTCAAATTTTAGTTATGAGAAAATAAAGCTTCAGAAAGCTTCAGTAACTGGGTTTACAGAGGTAGAAGTTGGACTCAAAGTGACATTTCACTGACTTTACTTTCTACACTCTATTGTCTGATTTTTCTTAATTCCCCATGACTAAGCATTTATTTACATCATTGTATTATTCTCAAGGTATTTACATATCTCACACCAAAGGAAATAACTGCAAAGCTTCTTAATTGCTTCTTATGAGTCATGTGATCTACATTTACTTTGATAAATGTACTTATTACAACCCTTTGAGATAGGTTCTATAATTCTCTATAGGTTCAATTTACAGATGAGGAAATTTAGGTATGGTATTTTAAGCAGCTAGTCTAAAGCCAGATAACCCTGGAATGCCAAGACCAGTATCAAACCACAGAGTGTCCATGCCTTACCATACCCTGCACCAGCTCCTTAGTGGTATCTGTGAGAACAAGGACTGTGTTTCATGTTTCTTTTGTGTCCTTCTAGATCTACCATAAAGCTGGAAAGATGGTGGCTTCTAAATAATATTTTTTCAGTAAGAACAGAAGAGAACCCCAGGGAGGGTGTGACTGGAACTGCTCCCACCGCCTTAGAAAACAGGTCTGGATTACTCACTACAAACTCTATAGTTTGCCTTTTCTCTCATTTGAGAATTTCCTCCAAATCTGGTGTAACATTCAATCCGAAAGGCCATTTAGTCAATATTTATGGTTGACAACCTCTGTAAAAGTGTTGCTTTTATCAGGAGAGTCCTTTCAAACAAAAGGGAAATTATTCACCTCCAAAATAGATTTACTAAAACCAACAAATTGATCTTGAAAGAAGTTTTTATTGGGGTCCCTGGGTGGCTCAGTCGCTTAAGGATCCCACTCTTGGTTTCTGCTCAGGTCATAATCTCATGGTTTCGTGAGTTTGAACTCTGCATCAGGCTCTGCACTGGCACCATGGAGCCTGCTTGGGATTCTTTGTCTCCCTCTCTCTTTGCCCCTCCCCACTTGTGCTGTCTCTGTCTCTCTCAAAATAAATAAGCTCAAAAAAATTAAAGAAGTTTTTGTTATGGTATTACCAGGATAAATGAAAAGATACCAGATATTTTAGAAAGGGAAGTACCTATTATAGATTTTAATATATGCACAAAAAATGGACACTCAAAATGGCATAGACAATTGTGAATGTCTCTTACTAAGGTGTGTGTGTGTGTGTATACATATTTCTTAAATGAGTTCTGTAAGTATGCTAGCCCAAGGAGGAGGAAATGTTATAAGTATTACATAAAGAAACTCAAGGTACATTTCTTTCATTCAACTTTTCTCCAATAAAACTTTTTTTAATTACTATACATGTGACTCCCAAGTACTCCCTAATTTCATTTTTAGGCCAATGGGAAATATATTTTCTACTGTTGTTATGAAACCTCCAAAGTTAATTACTGAAGATAGTTGGATTATTTTTTGCTTATCTTTATTCTATAGGGACTATACACCATTTGCATGTAGCAATGTAGGGTGAGTTCACTTCCGACACAGTCAATTATATAAGTCTATCAACAGCTATTTTATTATGGGAACAATAGAGACAGACGGCTTGGACTCTGTGATGAATGTAGATTAGAGAGAGGTCACCCTGACATACATAATTAGTTTTAGGATGTTAAATTAATAGGTAGAACGCCCCTAAGGCAACCATACATTAAGGCTGAAGCTGCAGGATCTGGACTCCAACTCCTGTCTGCTGTTGTCAGCATTGACATGGCTCAATGCACTGCTTGTGAAATGGCATAAGGTATTATGGCAAAACTAAATGGCTGTAAAAACAAAATTTGCATAATACTATGGTCATACTACATATATTTCCCTTCAGAAACATTTATGCAGCTAAAGTATTATGCAAATTCCTAATGGGGGTTGGCTTAGATAAATCTATGGGTGCTTTCTGAGACCTAATAGATGTTTAAACAAGTGTTCAATAAGCAATTGATAATAATATTCAGAGAAATGTTATATTTCTGGTCTGTACTTGCTGTAAATATTAGCTTAAAATGTGAAGGACAAGTAAAAGACATTTTTTCCAGTTATAAAGTATTTATTTGTTTTTCCATTCATATGTAGATAAAAAATAATATCTATGGCAGAGCTCATCTACAAAAGAGGGATGAAAGATGATAACCAAACTTTACTTTTGCTTTAATCAATGGCTGATAATATTTTTATTTTTATTAACAATAATAATAATGTTATTATTCTTCTTATTAACCTGTCTGAATGAAGAGGATGATTTTTATAGAGAACAAACAACAGAATTTTCTAGACACTTCTAGGAGAAACTTGAAGCAATCTAGAGGCAGGCATATCTGCAGCATATAATTTGTACCATACATTATACTATTTTTTGTCAATAGTATAATTTGTTCATATTTTAGTATTTATATATGGCAGGTACTAAAGTAGATCATCTATTATGCTATCTAGTTTAATATGCAGAGCACATTTACTGATGAGGTCAATGAGATACCTATTGATTATGAGGCCCTGATCACACAACCAAATGATGACAGATCAAGGACTACCTGAATCTGAAGCCCATATTCTAATGGCTTTATATAATCTTTTGTCTTTATAACATTCAGATCCCAAATGATTTAACTGGGCCATACACATTTAGGTTTAGATAAAATAAGTAATCAGTAAGCATATTATTCATCTCTAGCACTGAATTAAATACTTTCTCAATAATTCTGTGGGATGTTTTCTATGGCCCAAAGAACTTAAACAACTTCCTCAAGATCTTATAGTCAGAGTGCAAAGATCATGCTTAATTTGTAAATGTTCCTTTTTCAAGTTTATCACAACCTCTGAGAATTCAATGGATACTCACCCAGTGAAAGCTTCAGTGTTTCTTTTTTTTTAAATTTTTTATGTTTATTTATTTTTGAAGCAAAGAAAGAGTGTTAGCGGGGGAAGGGCAGAGAGAGAGGGAGACACAGAATCCGAAGCAGGCTCCGGGTTTTCACCTGTCAGCACAGAGCCCGATACACTGTGCTGTGCATCTCACAGCCCGTGAGCTGTGAGATCATGACCTGAGCCGAAAGTCAGACACTTAACTGACTGAGCCACCTAGGCGCCCCAAAAGCTTCAGTGTTTCTAATGCTGCCGTAAAAAATATCAGGTTTGTGTTTGTATAATTTAGGTTGATTTGGGGTAGTGATTTAAACAGATCAGCAGACTTTATTTCAGTCAGTTATGAAAAATTTTTAAAAAACTAATCGTTATTTTCTCAGAGATAATGACAGTAAAATAAAATGTCATAGAATAGCTGTCCCCTGCTGTTAGATAAGTGCCAAGGTAAAACCAATTATTTATTTGATAGTCACTATCTTACAGAAAATAAATACTGGAAAATCACAGAGGTTTGTTTTTTTTAAAAAAAAGCTGAAGATTTTCATTCTATAACAACTGAATATCATAAGATGAAGCACTTCATACTAAATCATACTAAATGATTGATCAGCTACAAATTTAAATATTATAGAAATAATATATATGTATCTCAACATTCACACTATTCTAATATTTCCTTCAGTTCTTTCCTTCTTTACAGAGTTTTTACAACTCCTAATTCTCTGAAGTCTTGCAGACTTCACAAAATGTAAGTGATCCCTAAATCAACCATACATTTCTTAGCAGAGATGAACTTTTGTTTCTATTTTTCCAAGGAGAGATATACAGGAGGATTTATGCCTGTGTTCAGTGAAGAGGAATTAAGAAGCAGTTTTGATGCCTTAAGTTTTGTCCCTAACCTATTTGTCCCTAACCCAAAGGCTATCACCCACCACAAAAAAAAATTAAAAACAAAATTCCATATTGTTTCTATATACAGGGTGATAAATCAAGCACTTGAAATGTTACCATGCAGGAGATGATACTTTTACCTAATTTTCAGATCTGCATTTGAAAATGTATTGTTTTTTAAGTTAAAAAGTCACAGCTGGTCCTGATTTTCTTCCTAGCAAATTCCTGAGCTTTGTTTTTAGACAGTACTGAAATGCTAGAATCAGGTTAGATTTCCAGATATCAGAGTTTGACAAAAGGATGGAGCAGTACTGCAAGGCAAGGGCACAAAATAATATTTCAGCAATAGTTCCAAAGATAAGATTGAATATTTTAAGGTAAAGACTCAGAATCTAGAATAAGATAACGAGAAAAAAAATAGGTGTACATGAATGCACACTTATTTTGCATGTCCGCACAGGTACACACACACACACACACACACACACACACACACAGGTAAGAGATGACAGTCACATGTTCACTGGACAGTTAAAGGTGGTTCCTAGAGATGTAGCTTAAGATATAACCTCTAGCCCATCCTCTGTGGTTCCCATTACCATATGTTTTAGGTGGGGAAGACAGCAGTAATGAATGACTCATATGCTTTTGTAGAAAATAAGTTTGACATCACTTCATGGAAGATACTTTTTTTCCTAGTAATAAGTAAGGAGAGTCTGTTTCTAACTTTCTTACCTGACTTTTTTCACTTATTGCAGGTATGGGTTATGCAAGAAGGTATCCAATGATGGAGAACAGAGTTAAGGAATATGGGTCCCATGGTAATTCAGATAAAAATGTGTCAATATTGTGTCCTTCTCTTTATCATATTTATTAGGAACAAGAATATACAAGAGCGATGTCATGACACACATGGGATGTTCTAAGAGCAAGAGGAGCAGATGTCTAAAACTATTAAAAAAATATTGTATGGGCAGAGATCTATGGTGATGCCTTAATTCAAAAGGACACATTTTATAAAAAAAACAAATTTAAGATTAGAATTTATACAAGATAGACACAATCTAGTGGCCAGCAGGCTAAATGGGGCCCACAGATGCCTTACATTTATGCTGTGCCATGTTTAACCAAGTTTTAATTTGAGTGTCTCTAGTCAGGAAGCAGTTGCCATAATTCACAGAAGGTGCCACCTGTCCACTTACCATGTTTAACAGCCTGGCCCCTAAAATCATTTGAGGTGTCCCTTCTATTATAGGTACAAGGGTGCTTCTGATGTAGACAAAGTCAGGGTTCAAGGCTTGGTGAGTGGGGTACAGAATGGATTTCAGCCCTAATACACCTTCTGTACAGTGTGTGATCCTCACAACCATAAATAATGTCTGTTTTCTCAAACCATGAACCTTCAATTATAGGCTTTTGTCAAACACTATTTTCTGCAGTTATTAAAACAATATATTTTCCCATATAAAATTGTAACACTGAACAAATCTATTCAAACAATACAACACTCTGTCCTCCATGAATTTCAGATATGTCCAACCCCCTACCACTCCATTAAGGATCACTAATGTATAAAATGCATTAGAAGACAAGTCTAAATATATTGAACTGTGTTGATTTCCACAAAAAGTTTGTGTTTTTTTTTTTTGGCCTTAATATAGTTTTTACTATTAGATGCCTTCCTTTTATTATGTGATTGGAAAACATCTGACCCTGTTAATCTTGTTGATAGACCCACAGGGGCCTACAATAACCACTCACTGCCTCTTTTGGAAAGCCTTCCATTCCTCCATTAGAACATCATGTGTTACTATAACATTTGGCAATATCTAGTAAATTCAACACTGTTTACAACATGCAGCTGTGTTTTATTCCTAAATACAGGAAAGTAATTGTGAACAACTTTAAACTACCAAGAAAAATTCTTACGACTACTAATAAAATGCACCTATTATTCAATAGGAAATAACCCAATTGAGGAATCTTTTTTTTTTTGATTGATCTCATTTTGTTTTATAGTTCTAAGAAACTAATGGAAATATGCACAGAGCTGTTTTTTTTTTCTTTAAAATCTAGATGTTGCTAAAATTCCCATCAAACACAGTAGGTTGATGACAGGTACAAGGAAATGGCAGACATTTAAATGATCCAAATTATAATTGGTAATTAGCTCCCAAATTATTCTTGTCTTTTTCAGTTGAAAAGAAGACATTTTTACAGTTATGTAATTACCACAAAGAAATATAAATATCTTATTCAGACCTAATATTCATGTGGAATATAACTTACAGTACCTGAAAATGTGTATTTGCCTATATTATGAAAGAAATATATATATAAGGCATTTTAATAACCTTGAAATGAAATTTCCTTTTAAAAGTTATGCCATTATAAATAAGGGTCCTTGGAAAAGACTAGCATCATAAACTATCATTATAAATTGTTAACTTTATCTAGAACATCTCTGTACTAGGGAAATTTATTTCTTCTGTGTGATTTCAGCTACTGTACACATTTTTCATTTTAGTCACGCTGTTCTGCTAATCAAAACTAGCAATATAATCTAGAGAGATCTGGGGAATTAATTAGGTACATCTCATTTCTACTCTGCTAATCTCTATGTCTTCAGCTTAGGGAAAAGTAGTCCATCATTGACTGATAAACCAAGGAGATTCTATTTGCTTTATAGAAGGATCTGCTAAAAAGGCTGGCTATGGTTTATAAATCTTATAGTCCCATTCTGACATAGCAACACTTGAATACTGACCTTGAAATGGAAAGCATTACATTCTGTATGGAAATCAAGTAGAGGTATCACCACAGTAGCTGATTTTATTTATATGATTTGTCAGTTTTAACCAGAGACAGACAGAGGGAGAAGTATTAATTGAAGCTACAGGGGAAAGAAGACACAGAATCTCAAAGGACTTGGAAAGATACATAATGATCATACCTCTTCTAACTACAAACAATTTGAATGAAGACATGACAAATCTATCTGCTGCTAACTTCAACAAAATTAGTCTTATCCATAAGTCTTGAAACATAAATCCAGGTTATTCCTTTTTTAGTTGAAGGGGAATGTCTGAAAAGGGAAAAGGACAGTTTTTTTCTTCCCCAGGGGTCAGAAATATCCCAGCAATCAAAGATGTTGTTCTTTCTAACCCAAATTTGATAACTTGGAAGACATGTTACAATAAATGGATAGATGCCATAGGTGTATCATGGATCCTTAAGATGACAATGAGAGTTCAGTGTAATAATTCTCTAAAGTTTGGGTAGGGGCGCGTGGGTGGCTCATTCCGTTAAGCATCTGACTCTTTATCTCAGCTTGGGTCATGATCTCACAGTTTGTGAGTTCAAGTCCAGCATCAGGCTCTGTGCTGACAGTTTGGAGCCTGCTTGGGATCCTGTTTTCCCTCTCTGTGCCCCTTCCCTGCTTGCTCGCACTCTCTCTCTCTCTCCCCCCCCAACAAACAAACAAACAAACTTAAAAAAATGAAAGTTTATTTTTTTTTCTTCTTCTTCTTTTTTTTTTAAACTTTATAGTTTATTGTCAGGTTGGTTTCCATATAACACCCAGTGCTCTTCCCCACAAGTGACTTCCACCAAGACCATCACCGCCCTTTACCTTTTCCCCTTCCCCTTCCCCCCTCAGTTTGTTTTCAGGATTCAAGAGTCT
>CM053572.1:92687699-92705649 GCA_028646485.1 Cryptoprocta ferox | reverse complement strand
GCATGGTCTGGCGTCAGGTCAGGTCTCGGGGGCTGTTCTCTCCGAGGCCCCGCCTTGGTGGTTGCGGGGAGAAGTATGGCACCGCCTCAAAGCTTTGCCGGAACCAAGCATTGCAACCGCCCTTCTGAGTCCGATCTCCCTGTGCCGCGGGCGAGCCAAACTGTATTCTCCAAGCTCCGCCTCACTTCCAAATCCCAGTCCGTGCAGTTCAACACCGTCACCGGGGATGAGATGCGTTCCCGCTGGTGGCCGGCCTCCTGGCAGGCTTGCGCCACCCTTTTCGCGGAGCCCTCGCTGCAGCTTTTCAAAGCTCCCGCTGCCGCTGCGCCCAAGGAAGAACTCGCCGGCCAGATGGGACGGATTTCTCTCCCGGCGCCCGGCAGATATATATGGGGAGACAGGCGAGTTTTTCCTCCCTTAGAGATGGTTCTAGGTGCATTTCACGTCTCTCTTTCTCTTCCCCTGGTCTCTCCGGGGCACAGCGCGCTTTCCCTGTGTTGGGCTCGGGGGCTCCTTTCCCCTTTACCACCGGGAACCACCCGTCCCCTAATTTCCCAGATCACAGTCACTCACTCAGGCATCTTTGAGGTTGTCTTCTTTCTGGCGTCTGTTTCTTCCTTCCCTCACTTGCAAATCCAAGTTTTATCCCTTCAGTCCTTCTCAGTTCAATCCATACGGGCGTGCGCGGATTACAGAGCTCCTTGCTCTTCCGCCATCTTGTCCTCCCTCAAAAAAATGAAAGTTTAGGTAGTTGAGTTCAGTAATCTGGAATCTGATTGTATTCCACTCACTGTACACACCCCCAGTAAAGGAACCAACTTTTTTCTTGGTTGTTAAATGTTAACTAACTGGTATTTGTATTCCTGTGTGTGCTTTCTTTAAACATTTTTTTAATGCTTATGTTTGAGAGAGACAGAGTACAAGAGGGGAGGAGCAGAAAGAGAGAGGGAGACACAGAATCCAGAATCTAAAGCAGGCTCCAGGCTCCAAGCTGTCAGCACAGAGCCAGACATGGGGCTCAAACTCAGGAACTGTGATATCATGACCTGAGCTGAAATTGGACACTTAACCTTCTGAGCCACTCATGCACCCCATCCTTAGTGTGCTTTCTTAACCAAAATACATATTAACTTTATTTGTCTTGGCAGTATTTACTTTAAGAAATTATAAGCATTTGCAATTTAAATAAATTACAGTTTTAAAATTTAAAAAGGATAGCAATTTTTGAAAAAATATTATTTCAAGTAATCAGGACATAGGGCTTATATTTGTAACATGAACACCATCCTCTCAGATAACTGTCCTAAAATGCAGTGTAGTGGTGTGTGTGTGTGTGTGTGTGTGTGTGTGTGTGTGTATGCTGGAGGTTTTCATGTGGAGGGACAGGAAAGAGTGAAAGAGAAAGGGAACATGATAGAGACACCCAGGAGTGCTCTTGAGGGCCTGGGTCACACTGCTGACTCCCAGGGCAAGGAGGACTCCTGTTTTGGCCCATCCTGGAGGGGGGCTGTGGCTGTCTTCTAGCCAACAGTTTAGTGTCTTTAAAGTGGTTCTCAAATATTTCCCTTTCAATTATTAGAAAAACATTAATTTCAATCACTCAGGAGTCCAACATAATGCAGATATGTTTTATAATTTAGGGTGTAAGAAGTGGCATTTGCCACTGCACTATATACTTAAACAAGGTTAAAATGGTAACTTTTATGTTGTGTATATTTTGCCAAAACAAAAAATAATAATTATTTAAAAAAGAAGCAATGCAATAAATAAAGTAAAATAACAATTTGATAAATTTTTAGAATCACTTGTTCATAATATCTAATTCTAAGAAACGGCCCAAACTCTCATCTCCTAGTTACCAAGAGGTCTGTAGAATTTTTTCACACAAATGGAGTGGTTTTTATTTAAAACTTATTTTCAAATTTTACCATCTCTAGCAGTTTTAGAGAGCTGGCTTTTCACATCCTTTTGTTTTTGTTGTTACTTCCTACCCTGCCAATAGCAATTATATGGCAGTGGTAAATTGAACACAGAGATATTAAAGTCCTGACAAGTTCATTTCACATTTTTTTTCTACAGTTGTAGCTTCTTAAATCCAGTTTCCAACAGAATATAATAAAATTGTGAGTTTCATGTTTCCTTTGAAATTGGGAGTAACATTGTTACCAGCCCTGAGAAATTTGTTCTCCTTCTAGTAATGGATCATTTTCACCACTCGAGTTGAGTAAGCAATGTCCCAATCTTTAGTCTGATTTTCCTAGAGACTATTTTTGCATTGCCAGAATAGAAATGGCCCCAGAGCAGTGAATTTATGGCTCCATAATGAATATGGTTAGTCCACAATCTCATGCCAAGTACATGTTCATATCATCTTTATGACCCACATAATATATCACAGAGCTACAGGCTGAAAAGAAACTAATTAACCTTTAATGAGATGAGGACACTGTAGGACAGTTGGCACTAGAGAAGGGCTGAAATTCCCACACCGAGACATTCACCTGGGCTCCATGCCACTGTAGATCTACTACCTCTGTTTGGCGCCAGCCTTCTTTACACTATGAAGTCTGTCCACAAAAACAAAGCAAAATAAGTCAAAATGTTACCCAAGAGAAGCCTATCTAGCTGGGCTAATATAGAGAATATGGAAATAAGTAAAATGTCTAATACAACTGTCCTGAACATCTTCTCTAGTTAAAGGAAATTATACACTTTGTAACCTCATCACAGACTTGCTTTAAAGGACTTTAACCATGCAGGTATGAAATTAAAGGAACATTCTCAAACCAAAAAGTGACATTAATATGCTCACTCTTAATCATGATGGGACATAACACAGTTTCAATACTGTTTGATTCATATTAAATTTCAGTTGAAGATAAAGATTCAGTGAGTTGATCTATATACCCAGTTTTAGGATTCACATAATTTCTGAAATTGTGGGTAAGGATTGGTTGTCTGACAAATGTGCAAAAGAATATTGTTCACAGACTGTTTATTAATGTTTAGAAAGTCGAGAGAGAAGTCTCTTCTGAATACTTTGACCTTCATTCTAATTATGAGTTGACAGTTATTCTAGAAAGAAAATGCGGAGGCTGTAAAACATCTTTCTCTTTGTATTGATCTTTCCATTGAATCTGGATGAACATTTTTATCCGGTGGCACATTAATATGGGAAACAGGCATTTATCTGAGAAAGAGCAATGATGTCATCCAGGCTATCACCTGTTCAGTTTTACATGTGTAAGAGGGGAGAATTCAGCTTCCTTCTCTTAGCTCAAATCAGGCTGTAGTAAATAATAATGAATTAAAATCCTTCCTTTTATTTATCACACTTAAGTAAGACCAATTCTCAACTGTTGTTTGTAAACTGCATGCATGTTATATGATAGCATTAAGATTATTAAGGCCTTAAGTTTTAAGGACAGCTTAATCTAGAAATAATGATATTACCTTACTACCAAATGACTCATATTTTTAGAGCAAATTTCCTTCTCTTCTTAATTCCTGTATCTTCTCAGATCTAGTTTTGAAGGCTATACCACTAATACTTTGTTTTTCCCAAAACAGTATGCTTTTCTGATTACTAGAAATATTGGCTTCTCTGAAGTTTATTTAGAAGAATGGAAGAGCATGACAGGACTTTTAAGTTAATAGTAGAAGAAAACATGCTAACAGTTTTAAACCATTGTGGTCATATCTATAGTGGCAGTTATGTGTAGGGAGGAATTATAATCCCAGGATGAAATAGTCTGTAGTTTCAATGTACTTGTAGAAGAATACCTCCACCTCCTATCACCACACACGTGAACGAATAATACTTATTATTTAATGGAAACTTGACCACTGAAGGGGAAGGGAAATTTACTGACTATATTTTATATCTGTTAGGAATATGGATTATTAGAGTTACATGTAAAGGGTTCTGAGCAGTCATTCTGGTTCAGTGGTTCTCAGGATTTAGACATAAGAATCACCCAAAGAGGTGATTGAAAGTGAAGATATGCTAGGGTCCACCTTAAGAAATTGTGAATTAGTGGACCTGGCATGAGACCCACGAGTCTGCCTTTTAAATAAGCATCCCAGGTACTTCTGATGTAGGTGTTCCATGGGTCAATGAAGTTCCATGGGTCTTTCATTAAAGAATATGAGTTCTAAGGGGCGCCTGGATGGTTCAGTCGGTTGAGCGTCTGACTTCGGTCAGGTCATGATCTCGCGGTTCGTGGGTTCAAGCCCCGCTTAAGGCTCTGTCCTGACAGCTCAGAGCCTGGAGCCTGTCTTCAGATTCTGTGTCTCCCTCTCTCTCTGACCCTCCCCTGCTTGTGCTCTCTCTGTCTCTCAAAAATAAATAAGAAACATAAAAAAATGTAAAAAAAAAAGAATATGGTTCTGAATCCTAAAGTAAATAGGACATGAGGAGGTTCTTGTAGTCTTGGAATTAGGTTGTGGCAGAACCCCTTCTCTTGAGGCTGTCACTTAGAAAGACAATGAGGGACAATTGCTGAGGGACAATGCTGATTTCTTGGGAGGAGCTACACAATTTGCATAAAACCCAGCAGTTATGTTAAGAGAGAAAGGATGAAATTCAGATGTAGACTTCTCTGAATAAGAACTGCCTGACTCTGTCACCAAGGCTCTGAAACAGGAAAGGACAAAGAGACCTCTAAATGAAAAACACCTATGATGAAAAAAATGGTTAGGTATCTGAGCATAAAATAAAAATCTCAGAATTTGTAGCAAAGAGTGACTAATATTGGGTTGTCTTCAGGATCCATGTCAGTAATTAAACAATTGAATACTTCTACTTTTGGACATGGTAAATTTCCAGGATTTATGGATATTTATAAGAAAGTGAAATGAAGCCTAAATATATATAGAGAGAGTATACTATCCCTGCTAATTGGGACAGATCAGTGATCAAATGATTATTAGGAAAAATAAAATAAAGTTATCCCTAGTTTATGAAGTAGTTCAGACAATATACAGAAGCTTAAAGAAGGAGAGGAATGAGCCTGAGTTTATTTCACTCCTCTTTTCTACTGGCTAATTCACTAGGGTAAGGCAAAGAGTATCTGCTCTAACTTTTAGGTCAAGAGGAATGTCTATATGAATTCTAGCAATGCATTCATTTTAATAAAATTTGATCACCATGCAATAATTTTGAATAATTTGCATCGCTTGCTATTTAGAACTTTTACTGTCACTTAAATTTATATCAAGATGACTAATTTGATAAAGATACACCAAAAACTGATTATTTTTATTATGTTTTATCAACTTTCTTGGTCCTGTAAATAAAAAACACCAGGGTAATTGTCTTTCTTATTCCTTCTTACAAAAATCCCTCTTCATCTTAAAACTTCAGCTTTACCTGTGTCTTTATTTTTCTGCAAGGTATTTCTCTATCTTATAATTTATATTCAACAAGTGTCATTAGAATACAGCCACATCCCCTTATTTATATGTTGTCCATGCCAGCTTCCATACCATAGCAATGGACTTAACTACTTGTGACAGAAACTACATGACCCACAGTATTTACTCATGGTGCTTTACCAAAGAATTTGTTACCACTGTTTTAGAATGTCTAGTTGTTCTTTTATATGGATTCCAAGCCTCTGTTTAAATTCTCCATCTCTTCATTTTTTACATCTTTTCTTAAGTTATTTTAACATTTTTATAACAATTATTTTAAAAATCTTTTCCTACTATCTCCAACAACTTGACTGTTGTCTCCAACAATTTCTAGGTCTGCTTCTATTGTTTGGTTTTTATCTTGATTTATTATCATATTTTCCTGACTCTTTTCAAGTCCCAGCTTAAAAAAATAATATTCCAGTAATTGTTTTTAAAGAATAATAGTGACTAAAGTTATGTTACTTTTATCCAGAGAGGATTGGCTCTTTTCTTTATTAGGCAGATAATTTGAAGGGTCATTTGTATTCAAACAAATTAATCTGTGTTGGGCCTGAGATTCTTTTTTAGTTAGACACAGCCCACATGTATTTGAAGGGCAAGCTCTATAGTGTGTTTGTCATGGTATCTGTCCTCTATTGGCACTTTTTCTTCTAAGCACCATGAGGCTTCACTATTCACTCTTTCGCCATAGCCTTCTCTGGTTTTTGGTTGATATCCTGGCATGTTGCTGCCTTGTGTTGCCTGAAACATTGCCTTTTGGCGGTTTTAAGCTTAACTATTTAGCTTCCTACCTCACACAAATTCAAAACCTGGCAAAGAGAGCATCCATGTATATTTTGTAAACCCCTTCCTTTAGAATAACTTTGATGCCAAAGTATTATGAGACCAGGAGTCATTTCACTGTGCTTTTTGCTAGCCCCCAGATTTCTGTACTGTGATAACACTCAGCAAATTTCCTTTTGGGAAAACCAGATGTATATTTGGGACCTCTCTAGATTTCAATCTGTCATGCAAGAAAACATGACCCAAACACTCATCAGTTTTCTCTTTCTCCCTTTAGAGTCCTTCTGCCTCTGGTTAGGGATCCTCAGTCTCAGCCTTTTTCTCCAGAGGACAAAATCCAGCTGGTGATCTCAACTTGTCCAGGAAAACTCTTCTCTCTCTAGAATTTAATTCATATTGTCTTATCTGGTTCCACAGCTGTACATTGTTTTTAGAAGTATGATTTTTATAATTTTCTCATTTTCTGCACTTGCAATGAAAACGGAAATCCCAAAATAAGTATAATCCTAACTGCCATATTTAAGAACTTGAACAATATATGCTCCAACTTACCTTTCTGCCTCTCTCTGTTACGACTCCCCAGGTCACCTGCTATGCTACGGCAAAATTGGATTTTTTAGTGTTTTTAATAACACACCAAATTTTCCTGCCTCTGAGTCCCTGTTCATGCTGGTCTAAGCAGCTCATGCCCACTGGAATTCTGTATGTTCTCAACGTCTCACTTCAAACATCATTATTTTATGCAGTCTTTTTTAAAATTCTCATTTGGAAATAATGTCTCCCTGCTTTAAAATACTTTCTAGATGTATTTTACCTTCCTTATAATACATAACATTTTGTATTATCTTCTCTCTTTAAAAAAATCATCCTATTCCTCTCAAAACACAGATTATAATGCTTTTTACCTAAAATGTAGCCAAGTACTTACAAGTAAGGTTTGTGCTTAAATCACTTTATAGATTCTTAAGTATTTTGCACATAAAATGTTGAGAAAGCAACTGATAACTTGACACATCCCTGTTATATCATGACAGTCTCTGCTTCTGTGTTAGGCATAGAACAGCGTTTTTAAAAATAGCTTCACTGAGGTACAATTGACTTAACAATGCACTATACATATTTGGTGTATACTATTTGACACAAGTATATTCCCTTGAAAGCATAACCACCATCAAGATAATGTACATACCTATCACTGCAAAGTTTTATCATTTGTAATCTCTTCCTTGCATTCCCACACCTAAAAACCTCCCATAACCACTGATTTATTTTCTGTTACTAAAGATTAATTTGTCTTCCTGAATTTTGTATAAACAGAATCATACAGTGAGTACTCTTTTCAGTTGGTTTGTTTCGGTCAGTGAAATATTTTGATAATTATACATGTTGTTGCATGTTGATAATACTTGGATTGCTTTTATATCGTGGTTATTACAAATAAAGCTATTATTTAGCTTTATTTATTTATATTTTAATTAATTAATTAATTAATTTATAATTTATTGTTATTACAATAAAGCTTGAACATTCATGTACAAGTCTATATGTGGACACATGTTTTCATTCTTCTCAAGTAAATACCTAGAATTAGAATGACTGGATCATACGGTAGATTTCTGTTTAACTATTTAAGAGGCTGTAAGTGTTTCATTTTGCCCCTTTAAATTCCTACTAACAATTTATGACAGTTTCAGTTTCTCCAATCCTTGGTATGGTAAATCTTTTTAAACTATTCTAACAGGTATGTAGAGTAGTATCTCATTGTAGTTTCACTTTGTGTTTCTTTAGTGATAAATGACATCATTTTTTATATGGGATTATTTGTCACATATTCATTTTCTAACAAGGTAAACACACACACTCGTACAAACATACCGAGCCACTGTTGATTCAACCCTAATTAGTTTCCTGCTCCCAAATTGTCCAGTTTCCCTATTTTAGGAACATGTAGTTGGAATTTAAAAGAGATTTAATCTCTTTGAGTGACTAAACATGTAACATGCTATCCAAGACACTGTGAGTAACCTTGGTTCTTCCTAAGTCTTTGAAGCAAAGAAGCTAATTTTCAGGGAGAGAGAGAGAGAACAAAATATTTATTTCAAGAAAGGGAGAGATGGAAGAGATATGCAGAATACTGTTTGGATTCCACACATCTGTCTAAATTCCAGTTCCCATTATTCCCGAATCCCAACTGTTTTCTGACCTCAGGTCTCAAGAAGTACTACTTTCTTCTTGTTGACTTAATATAGCTCCAGTTGTCTCCTGTAATTTTTAACCAAAGTAATTCACACACACACTCAAGAAATGCTTATTTAATTCACTAAATATCTCTGCAGTGTTGGCAGTAGGTTTTAAAGGTTGAGTGATTATTTTAGAGCAATTCAAACATTTATTCTTTAGTAAGATGCCATATTTAGCGAGTATAATTTCACTGCATATAAATATACCATACTTCATTGTTTTAATTTTGAGTTGATAATAATAACTCCTGTATATAGTGTTTTCACAGGATTAATGGTTGGTTAGGGTTAATGGCTCTCAGCTATGCCATGGGCCATCAACTCTTCTCAGTTGGCCATTAATCCCCAGGAAATGCCTTGTACCTCAATCATTATGGTTTAATTAGGTCATTAAGAAGCTGCTGGTTAATTGCCACATTACAAGCATCAAGAGAATGGGCAGGTGGCTGCAAAGACCAGAAGAATCACCGCAATCATAAAAAAAATGACAACAAAAAAAGTAATTCACACACACACATGTGTGTATAGAATAATTAGAAAATTTTTCTGTTTTACATGATAATTTTTAATTAAGATGTTTAAATGATTATAATTGTTTGAATGAGAAATGTAATTGTATTAATAATCCCTGAAGAAGATATCAAGTTTCAAATTTTATAAGAATAAATGGCTAAAAATTTCCTAAGTGTGATTTAATATTAGAATGTAGAATTGGAATAGTTTCAAATCTAGATGTTGCATCAAGTAGCTATCTTATCTTAGTGAAACCCTTTTTTTATGGATCTCCGTTTTCTCCTCTATAAAATGGGAAAGCAATGCTAAAATTTGGGGTGTGCTGAAATTTGTTAAAAATTTAATTATTGAAAATACACTTAAGCTAAGAAAAATTTAAGTTTTGTAGAAGAAATAGACTTCTATTAAATCCTGTTTATCTTACAAACTCAAATTGAGATATAAAATTATATTTTTCATAATTCACCAATATCAAGAATAAAAATCTTCACTATACATCACATAGATATTAAAAAGATGATAGGAGAACATTATGAACAACTTTATATCACTAATTTTCACAATTTGTATGAAATAAACAAATTCTCTGAAACTATCAAAGCTTTCATAGGAATAAATAGATAGCAAACATACGTCCCATACGTATTAAAGAAATAAAATTTGTGGTAAAAACTTTTCCCAGAAAGAAAAGTCCACAACCAGATGGCTTCAGTGAACATTTAACAAAGAAATTATAGTGTGCCTGGGTGGCTCAGTCGGTTAAGCATCTGACCTGCTCAGGTCATGATCTCACGGTTGGTGAGTTCAAGCCCCGCATCGGGCTCTGTGCTGACAGCTAGCTCAGAGCCTGGAGCCTATCTTCAGATTCTGTGTCTCCCTCTCTCTCTGACCCTCCCCTGTTCAATCACTCTCTTCTCTCTCTCTCTCAAAAATAAATAAGACATTTAAAAAAATTAAAAAAAACAAATAAATTATATTTATTCACACAAATTTTTCCTAAAATGTATATCTAGACACATGTCCTTCTAGTCCCTTTCTTCTGGAAGAGAATTTGTATAAGAAGAGTCATTAGTTTGAATTTGGTAAATATAATTCTTCAGTTTTGACACTAAGGCTTTACACTGATGGGAGAATAGCATACAGTTTCTTTCAAAAGAAAAGATTATTAAATAAAGATAAATACCAATATCAACACTGAGTATTAAAAAATGTGAATGAACTTCAGGATACAAACTACTGACACCATACAATATAAAAAGAGTATAAGAAGGAATCATATTGTATTAATATAAAAAATTTGCTTTCTCATGATATGACACTTAGGAAATTATAAATGAACTATTTTTCTAAAATATAACATAAATTGTGAGGACCAAATAAATAACTGAGCAAATGTTTAAGGATATTTTTTGTTCATTTTTCAATGTAGAAACAAATATATCTTAAAGTTAATTTAATTAAAAACCATTTATTAAATGCTCATTATCTATCAGGTACTATGAGAATTTATGCTGGGAAAACAAGATGAAATCAAAGAAATTTTGAGAAACTAGATTGTTTTCTCAATCCATATTTTCTGAATGACACTGTTCATCACATTCTTATTCATTAAACAGTGCTGCTATTTGGTTGTATACGTTACACTGGGAAACACTTTGTGCCCACGAGACCATTACTCTACACACGTCTGTAATGCAGATAATAATAATTGACAATCTCAGGACCAGAGAGAGGGGAAATACATTGGAAGGTTTCTGTTAATTAGTTAACGTGGCCATTAGGGCAAAGGCATGTCTGAATTATAAGTTGTTTAGAACTCAAAGGAATAAGAGTTCTAAATTTTTTTAGCCTAGAGAAGAGTTCAGTCTAGAAAAACTATGAACCTAGTTGGAAATCTGTTCTATGATATGAGAAATCTCTCCACAGTACATTATTCTTTCTACTAAGATTTTACAGGCTAAAAGAAAGTTGATATTTGGGGGCAAGGAGGGTAAGAGATGCCACATCCTTTTACTAACTTCCAGTGTATCATGAGGCTGACACTAGAATGTACTCAAATACTCATTTTAGCAATATGTGAGTACATACTATGTGACAGTATGTGTTCTAAGTCTTGGAAACACAGTGGTGAACAAGACAGAGTAGATTAGCTCTTATAATACTTATATTCTAGTGGGGAAAGAGAAAACAACAAATAAACAAATTTACTTTCAAAGAGTTTTAACTACCATGAAGTGAAAAAAAAGTAGTAAGTTTAGATAATTTACATTGGGTCATCAGGGAAGACTTCTGTGAAGTGCCATTTGAGCTGGGATTTTAATGTACGGAAGTCAGCCCCGTGAAGATCAGCAGGAGTGATCATTCTGAAGGTGGAAGGATTGGTTGCTGCACAAGTAGTGAAGATGAAATGAAAAGATGCATCTGGATAGAACGTAGTGGGTGAGAGAGGAGCAAGATGAGGTGAGATCGAGGAGGTGATTGTAAGCAGCTGAGGAGTTGGGGCTTTCTGCCAAGTGCATTTGCAAGCCATGTGAGAATGTTGAGCCACTGGAAATAAGAGTATGAAATCTCAGGAAGAAGTCAAGGCAGACAATAGAGATTTGGGTGTCATTGACAGAATCGTCATATTTAAGATCATGAGATTGAATGAAAATGTGTAAATAGAGAACAGAAGTAGCCCCAGGATAGGGAAGGAGGCTATTCCTACAATGTGAGTATGTGCTCTGAAGATCTGTGAGCACTGGTCTTAATTCTTTTATATTTTAGTCAAGTTTAGGGAGGGGAGGTTAGAGAAGATGGATAGTTACCAGAAGCTTCATTAGGAAGGTAGGGTTCAGTTTGGGAAGTTTGAGAATTAATAGCAGCCCTAGAGAACAGAGTTGAATTCTACATGTAGGACAGAGATTTGTCCTCCGTTTGTTTCTGCCACGTTGGAAACAACAAATTTGCCTGAAGCTTGTCATAGTATAGGCATGGAGAAGCCAACTTCCTGCCTAAGACATCAGCCTGAGGGCTCTTCAACCTGGAATCTCGGATTGCTTTCTCCACACCTTGGAGGCCATTCTTTGAGGGGAAATGCACTGTTATCTCCCTTGATGCATAGTACAATATTCAGCAGCTCTTAGCAATTATATTCAGATAAATTGCATTTGCTCCTTTGTGAATTTTTTTCTTTAATTCTAGCAGATACCACAATTGTGTTTTAATTTTTAAAAATGTTTATATTTGTTGTCATAAATGGTTCTTCTTTATCAACCTTTTTTTCCCTATTAGATTAGAAATAAAAAGAGCAAACTTAAGGCAGACACAGCAGAGGCTACTATTTACAGGACTTAAATGCTCTTTCCTAGTGTTGGAGTTTCCACCAACTTTGCAATATCTTTCCTTACAGTTCCAGATAATCCTTCCACCTTTAAGATGGCCCTCTGGCTAATGTTGACCTGGCTACAACTTTAGAAATTACTAGTTGGCCAGAACTAGAAATTACTAACCTTGTCAGCTCAGAAAAGTTGCAGGCTAAAAAGCTTCTGAAAGCCATCATTACCTCTGCTGTCTTCCCAAAGAAAACCAAAGCAGTAAAAACCACAAATCAAAGTCCAAACAATAAAACAGAAAACACTCTCCACTTTGAGAAAAGACCAAATTTAATGGAGGGAGTTTGTTATCCATGTACGGAATGGCTGAGAAGCCAAACAGGGAATGATTGGATAGTCAATAATGTTCATCAACAGCAGGGGACCAGTCATCCCAGGGCTGGAAGGTTGAAGAGAGGGTATGGTGTTACTGGAACCTAAAAGTGGTGCTTTAAGTGGCTACTGATGCTGTCCAAAGCAGAGAGAGGAGGATACATATCCAGGTTTCTCTCTTTCTCCATCTCTTCAATTTGCCATCAGTGTCTCCCATTGGCCAAATCCTGATGGAAGCAATTGGTAGAGGAGGCTGGGAAATGCAAGCTGCAGAGATTAGCCCCATTGCCATAGGGAGGAGATAGGCCATAGGGAGGAGAGTAGGGGAAGGGGAAGGAATGGTTCTGAAAGCAAACAGGCCTGGGACTACTACAGAGCATTCTAGATTATAGTTCAAGAAACTCTAGAACTACTCTTTATATCATAAGGGTCAATGTAGTTAAAAATATGCACTATATGAGCCTGGGTGGCTCAGTCTGCCAAGTGTCTGACTTTTGGTTTCTGCTCAGATCATGATCCGAAGATTCCTGAGATCGAGCCTGATGGCTGGGAGCCTGGTAGGGATTCTCTCTCTTCCTCTCTCTCTACTCCTCCTCCACTCCGCTCGCATGTTCTCTCTCAAATAAACTAAATTTTTAAAATATTTTATGTTTATTTATTTTTGAGACAGAGAGAAACAGAGCATGAGTGGGGGAGGGATAGAGAGAGAGGGAGACACAGAATCTCAAGCAGGGTCCAGGCTCTGAGCTGTCAGCACAGAGCCCGACGAGGGGCTCGAACCCATGAACATGAGATCATGACCTGTGACTGAACCACCCAGGTGCCCCTAAAAAAATTTTTTTTAATATGCAAAAGATTTGAGCTGCCTCTATTCAGTTTTAGGATAAAGTGCATCTTTTGACACCTATTTTAAATAAAGCATGTATATTTTTTAATTCCCTAAAGAAATCTGCCTTACTAATAATTTAATGTTACTCAAATTCTTACACATCAGGGCATTAAATATGCATCAAAGTAAGACTGGGAAGAAAAAAAAAGCACATTTTGCGCACATGGTAGTTCTCTACAGGTTTGCTGAAACTCTGATTTAAAGTTGGATTTTGGTACACTTCTGTTTTTTTTGGCAGAGATAAACCAAATAGAGCCTACTGCTCTTTCCTCTAGGTTTTCATTGATACATAAAAACAGGATAAAGCATTTAAACATCTCTGAAAGTCAATTAGATTTTGATTCCTCTGAGAAGTGTTAAGTTTAATTAGCAGGACAAAGAATCTAATCTGAAAAACCAAGTTTACAGTCATGAAGCTATTCATGTGTTAAAGAGGTCTGAGTACATTAAAGTGCTCCTATCTGTTTATTTATTTGTAAAATGCAGTTAGCAACACCTGCCATAGCTACATCAGAGGATTATTGTGAAGGCAAAGAAGGTTAGAAAAGCAGCTTTGAAAAATGTATAATTAGGTACAAATGTGAGGTAATATTATCCATGTTAATTTCTTATCAACTAATACTTGATATTTTCCTTAGCACAGTCACTTAAAAGAAGTAGGGTTTAATAAATAATATTATTATTGATAATATTATATTTCCCCACCATGACCTATAAGATAGGATACTTTCAAAAGAATGACTGGGGTATCTGGGTGGCTCATTTGGTTAAGTGTCTGACTCTTGACTTTGGCTCAGGTCATGATCCTGTGGTTTGTGGGTGCAAGCCCCACATTGGCCTCTGTGCTGATGGTGCAGAGCTTACTTGGTTTTCTCTCTCTCTCTCTCTCTGCCCTTCCCCTGATTGTGCTTTCTCTCTCAAAATAAATAAACTTTTAAAACTAATAAAAAAATAAAAAGAATGGCTAACAGAATTTACTGGGGGAAGAAAATGAGGTGGCAAATGTCCCCACATGCTGCACATAGCCATTATGGATGACTGTAGTCCATGTGCTAAACAAATGAATAAGTGATGCTCTGCCCAACGAAAAGTTTGTAGCCAAGTAACAGCTGCAATTTTAAAGAATAAATTCTTAAAGGAATAGCCAAACAAGACATGCTTTATCTTAATTTTCTCTTGCTCAGAAGGGAGTTTTACTCCTATACATAATGAATGAGAGTATTTCCAGGGTCAGATTGATTCCATCACTAAAAGTACCTCTCAGGTTATAGAGAAATTCATCAACATCCTGCCTTTTTAACCAAATTCAGTCAACTATCTCCTTAACTACATTTCTCAAGATTACTTAATCCTTTGTGGGTAGCAAAGGCAAATTTTTATATAGGCAAGTCCAATTAAGATTAAAGCTAAATTGAGGAACTTGTATTTTCATTTTACAGAGGTAGTAAAGCATCTCTCAAACTCTCCCAGTCTCATGGTAAAGGGAGTCAGGGTGCGCTAAGGGAAAGTAGAAGTAGCAACTATGGCTGTCATCTCAGGTCCTTCTCAAGGATTTTGGTTTTCAGTGTAGGTTTTGCTTAGTTGTGAGGTGGTGATAACTTGCTTTAATCCCTTTAACAAATAGTTATTGAGCACCTACTGTGTGCTAGTCCTGGGACTCATCAGGGACAAGTTGGTGGTCCCTCCACAGGACATTTGGCAGTGCTTAGAGACACTTTTATTTGTTTGTTTTCACATTTCTCTACTCATTACAACCCTGGTGGTTAAAGGCCAAGAATGTTGTGGGAAGTTTCCCATCCCCACTTCCAAGAAAGAATTATCAAGGGATTGTGGTTTGATATTGGTATTTGAAATAATATCAAGTTTGAAATGTCAACAGTGCTGAGATTAATATACTTTGTGCTAGCCACAGTGCTAGGTGTTAGGTTATAATGATGAGCAAAACCAGACATAAAAGCGTCTTGCTTTCATGGTACTTAAAATTCATTTCGGAGAAAATCCTTATTCAAATAGTAGTCTAAAATTTTTTTTTCAAAAATAAACAGTGATTATTGCTTTGAAGTGGCAATGGTCATCTTAGGAGAGCACATAAAACAGAGGGATTTAATCTACTCAAGAAAATCAGTTAGAGTTTTCTCTAAAGAAATGATTGAATAGCCAAAGTACCAGAATTTTTTAGTAATATACTTTTTTCTGTAGTATGGATTCACAATTTTACTCTTGTAACTATTGCTCAACTGGCTTTTGAAATATTTATTTTCTTGGTTAGCGTAATAAGTTTATATAACCAAAATCTTCCCTAATCTTTGCTATGGCCTGTAGTTCCATATCCTAAATTGAGTATGAAGCAGTGAATAAAGCACTGAAAATATTCTTTTGGGATAGCCTGCCTGGTTTTGTGCTCTATAAAGGACTTGGCTTGACATGGGGCTCACATTCACAAACTGCAAGATCATGACCTGAGCCGAAGTCAGAGCCTTAACTGACTGAACCACCCGAGGGGCCCCATAGTTGTCATTTTTAATTGTGGACGAAACCAATTCTTTTGTGAAATTCCCTTAACTCTTAGCTTTTATTGAACCGCAATTTCTTCTTTCTTCTGTTCCTTAACCCTGTGTCTTTTCCTAGTTGTATTTCCTGATCTCACCCTGATATGTTTTCAGTCTATGTACAAAGTTCAGCAACTTTACTATTTGGTTCAATACAGAGAATTCCCTGTCTCTGTTGTTCATGTCATGTCCTTCTTGGGGTACTGGAAACACATATAGACATTGACAAAAACTGTTTATGAAAATATCTAAATATTTAAATATCTAAATATTTAACATTCAAATCTGTTAATATACAAGTAACCCTGGATACTGAATCAATTCAACCTGAACCTATTCACATATTCTTAGTTGATCATCATTAAAATCTACAGCTCCAAAGTTTATCACCTTCACCTTCAAGATCTTTGTAGTGTCTCAAATCCAACAATTCTATTAAAATCTCAAAAACTGACCTTCAAAAAAAAAGGTTTTCCCTTACTCCTCAGATGGAATTATCTATGTCAATTAGATTCTCATAAGTCTGCTCACCAGAGCTACCACATCAAGCCAGTCATTCCTGTTCCCACTGCTACTTCTCCTGTGGTGGTCTCATTATTTCACACCTGATCAACTGCATCATTCTCCTAACTGGTGACCCCTGTCTATGGACATCACTACAGCCTCCTCCCCATAATTTATTTCACTTATTGTTAACAAAGAAATACAATATTTTCCAAACACCATTTCATACACAATAATTTCTTCCTCAAAAATTCTTCTCTTTGCCATCATAATAAGATTGACATTTTTATCTTTGCTTTATGCATACCCTCATATAAATCTTTCCCTTGATATCTTATTGAAAGTATTCTTCTTTAAATTTCCTCACGATATTCCTTCTCAGAGACTCCTAAAAGACATTTCTGAATACAGTTCCTTTAAAACTGTTCCTTTCTAAGTATTTATTGCATGTGTCATGGATAGCATTTGAGACTCCATGAAACTACCATATACTGTATATGTATTTGTTCTGTTCAACTCATTTCTTTCAAATTACATTGTAAGACCCTATGGATGGGATGTTGGCCTTACACTTCTTTAAACTTTAAAAAGCCAGTTGAGCATTCGACTCTTGATTTCAGCTCAGGTCATGATCCGAGATCCCACATCAGGGCTCTGGGGATGAGCATGGAGGCTGCTTGGGATTCTCTCTCACTCCCTCTATCCCTCCTCTGCTCACATGTGAACACACACTCTTTCTCTCTCTTAAAAATAAAATGAAATAATTATAAAACCCCCTGTCATTTTCTCTTCAACATCTAGCCAATGCCCAAAGTCTAGTGAGCACAGAGAATATTTGGTGATTATGTTAATGATGCTTATTGTTTGTGACAGAAAGAAAAAATACTGCCCACTATCAATGAACACCCACAGAGAGGAGACAAAACAATAATCTTAAAATGTAGAAACAATTTTAGTTCTAAATTAATTTAGTGAATATTTTCAATTATCAAGAGTAGGCATTCTTTACTCAATAGAATTTTAGGATAATTTCAGTTTGGTATGATCTGTTAGGCTTCCTTTGTTGTTCAGGGAAATAGACTTCAGGATAAACAAGTTTTTTTTTTTATATATAGTTTATTGTCAAGTTGGTTTCCATATAACACCCAAGGCTCTTTCCCACAAGTGCCCTCCTCCATGCCCATCACCCCCCTTCCCCTTCTCCCCTCCCCCTTCAGCCCTCAGTTTGTTTTCAGTATTCAAGAGTCTCTCATGATTTGCCTCCCTCCCTGTCCCTAACTCTTTTCCCCCCTGCCCCCCCATGGTCCTCTGTTAAGTTTCTCCTGTTAGACTTATGAGTGAAAACATATGGTATCTGTCCTTCTCTGC
>CM053572.1:92646381-92678883 GCA_028646485.1 Cryptoprocta ferox | reverse complement strand
TTAATAATATTGAATTTTGGATATTTGCTAACAGAGTAGATTTCAGTTGCTTTCATCAAAACAAACAAAAAATGTAACAATGTGAAGATATAAATTAGCTTGAATATAATAATCATTTCACTATGTGTAGTGTATGTATGTCAAATCATATTGTACATCTTGAATATGTACAATTTTTATTAAAAATTAAATTAAAACTCTAGGTTGAGCACTGGAAAAGGAACAAGAGTCATATGTCCACAGAAATTTTAAAAATCCAGCATAAGGGTAAACAGCAATCCCAATATTCTGTTTTCTTATAGGTGATGGGATACTAATTCTCCATTTCTTATCAGAAATAGTCATGGGGAAGAGACCATTTTAGTAGTGGTGAACCTCCAAATATCTGTTCCTCCTTAAAAAAACAGTAAGAACATTAGCAAAATTTACCTTTTTAGAGCTCTGGAAATTAACCAAAGGCTTGAAAAAAATCTGAGGACCTTTTATTTAAGAAAAATGTCAGAAAATGGTAAGAACGGTGCCTCTGATATTTTAACTTGCTCTATAAGTAGCCTTCACTCCATAGCTCTGTGGTGGCCTTACAAACCCAAAGCCATGCAACCAAGACAGCTGTGGAAAACCGGCGGCCTTAGAAGCGGATGGAGGAAATAGAATGGCTTTGGAGTTTCTTAAAAAGTTGCATCACCAAATAATTGTCAATATCTCGACCTTTCTGGAAGCTGCCTTGAAAAGCCTTATTTCACAGGGCTTATCTTCATTTGACCTCATTCAGTGGGAAAAGCCCCATCCTTCAGGCATCATTGCAAAACAATCATTAGCTATTTTTGTTTCATATTGTAGCTGCCTGAGGTCATGGTACCAGTTTGGATGAACAAGAGGTTGACCAAAATACATAGGGAAAATCTGAAGAATGAGTTGCTCATATGTGACTGTGAAAATCTTCAAAATCTTCCTGGAGACGTGGAAAGCCATGAACAAATACATAGCTGAGTGTGTGCCTACGTAAGACCAATCAAGGCTCTAATATTTTAGTCTGGCTGGCCTTGAACTCTGTATATTCAGAAATAAAGGGTAAAGCAGAATTTTCAACTGGTGGAGCATTGAAAGTGTAATCATACCTATAGAGCTCCTTGGCAAACAATGAGAGACATATTGATTCAAGGCCTTTAAAGAAATTTATATCCAATTACTAGGTAAACAAAAAGCTACCTTATCAGAGACCCCTGAAATACAAAGTTCAGCAGGAATGAACTTGCACTAGTCAAAATCCTCAACTTATTCTGTGAAAAGCTGTCATCTCAATTTTATAAAGCATAAGTAAGTAGATAAATACAAATATTGAGCTTAATTTATCTACTAAAAGTTACTCTATCCTGACAAAAAAGAAATCATATAAAAACTTTCATAAAGTAGAAAAAGAGAAAAATATTCCCAATTCATTCTATCAGACCCTCATACTAAAATCAGAGAGATGTTATAAGAAAACTATGAACTAATATCCCTTTTAAATATACTGCAGAAGTCCTCAAGAAAATACTAGCAAACTGAATTCAGCAAATGTGAAAATGATTATGCACTGTCACCGTTAAGAATTTATCCCATGAATGCAAGGTTGGTTTACCATCTGAAAAATCAAAGAGATATGTTTGATTCTATGTTAATAGAATAAAGGACGTAAGCCACATAATCATCTTATAGATTCAGGAAAAGAGGGGCCCCTGGGTGGCTCAGTTGGCTAAGCGTCTGACTCTTGATAATGGCTCAGGTCATTATCTTGCAGTCATAGGATCAAGCCCCTTGTGGAGCCTGCTTGGGATTGTCTCCCCCTGTCTCTCTGCCCCTCCCCACCCGTCTCTGTCTCTCTCTCTCAAATAAATAAAAACTTTAAAAAAGTAAAAATAATACCTCTATTGATATATGATTCACTTACCATAAATACACACATAATGGTACAACTCAGTGTTTTTTATTGTATTCACAGAGTTTTACAAACCATTATCACTAATTCAAGAACAACTTTATCCCCCCTAAATAAAATCCTCAAACCCATTAGCAATCACCCCCCATTCCTTTCTTTCCCTAGTCCCTGACAACCACTAATTTACTTTCTGTTTTTATAGATTTGACTATTATGGGCATTGCATGCTATATGTAATATTTTGTGAGTGATTTTTTTCACTTAACCATAATTTTTTCAAGTGTCATGCATGTTATAACATGTGCCATTACTTTACTCCTTTCTATTGGAGAATAATATCCTATTGTGTGGATATACCAGTTTGTTCATCCATTCATCAGTTGATGAACATGTGAGTTATTTCTACTTTTTGGATATTATGAATAATGCTGCTATGAACATTTTTTGTAAGTTTTTGTGTGGACATACTTTTTCATTTCTCTTGAGTACATAACTAAGAGTGGAATTGCTAGATAATGTTATAACTCTTATTCAACCATTTGAGGAACTACCAAACTGTTTTCCAATGTGACTACATCATTTTATATTCCAATCAGCATTGTATGAATGTTCCAGGTTCTCCACAACATTGCCAATGCAATGTTTTTTTATTATAGCCACCTTTGTGGATGTGAAGTGGTATCTCCTTGAGTTTTGATTTACACTTCTTTGATGGCTAATGATTTTGGGCAACTTTTCATATTCTTATTTCTATTTATAGATCTTCTTTAGAGAAATGTCTATTCAAATCATTTGTCCATTTTTTAAAAATTGGGTTTTTTATCTTTAATTGCTGAACTGGAAGTGTTTCTTAGGTATTCTAAATACAGGTCCCTATCAGAAATATGATTTTTCTCTAATTTTATAGATGATCCTTTTCACTTGATTGAATTGTTGTCCTATGAAACTCAAAAGATTTGAACTTTGAAGAGTCCAGTTTATTTTTTTCTTTTGTTGTTTGTACTTTTGGCATCATATCTAAGAAGCCATTGCTTTCTCCCCTGCTGTCTCTCTCTCTCAAAAATAAACATTAAAAAAATTTAGAATAGTTTACCACAAGAAAAGGTACATGTACAATTCAGTCAGCCTGTCTGGCTTTACTCATAACAGCCTCTAGATACTCAGGCACATGGAGGCTCTGTGCAAGTCTGTGTCCCCACCAGTCCCCTCAGTGGTATAAGAGAATACAGTGAATCACTCACTCACTGGTTCTTAATCCCACTACCTGCAAGTGATACATACATACATACATCAACCCCAATTATCTTTCATTGACTAATGCAGATCCAGGGCCATGCCTAACTTCAAAGTGGGAACAGAAGTGCAATCCTCCCATTTGTCTGAAAGATACACTTCTAGGTTTTTAATTTTTATTATTTTAAACAGCATTATTAAAATTTTACCTTCACACTAAATTCATCCTTTAAGGTTCAGCTCAGGCATTGACCTAATGGGAAGTCTTCTTTATCCATTTTTTTTTTCTGTACATCTTTCTCAGAACATGTATCAAATAATTGCAATTGTAGACTTTTCTAGAGCTGATCATCCTTAATTAACTTAACTCCATGAGGATAGAGGTTATAGTTTGTTTTTATATTTCTGGTTTCTATATTATATAGTATCTGGCATAGAGTAGTTATATAAATATTTATCCAGTGAATGAATGAATGAATGAATGGAGTGAATGAATAAGTTTCAATCAGTTTCTGGAGGTCCAATTATGTGAGAAAGCCTGACCCGTCAGGGCCCCCTTACAAGAGACTAATCCACCTTATTTAAAGGTAAGGTGGGGGCGCCTGGATGGCTCAGGTGGTTGAGCGTCCAACTTCAGCTCCGGTTGTGATCTGACCATATGTGGGTTCGTACCCCTTGTCGAACTCTGTGCTGACAGCTCAGAGCCTGGAGCCTGCTTTGGATTCTGTGTCTCCCTCCCTCTCTGCCTTCCCTTGCTCTCGTTCACTCACTCTCTCTCAAAACTAAAAAAAAAAATTTTTTTAATAAATAAATAAAGATAAGGTGACAGATTGAACCTAAATCAATTTCTGATATATCAAATATTGTATCTGAAAATAATTAAAGCCATACATATTCTTGCAACCCTCTTCAGATATGATTTCCTCTGAAGCCTGTGTACCTCATTCCATCTCACAACGGTAACACAAAAGAAAACTGATTGTGTGAGCCATAAGCCTTATAGAAGATTGTGAAACCAATTATACTATAAATAAGAATGAAAGATTTTGTGTAGGAGGTTTGTCACTGGGAAAATAGGTCAGGCCCTATGGAATTATTTTTGCTTATATCACTGAATTGCAATGATTAGAGGTATATGGAAATAAATAATTCCATTATGAAACATGCAAAACACAGACAAATATTGATTTATAATTTTGGGAGTACTTTTTTCTATCAAACTATATTTCTCATGCAAACTGTAAACAGTTGACCCTGAACAACACTGGCTTGAACTGCCTGGGCCCACTTACATGCAGATTTTTTTATGAATACAGTATAGAACTATAAATATGTTTGTCTCCCTTGTGATTTTTTTTAAGATTTTTATTTTTTTAAGTAATCTCTACACACAGGGTGGGGCTCACACAACCCCAAGATCAAGAGTCCCACACTCTACTGACTGAGCCAGGCAGGAACATTCACTTATGATCTTAAAAACATTTTATTTTCTCTAGCTTAATTGACTGTAAGAATATAGTTCATAACACGTATAACATACACAGTATGTGCTGACTGCCTATTTATGTTATCAGTAAGGCTTTCAGTCAATAGTGGGCTATTAATAGTTAAGTTTTTAGGGAGCCAAACGTTATATGTGGATTTTCAGCTGCATTGGGGGTCAGCACTCCTAATCCCCATGTAGTTCAAGGATCATCTGTATTCTATGAGGTCTTATTTTTTACAACAAAAGACTTTTCCTCTTGTTTAAAGAAAACAGATTGACTCAATTTCAAGTGAGCCCAACTCAAGTTGGCCCCCTAATCCAATGACCAGTTCTTACCATGAATGTCATCCAGGGCAGAGGTGTTAGTGATTTGCATGTACTGTTTTCCTACTAGATTTCACTGTGGATTAGATGATGTAGCAATGCATAAGCTTCAAAATGAAATGTTTTTTAAAAGTCATTTTAAACTTAAATTAAGTTCTGATTATCCAGAATTAGCAGTTCAAAAATAATTTATGTATTAAAAGAATAAATAAAGTAGCAGTTGGTACCTAACTTTTGAGTACTTATTTTGTACCAGGCTCTGTATACCTGATGTTGTTAAATCCTCGTTTTGGTAATGCTTTTATCCTCACCTTATAGATGAAGAGAAGAAGTCTTGGAAAGTATAAATAGACACACCATTCTGCTACTCCCCATCATATTTCCAGATGACTTGGATGATATGTCAGAATTGAACAACGGTTTTAACTTTCATATCATTTAAATTTCTGCTACTTGAGGGGTGCCTGGGTGGCTTAGTCGGTTAAGCATCCGACTTTGGCTCAGGTCATGGTCTCACAGTTCATGGGTTTGAGCCCCACATCAGGTTCTGTGCTGACAGCTCAGAGCCTGAAGCCTGTTTCAGATTCTGTGTGTCCCTATCTCTCTCTGCCCCTCCCCTGCTTGGTCTCTGTCTCTCTCTGTCTCAAAAATAACTAAACTATAAAAAAATATTTTTAAAAAATAAATTTCTGCTACTTGAAAATATTAAGTTTAGGGGTAACACCCTGGCAAAGGACCTTTTTTTTTTTTATTTTGGCAAATTCTGGCCTTGACCTATTGTGTTTAATTAGCACAGTATTTAAGAGGAAAGATTTTTCTTTTTTTTTAGAAATGTAAGTAGGTTTCATGCTCAGCATGGAGCCCAGTGTAGGGCTTGACCTCATTACCCTGAGATCCTGACCTGAGGTGAGATCAAGAATCAGATGCTTAACTGACTGAACCACTCAGACACCCCTAAGTAAAATATTTTTAATGCTTTGAGGTTGGGAAAGTATTCATGTTCCATTCTGACACAACTACTCCCTATTGCCATATACCCCAGTAAGTCACACATTATTATTTTAATAGCTCCTGAAGACATTTGGGTTTATTTTGTCTAATGACACAATCAACAGTGTCTACTCACATGGTTTCCTTGGTTTCCTTCTTATATTCTTTGTAGCCTCTGACATAGTCCTGATTTCTCTGGCAGGATCCATAATCATTCCATCTTTTTTTACTTTTTTTAATGTTTATTTATTCTTGAGAGAGAGTGAGAGAGAGTGGGGGGCGGGGGTGTTGCAGAAAGACAAAGAGGGAGACACGGAATACAAGAAGGCTCCAGTCTCCAAGCTGTCAGCACAGAGCCCGATGCCAGGCTCAGACTCACAAATTACAAGATCAGGACTTGGGCCAGTTGGATGCCCAACCCAGTGAGTCACCTAGGCACCCTTTCATCTTTTTTACTCTTAATAAAAATCTTCTTTACTTCAAATTCGGTTAATATGGTCATAACATATATTCATTTAATGTGACTCATTTGTAAGTTACATTGTGATTTTAATAGAAAAACTATGTGAAAAAGAGGCAGAGAAAACCAATCTCACAGAATGGAGTTTCAGACTCTCAGCTTAAGATGAAGTATTTTGGGGAATATGGAGCTTTTAGGGAGCTACTCAAATCCTAACTTGTTCATATCTATTTCTGTATAAAATAGAAACCAAAAGTGCTTGTAGTCCCACTGATGTTATATTTTAGGTTAATTTCATCTCTTAGTTGAATAATTTTGAGATTCAGCTAAACTAGAAACAGGAATTGTACTAAATTATTTTTCTACTCCTATTTATAATATGGGAAGAATTAAGTCTTTATTTTTGCCTTTTTAAAGAACTTTGACTAGTTCTCAAGAATTAATATACAAGTAGTAATTAATGTACTATAATTTACTTACATATAATTAAACTTGTTAGCAGAGTTCTAAAATTTTCTTGGAAATTTTTATCTTATAAGGTCTAATTCCATAAAATAATGTCATAGAAATTGCAGAAAATATTTATCAACACATAATTTCTTTTTTTGTTTTCTCTTTATATAAAATAAATGGTGAAGGAACTATTTTCTTCTAACTACCTTAAAGATATTCCTTTGGAATATTTTTATATCCATAAAAGATATATCTTCCAAGCTAGAGAATAACTATATCATAATGAAAACATTAGCCTTCCTGTCAGTTTTAAACTTTTTAATCTTTTAGAATTTAGATCAAATTCTCTGCTTGAATTGACAATCCCTGCCTAATCCTTCCAAAATCTGGGAGCTTTACACATTATCAGTTTAGCATTTAATGGAATAAAAACTACACACAGTACGGACAGAAATCCAAAATGCCTATAATTAAAGAGAATAAACTTTTTAGGGATACGCATTTATAATCCAGACTTTACCCAATTTGGTGGAAGAATTTCCTAAAATATAATAAAATACTGTTTGTGATACATTTCTTCCATATTTCTCCCAGTACTTAAGGTGCCTACTTTAAGGGTAATTTGCATATGAAATATTTATCTTCCTTGCAGTAATTTATTTGGCTGAGGAAGAAGAAGCTATCTATAATAAAATACAGAGGGTAAGAGAAAAATAAACCCTCTTTGGTCTTCACCCTATTTGGTCAATTGGCTTAGAAGAGTGACTTTTTAAAACTCACCGGACTCTATTGGTAGCAATCAACCAAACTAAAATTATCTACAGATTATTAATCCATCATTTCAAGCCAAACAGGTCTTGATTTGTCAGGAAAGCATGTGTTTCTTAGTATGCAAAATGTTCTGCTAATCAAAAAAAAATCAGTCTTTATTATGTAATAACAATATTGATTAGACTTAGAATATCCTGGAGTTTAGTGTTAGGAAATGGTGCAGAATAAAGTGGTTTATGCCCCATAGAATCAGTATCCCTTCCACCTCTCAGTTACATTTGCCGACATTCAAAATGGCGTTACTCATCCTTCAAGGAGATGATTTAGATAACTGAATAAGGTGTAAATGAGATTTCAGCTTTGCAGTGAAAACAAGGATTTCCTTCAGTCTAACACTTGATTTGGTTTTTCATTTTGCTTTAATACAACCTAAAAATTCTCACAATAAGTGTCCAACTCTTGATTTCAGCTCAGGTCACAATCTCACAGTTTGTGGGACTGAGATCCACATCAGGCTGAATATTCACAGCAGAGCCTGCTTGGGATTCTCTCTCCTCCCTCTCTCAAAATAAATATGTAAACATTTAAAAAATATCTTTCTAATCACATTCCTTCCCTGTGAATTTTTTTAGGTAAATTTGTGAATTCTATTTAGTTAAAACACACCAACTCCTTACCCAGACACCCAAAGCTTTCCATGGTACATGCCTAACTTTCATTGGCAAACACTTATCACTCTGCCCTTTGAATACAATATACATGTCTTATTTATCGTGGTAAACTTTCTCAGTCTGTTCTCTCTTCTCAAAATAGCCATTCCTGGCTTTTTATGTGTCTGAATTGTACCTACTCTCTAAAGGCCAGCATAAATACCACTTTGACCAGAAAGCCTTTCCTGACTTTATCTGGAGGTATTTATTTCTTATGCTTCTAAAGAACCAAAGGACTTTATTTCTGTCTCACTTACTATACTCATTACTTTCATTAGTTTTCATTGTACTTATTTCCATTATTAGCCATTTCTTTCTCTAAGCAAAGTTAGTACCTGAGCATGACTGACCTTTTTATTCTTCACAATGCTGTGCGTAGAAAGTGCTCAGTATGTTACTGACTGATGCAAAGCTATAAGGGCAGAAAAGTCACCATGACAATAACAGTAATGAGTACTAATATTAAGTAATTGTTAAGTGCAGAACCCTGGGTTAAGCACTTTATACTTAACAGGGAGAAACTGAAATACACAAAGTATAAAGATTAATTCCTTGAATATAAATATTCTGAGAATATGTCTACCCAAATTTACCAGAAAATAATTTTAGAAATGATCAACAAAAAGGTTAAAAAATGTTTCTTTGATTCAAAGTGAGAATTATAACAATGTGTGCTACTTCTATGATAACTCAAAGCCTGAAATGTTCTCAATTTTATCGTTGGGGAAGATTTTTTAAAATGATATTCATCTTTAAAGAAAAGATCATCAGTTTCTGATGCTGTTCACAACCACAGAGCCTGAGAAGGTGAAGGGAATGCTGTTAAATGCCACTGAAGCTTAGCAAAAGTGTTTCCAGACTTCATTCATTTCCTCTGTCAGTAAGGAAATACTGTGTTCAGACAGTAGGAAAAGAAACTAGTAATAGAAATTGCTGCAAATTCTGTTTGTGTTGACCCTTCAAGCTCAAACCTTTCTTTTCACGGGATGCAGCCTTTAAGAGAGAGCTGGGAGAACTGGATTATTCATTTCTGTAATTAAAGAGATACTCAGTCATTGAAATATAATGCCCTTCTCTGTGACTGACAGCCACCAAGATTGGATGTTAGCAGTGGGCCACATAGAAGATGAATTCAGGTAATCTCTAATTTTTTTTTCTCCTTCTCTCAGAAATACCTCAAATTGACACTAATTTGATAGTCTCAAATCCCAGAGCCCCTTGGATACTGAGAATGGAATGTTATGAAATTTTCCTTGGTGTCAGTCAGTAACTTTCTCTTTTCTCCAGGTTACAAAAGGTGATTGACAGGAAGAGGACTGCTCACTGCTACAAGACAGATGAACTTGAAAACTGGATTGGCAGATATTTGCTCTGGATTTCTTTTTTTTCCTAATTGGGCACCAGTGATGCTAAAGAACAGAGAATAAGCATTCAAGTGAAGATATGTACCTTTAAAGTCAGATGGCCCAACAGAGGAACCCCAACCTAAATCAAGCCAGATTCACTAACACATCTTCTGTATTCCTTTTATCCGTTCACTAAACATGAAATTGAGGATTATTGGTAAATACAAACACCCCTACTCTCATTCTCATTGCCTAGGACTTCCTTATGAAATACAGTATCCCCAACCCTTCATTATGCACATTATAAATGAGGAGTAAAAATGAGTTGACTGAAAGAAAGTAAAAAGATAAAATAAATTTGCCCTCAAGAAACAAAAACATTTACAGCAAGTTGCCTGTTTGCAGTATTGTAAGTGAACTATAGATGGCCCAAAAGAGGCTAGACACACATAAACATTATAGGTGCTAGAGATGAAAATCCCGAATGGAAAAGAAACAGCCACTTGAGCATAATCAGATACAGCGCCTCTCAGTGCACATTACTTTGCCCTGGTCACGAGATTTCACACACCAGGCCAGGTCTGGCCAGATCTAAGGAGCTTGATTTTGTTGTCTCACAGTCTATTTTTAATTCTACCATCATCTAAAAGGAACTTGCACAATACATGTGTCAGGGAATATATATCCAGTATCAACAGGGCTACCTTTCATCCAGGGGAACAAAAGCACAGTAAGTACACAGGTATTACAGATCACTATATGCATACCCTAGGAAGCAGTTTTACTCAAAATATAGCACTTTCCAAAGACAAGGAAATCCAAACAGAAAAATAAATATATCCCATAACTACTAATTAAATTTAAAATTACAATTCATGATCTGCTATCAACATTAAAAAAGGAAATCAGGGGCACCTGGGTGGCTCAGTGTGTTAAACTTCTGACTCTTGATTTCAGTTCAGGTCATGGTCCCACAGTTCATGAGTTCAATCCCTGCATCGGGCTCTGTGTTGACATTGGGGATCCCCTCTCCTTCTCTGTCTCTCCTGTGCTCACATGTGCTCTTTCTCTCTCAAAATAAGCTTAAAAAAAAAAGGAAATCAGAGTCCTATAAGCTTTAGAATATAAACATATTTTGCTGCTCTACTGTCAGCACCCAGAAGACTTCCCCTGTATATTGCTAACTTACAATTATTTATTGAACTAATGAATATGCAAAAGTATTCAGAATGCTGGGCCATCTCCCAGATAGTCTTCAGAATTCGGATGATCCAAACTAGCCTAGAAATAGAAAACACCCTGGGCACATCCAGTTCCAATACTAACTTCTATTAGTCACATTTCCTACTTAATTGTTTCAAATAATCCAAGTAGAGCTTATTTAATTAGCAGTAAGTATTACAAATTGCTAAAAGCACAACTTCAGCTTAAGCCCTTGCCCTTTTCATCTCCACCATCTTATTCAATCTTATGTTATATATTCTTCTGTTACAGGGGCTTCCTTTTATATTGTCTGAGCATTTACTTCATGTAAGCTCTGGGCTATGATGTTGGCAAAAGAATTGCAGAGACAGTTTCTGTCTTCAAAGAGCTCATAGTCTTGGAAGTAGAGATGCAGGGATGATATTTGGTAAAATTCCTCTTTAAGGGACAGAAAATCCTTGCCAAAAATTAGCAGACAAAAAATGACTTTGTTTCCACCACACCCAAAAGTAAAGATAAAAAATACAAAGTGTCATTATTAGTTATTAAGTTAGTCCCAATAATTTCTGTGTGCTGAAAGACTACAAAGCAACAAATATAAACAAATGCTATAAGAAATCTAACATGTACTACACCAGAGTTCCCACTAAAACTCCCTTTATCCAAAAACTATTATTTTGCTCTGTTTTAATGTTGCCACTAAATAATAACCTTCTATTCATTAAACCTGCCTCAAAAGAGATAATAGGAATTTTACCAGATTTTACCACTACTAGTCATTCTGCCCTAGGAAATATATTGAAACAGGTGAGAATTTCTCCACATTCTTTTCTATAAATTTTTTCTAAAATTAAAAAAAAAATTATTTATTTTTGAGGGAAAGAGAGAGACAAAGTGTAAGCAGAGGAGGGGTAGAGAAAGAGGGAGGCACAATCTGAAGCAGGCTCCAGGCTCTGAGCCATCAGTCCAGAGCCTGACATGAGGTTATAACCCATGAACCTTGAGATCATGACCTGAACAAAAGTTGGAGGCTTAACTGATTGAGCCACCTTCTTTTGATTTACTCACCTGGTCATCCTTCAGTGTCACTCAAACCTTAAAAAAAAATTACTGAGGGGGGTGTTGAGCCTAAAATTGCTTGTATTTAAAAATTCCTCACTGGTAAAGGGCTAAAACTAATGATATGTGTGATATGTGACTTAAATATGTCCTACTATTACTCACAGTATATAACAAGTAAATAAACAGTAAAATACCCTTTGTCAAGTTTCCGTCTCTTCATGATTCAGAATTTCATCTCACTACTCTTTATGAAGAGCTGTAGAGGTGAGTTCAAGATGGCAACATAAGAAGACTCTGAACTCACCTCTCCCACAAATACACTGAATCTACAGCTACATATGGAATACCTTCCTCTGAAAAATCTCTAAAAACTTTCCAAGAAACTCCTTCACATGAGGAAAGGAGAGAAGGCCTGCGTGAAAGCAGATAGGAGAGACTGGGATGCAATCTTACTCTATATCACACCCCTATATCACACCTTCAGTTAGGAGAAACCTGGAACTTCTCAGAGAGAAGCTCTCTTTGAGCCTCATTTCTGGCATTCCCAGCTTTTATGACCTGCTCCTGAGAGATGAGCCATAACCACCTAAGAAATCCACAGGGCTATAGCTCACGCTCAGACTCACTGCCTCTGGCCCCATTGTGGAAGCAGCTGATGGAGGGGCTCCCAGACTTCGGGACAAAGAGACCTATTTTCTTGTCTTGGAGCATCAGGCTGAGGGACAGACACCTGATTTGACAGACATTTGGGGACTGCTGCGGTGTTTTCTGGGGATGGAGACTGGCAGGGGACCTCTTTGCGGTTTCCCTTGGTCTTGCTTCAGCTGAAAGGCACACTCATTTTTTTTCTTTAACCTCAAAGTTTTGGGGTTTTTTTCCTTTCTTTTTTTTTCTCTCCTCTTTTTTTCCTTCCCGAAGGCAGGCACTATCTCCATGTTTTTCTTTTGGCGTTGGTCAAGTTGGTGGACACCATCTTCATGCTTTCCCCTCTGCCTCACTCCAAAGTGCTGGTATCTCCCAGAGGGTAACACTTACACATGACTAGTCCCCTAGTTTTTACTTCTCGTGGCCTGGTTTTTGTGGCTGCTGCCCGAGGGATGCCCCTTGATTGACTGGCTCCAGTGGCCAGAGGGGCTTATATTCCAAGGTACCACAGGACCGTAACAATCAGAGAGAGTACTTGGCAGGCTGCCGTCCCTAGGACACTGGCAGAGGGTCGACTGAAGTACACCCCAGTCTTTCTGTGAGAGAGACCTGATTGCATGTCCAGAATCTTCAACCTGAATATATCTTAGAAGTTCTTATCATAAGATAAAAAAAAAATTGTAACTATGTCTAGTGTTAGATGTTGGCTATCTAACATCTATTCATAACATAGATGTTATGAATATCTATTCTCGAGCATAGAATCAGTATTCCATACAGCAGATAGTATAGAAGGTCAGAAAATTAGATAAAAAAACAATAATAATACAAAAATTCCTGCAGACCATGATACTGAGTATATCTTGAAAATTTTATCAAGATACAAAGTATAGAAAATATTTTAACTATACCTCAACCAAACAAATAATCTATAATTAGGCCTAAGTCAAAATAACAGAGTCACTTCTGATTTCAGCAATTTCTCCAAAACAGTAGGTAGGGGGAACAAAAGCAATCAATATTCAGTGAACTAAATGCTATATTAATAACATACAAAATTCCGGGAAAGGAACCTCAAATCCCATCTTCTCAAGGCAGCCTTCAAAGAGAAGGAATTGTTGGGATGAATCTTTCATGCTGAAAAGAAATTAGCCAGCAGAAAGAAAGAATGGGGGAAAAAAGAAAAGTGATTCAGAAGGAGAAATAGCACATGGTAAGCAATAATGAACAACAGTAAAAATAACTCAAAGGGAAGAAAGAGTATGTCCCACAATGGGTGCTAAAAGTTGAATCTGGATAAGGCATATATTAAAATTTAAGTTGAGGTGTTTGAGGGGTTGGAAGTAGGATGGCAATAGAATGTTCAGGAAGTTAGATAAAGCATAGTGAGAGAAGAGGTCCAATGGGTAGATCCAACATTGCTCAAGATCATGCAGGATCTTATAAAACTTTGATGTGAAACTTGAACTTGACCCTTAGACTGGTGACCCAGGAATAATTTTAAACCAGGTCCTTGGCTCTATGATTCAGAGAGGCCATTGTGACTTCAGTATGGCAAAAGGGGTTAAGATCTGATAAGGCTGGAGACAGGGGAAAGAATCAGGAGGTTCTAACATTTACCCAAGATAAGTGTGGGCAGTTTTCAAAATATTTGGATAATGGAGATAAGACAGAAGATGAAGGAAAGAGATGAATCAAGTGTGTTTCCAGGAGAAATGTTACTAAAGTTATAATGGCTCTCTGTTAGAAAATTGTTTCTATACTGCTGGATTCAATTTGTTAATACTTACCTTAGGATCCTTTGTGTTTATGCTCATGAAGGATACTTATCTTAAATTTCTTTTCTTATAATTGTCTGGTTTTAGAAACCCGATTCTGGCCTCGTTATGACCATTTCTGAATGGACAGTGGACATTTTGAAGGTTACGCTATTGAGTGTCTGAATTTTGTTATCTAAAGAGAGTTGCAGTTTGGTAGAAACATTGAAGTAACTTGAAAATCAGCTTTGTCCCACTAAGGCTTTTTGGATTCTTCCTTCTTTTCTTCCTTCCTTCCTTTATGCCTTCCTTTCCTTCTTCCTCTTCCTCCCCTCTGTTTCTTTTTTCACATTCATAGGGAAAATCTAGAGTAACCATTACTTTCGAGTTTAAAAAAAAAATCCTGTTGAGTGATTATATTAATGAGATTTCTATCAATGCTCCGATTTTTCAGTGAGGTCTCTCAACTCTGACTCGTTATAAATGTCATATCTCCTGGCCCAGTGTGACTTCTAGAAATTGTTCCTGTCTCAGTTCCCTGCCATCATAGAGATTCACCTCTACATAATCACAGGTTGTGTTCAGCAACTGATTCAAGGGAATTCTACTCTGAGATCTTTTCCCTGTAGCTCTCTGCTCTTCAGTACTCTGCCTCCCTAATCACACCTGCCCTTTTTTCCCTTTAAGTCCAAACACTCTCTCCTCAACCAGTGGGATCACTGTCTTCTAGCTAGAATTACCATCTATGGGCCACCATCTGGAAAGTTCTAAAAGGCAGAAATCTAGGACAATTGTAGGGCTCAACTTTGTTTCTTTTGGATATCATACACTGCTTGGCTGATGTCTGAAAGAAGATTTTCATATGTTTTCCAGTTTTCTTATGTTTACAGTGAAAGATAACATGAAATATTAGTTACTTCAACATGCCCATAAGCAGAATTCTCTAAGTGTATTTGTGTTACATAAAATACTGTATTAGATATAAGAATGCTAAATGATGTCAGACATTTTCAATTGACTTTTAAATGAGCCTCAGTAAATTTTCACATTGTAATGCTTACTCTTAATGTCTTCATTTCTTGGAAAATGATTATCTGCTAGCACAAAGTATTTTATTTTTCTGGAAGCTCTATTTATAGGAAAGTGTGATAAATTACAGATGAGGTGAGTTTGAATTTACATGGTGAGATTTAACAAAATATTTTTGATAAGTCCAGTCATTGAGCTTGTTTACTAATGAATTCTCTGTATCAAAACTCCTACTTAAAAAGGGGTGGTTGTGAATAGCAGCTGAGATCTGGAGGAAAATGTATGGAAAGAAGGGAACTGATGATATGTGTAGACTGACAAGTATAACCAGTTGTGGGAAATCTTACAAAGCACTAATCAAAACCTACCTCAAATACTCAATTAAAAACTGTAGTGTAATAAGAAAACTATTTTTCTTGTGCATTTTAGAACCAGGTAGATTTTTCTTCAAATATAATTTAACAAACTAACATTCCTGAACACACAGTAACTCAAGGGATGTTGTACCGCTGCCCACTTCCATAAAAGGACTGGAGATGAGACTCGAATTAGGTTAATAATAGAACTAGGTTAGTATAAATGTTGGGTTGACAGAACAACACATCAGTGCTACATGCTCTGAAAGTTGTAGAAATGATAAAACAACCCAAAAAAGAAGAGGAGGAGAGAAAAAAGTAGGGAAGATTGTTAAGTTCTTTGATTACCCAATCTTCAATAGCTGGAGGCTGAATTCATTATTTTAAGCTGATAAATCAAGAAGCGTGATAATAATAAAAGTAAATGCAAGGAAATATAAATTATGAACTCATATCAGGTGGTAAAAGAGAGGGAGGAGAAGATAAAGGAAGAGGAAATATTCTGAACTTTATTGCTGCATTTAGAATGGAATAGAAACTGTTGGGATAAGTGGAAGACTAAGGGACTTATGTAAAGGTATAGTTACAAAAATAAAACAAGAGAAAATTATCATTCCCTAAATGTCAGTAGGACTATGAATAAAAATATTAAAAAGAAGACATAGCATGAGATCTTAAAATATATATAAAAATTTAAAAAGGCATAATTTGTATGACAGAGAGTAAACAACTTTCATATCCTAAAATATAATGGGCTATATTTAATTTTTATGAAAGAAATTTATGGATAATTTCAAATCAGATCAGAAAGAAAACCCAAACACTATTTTCTATATAATTGATACATCCAGAGAATATAATTCAGACTAGATGAAAACAAAATAATGGACAATCTGTTCCAGTCAAATGCAGCCAAAAAAAAAAAAAAAGATGACATTAATATCAGAAAAATTGGAATTAAGGCCAGAAAAGTGTTAACTGATACAAATAACAACACCATAGTACTGAAAGTTGTCATCCACGATGATGTTATGAATATCTATTCTCGAGCATAGAATCAGTATTCCATACAGCAGATAGTATAGAAGGTCAGAAAATTAGATAAAAAAACAATAATAATACAAAAATTCCTGCAGACCATGATACTGAGTATATCTTGAAAATTTTATCAAGATACAAAATATAGAAAATATTTTTAATTTTTAAGAAAAAACATACCCAACTACTTTGTCCCGAAGAGGCTCTCGATCTAGAATGCCCTACCTAATTCTATCCAAACCTTCCCATATTTTCAGAACGCATCCTCATTCTCACTTCTTTTTTGTTAGTAATGGTTAGTATATGTTGTGCCTTTATTATATTCCAAATATATGTAATCATTTACTGTGCCATCTCACTGAATCATCACGGAGCCCTAGAAGGTAGATGGTATATACTGGGAATACAATGGAATATTGTAAGCCTTCAAAAGGAAGTAAATCCTGCCATTTGTGATAACCTGGAGGAGATTATGCTAAGTCAAATAAGCCAGACATAGAATGGCAAATATCACATGATATGGCTTCTATGTGGAATATAAAATAATCAAACTCACAGAAACAAAGAGTAGAATGGTGGATACCAGAGCATGGGGAGAGAAGGAAAGAAACCCATATTAGTCAACAGGTACAAAATTTCAGTTATACATGATATATAAATAAGTCCTAGATATCTACTGTACAACATAGTACCTATAGTTAATTATATACTATATGGTATACTTAGAAATGTGTCAAGAGGATAGATCATATGTAGAATGTCTTTATCACACACACAAAAATAGCAATAGTAAATAAAGATGATGGGAGGAAAGTTCTGCAGGCAATGGATATGTTTAAGGGATAGATTGTGGTGATAGTTTCATCGATATCCACTTATCTCCAAACTCATCAAGTAGTATATTTTAAATACGTACAGCTTTTTGTATGTCAGTTATACCTCAGTAAAGTGGTGGGGGGGTTTTGGGTTTTTGTGTTTTTTTTGTTTTTTTTTTTTAATTTCAGAGGGGCACTTGGGTGGCTCATTCGGTTAAGTGTCTGACTTCAGCTTAGGTCATGATCTCATGGTTTGTGGGTTTGATCCTCATGTCAAGCTCTGGAGCCTGCTTCAGTTTCTGTCTCCCTCTTCCACTGCCCCTCCCCCACTAACGCTGTCTTTCTGTCTCTCAAAAAATAAGCATTAACTTCTTTTTTAAATATAGAAAAAAACAAGGAAACAAATGAGGCTTATAAACACTTAGTATTTGGTGAAAGTCACCTTGTTTGTAAGTGATAGAGCAAGAATTTAAAGGCAGCCATTATAATCCCCCCAGTTTACCTCTTAACCTATTCTGAGTTAAGTGGAACTGTCCTTTTTCTGAAATCTCATGATTTCAAAGACAAATAAAAGTTCCATATTAAGTTTATATATTAAAAAATTGTTTTATTTATTTTTGAGAGAGAGAGAGAGAGAGACAGAGAGAGACAGTGCGTGAGCGAGGGAGGGGCAGGGAGGGAGACACAGAGTCCAAAGCAGGCTCCAGGCTCGAGCTATCAGCACAGAGCCCAATGCAGGGCTTGAACTCATGAACCATGGGATCATGACCTGAGCTAAATCAGAAACTTAACCAACTGAGCCACCCAGGTGCCCCTAAAATATTAAGTATATATTTTCATCTATTCTGTCACCAAGTTTGTATGTTTAACTTTTCTCTATTTCTCCATCCCAGCAATTCCTCCTTTGGAGAAAGAACTATTGCACATTTTATTCGTACTCATTATTGTAGGTGAAATAATACAGTCTACTGACTCAGAGACTGAAAAAGTAAATGTTGTTTAAATGATTTGGGGAAATATTTAGTTTGTGTAGGAATTCTTGCCTTCCATGTTAAAATTGTGGAGAGATTCACAGCATAGACATGAAATCAAAAGACAAAATGTACAAATTAAGCATCAAAGCTTGCTTTCCACTTGTATCTCCAAGTTGGGAGCCTCCCTCCCTCCCTCCCTCCCTCCCTCCATTCCTTCCTTCCTTCCTTCCTTCCTTCCTTCCTTCCTTCCTTCCTTCCTTCCTTCCTTCTTTCCTTCCTCATTCTATCTCTCCCTCCTTCCCTTCCTTCTTTACCCTTCCTTCATCCCCATTACCCAAATTCATCACCCTCCACTCACAATGTGTTGAATAAGCATCCTTTTTATTTGAATGTTATCCCGTAAGACGTTTTGTTTTGTGTAAATGGCATGTTTTCATCTTCTGCTTCTTGTTTATTTTATTCAGAATTATATTTCTAGGATTTATCAGTGTGACTGTGTGAACATCATTTTTTGTTTTGTTTTTTCCTAGTGCCATACAGTGTTTCTACCTGGGTCTCACACTTTCTTAGCCACTCTTGTAAAACGGATATCCAGCTTTCTCGAACTTCTTAAAACCACAAACATCAACGTGAATAATAACTTCATTCATGTATGCTTACAGACACATGCGAGAACTTCTTTGGAACACAGGAGTGGGGTTTCTGAGTCATATGGCATATATAAGATTACTTAATTTAACAAAATCAGTGGCACATTGCTCCTCAGAATAGTGTCACAACATTATTCTCTTAGTAGTATAGGAGGGTTATTTTAACCCCATGTCCAACTTTCTAATTTGTGATAACAAAAAAAAGAATATAATGTGGCATCATATCATTCTTTTTCTCCCTCTGAAAGATACTCTCTTTTGGTAGAAAACATGATCTTTGACATTATTTTTTATAGGAAATACAGGGCATATTTTATATAATTTAGAAATCCAGAGAAAAAGCATTCTGTTGTGTAATCATTATTTTATCAGAAGTAGGCTGTTTTACAGCTAATGAGTGGATATGTGACTATACCAGCAGTTCACTCCTTGTACTGCTACCTTTTAAAAGAACAGAGAATATTCAGCTTTCTCCTAATTACATAGGCGAATGAATCACAGTTCTTTAAATATAAAAAGGACAGTTTGTCAAAGAGGAAGCCACTCCCTGCCAGACTTACATAAAATAGGACAGCAAATTTGGCCTGGTTTAGGATTTATGAGAAAATTATCCATAAATTCTATTAATTAAAATATACATTAACTACTGTAAAATTAACTTGAAATGGGGCAAACATATATCAGTAAGTTTGAAGGGTTTTTACCTTTAAAATTTGCCTGAATATTATTCATTAGTAGCAGTTCTGAAAAATATCTTTTTGAAAAATAACAAGTTATTATGAACTAGGAATCCATTTTCCCCATATTTCTTCCTCCAACATTTAATTGATATAGTTCTAAATGATCTGTATAATTCATAGATAAATATATCAAGTTATTTCATCACTAATATACCTATATGCCTGATTTTTAGATGGATAGAATTATCAACCAGAAAAAATACTACCTTTGAATATCAGTATTTTATAATAATAACATCTTTTCTTCATGGATGGTAATACAGCTACATATGATATATAAACAGAAATCTCACAATCTCATTCACTTCTGAATTTCCAGTGTTTATAATAGTACTTGGTATAGAGTTGATGGTTAATAAATACTTATTAAAATAATCTATTATAGTATGTATTTCTGGTATCAAAAGTGTAATGGATTTAGAGTTAGAATTTATGAGTGTTAGTTTGGAATCATTCACTTATGATGACCCTAAAGTAAACATATACTCAAATTCTGTATGATTCACATAGCTTCTGTTAGACATTGAGCTTATTTCAAAGGTATTCTGTTTTCATAAGAGAAATGATATGGGTCCTTTAGTAACGCATATTTTAAAAGAAAGAGTTATTTAACAGTAAGATGGCTCCATGAAAGATCTTGAAGCATGAATATCACATGATTCCTTTTGAAAAGCATAATCCTAAGAAATGGGATACAGGTAGGGCATATGACGCCTTCAGACAATAGGCAATAAAATGCCTTGGGAACCAATGAAATGGATGTGAACTGGGCTCAGAAATTAGAAGAAGGTCATTCCATTTACCTAGATACAAATTTAGCTTAGGAGAGTGTCGTAGACTCTGGGTCTAAAGTTTTTGTCTAGCAAGAAAACGGGATGCAGGATTAAAAGCAAGAGAGGGTTAATGTCTGGGAAAAGACAAGAGACCCAAATAAGGGTCCTTGCCCTCTTTTCATTAGGATCAGAAGCCTTACAAATATGATGATGGACGTGCAAAAAGAGACGATGAAACCGTGAACATTAACTCAGGACGTGAAGGAGTGGGGATCTTGAAGATTTTCAGGGTTAGGGATCTGAGTTAATTCAAAACAAAATCATGGTGCCAGGCAGCTGGGTGGAAGGTTGTTTACAGCTGACAGGAGGCACCATCTCTGTTTATCTAACCTAGCCTAAGGGATGAGACAGATAAGACACATGATCTCAGGGTTAACAAGACACCTTTCTTTTGTTAATCATCTCTTCTCTGGGCAGCTTCCCAGTGCAATGGTCTATAGCCCTATTTACCTGTTTACCAAATTTGGTCCTTCGTTCCTGTGAAAGCACCTTTCTTCTATAGTACTAAATTTGGGGGTGCCTGCACCCTGAATGCCTAATCTTGTTTATTTCATATACCTATGATATTGGGGGGTCTTTGCCCCTCCCTACTTTATTCTGTGGGCCTTAGACCCTCTTCTGTATCCTTATATGCCTAATCTTTTTTACCCAAACTCAGGTGTGAGCATGCTATGGCTTTGTACTTCTTTATGCCTTGTTAACCCATTGGTGTAAGCCCAGGGAATTTCTAAGCTTGTTCCCCACAGGAGAGTTAAATTGAGGTACTAAAATTAAGATCTGAAGATGATGGGGCACCTGGGTGGCTCAGTTGGTTAAGTGTCCAACTTCAGCTCGGGTCATGACCTCACGGTTCGTGGGTTCGAGCCCCACATCGGGCTCTGTGCTGACAGCTTTGAGCCTGGAGCCTGCTTCAGATTCTGTGTCTCCCTCTCTCTCTGCCCCTCCCCTACTCATGCTCTGTTTCTGTCTCAATAATAAATAAACATTAAAAAGAAAAAGATCTGAAGATGAGATCTGAAATCACTAATACAGTTAAAATTACAGCCCTGCCTCTTCCTATTTATATGATCTTGGGCAACTTTCAAACAGTATCTTCATTTTTAAACTGGAAATAAGAGTAATATTATCAACTAATGTGGGTTAATGCATATAAATTTCATGACTTGCTAAGACCCTCAATAAACATTAACTATTATCATTGCAGCATTGTAGCTACCTTATAAGATATCAACATTAACACATCATATATATATATATTTGCTTATATATTATTTATCCATATACGCTACATACGTACATATGTGTATATATTATATATGCATATTTATATATACATATGCATGTATGTATGTGTAAGCTAATATATTTTGACTTCTGTTTATTTAAACTACAATTCTCAAACAATATGATGCAATGGAAATTGCATTTTAAAGAAGCTGCATAGGGGGTGCTTGGGTGACTCAGTGGGCTAAGCGTCCAACTTCAGCTCAGGTCATGATCTCACGGTTTGTGAATTTGAGCCCCATGTTGCGCTCTGTGCTGACTGCTCAGAGCCTGGAGCCTGCTTCATATTCTGTGTCTCCCTCTCTCTCTGCCCATCCCCCACTGGCTCTATGCCCCCCCCTCTCTCTCTCAAAAATAAATAAATATTAAAAAAATTAAAAATAAAGAAGCTGTATAGGAACTATGTGCATATAGTTGTCAGTCTTGCATACTTGAAAAAAGCGTAATATAGGAATAAGCCGTCTTAAAAGGTCCCTTGGTAGCCACTGTTTCAAGGTCATAGACTACCATATAATACTTGTACCACTTGGATCATAATGCATAAACAAAGATCGTGTGCTCTGGGTCATTCTGTCTTTTGAAACATAATGTAATAGCAAGTTCAAAGCAATATTTTATGGGAAACCACTGAGATCTTGATGAGGGAAAAATAATATATATAATTCATATGTGTATAATAATTAATAATATACTTGAATTATTTCCTTCTCATTATCTCTCACCATAAATTATTTTCAAGCTGTCAATACATAGAATGTCCAAGAGGGGATTATTTACCTGATTCAAAAGTCTATTTATACATTTTTCAGGAACTAGCAAATATCACATTATATTTTCTCTTTTCTTTGCCAAATGTTTTCTGACACATTTCCTCTATTTAAAAATCAAAGGCTCACCCAAGAAACTGCATCATTCCCTTGGGCATGAATATCTGTAACAAATATACCAGTACTTTGGTTGCAAAGAGAATTAAGAATGCATTAGCTACTTAGCATTCCATGAATGACAAGCATACTCATGCCTCAAATGTAGAACAGAACAGAATATGTAGCATATAGACTTCTGGATCAACTGCTTTGGTAACTTGACATTGATAGTGATGATGGAAGTGTACTGCAGTGTTCTTGAAAAATAGGCTCCGTCCTCTCTTATGATCTTTATTTGAATTATAAGGTAAAATCCTAAAAACAATGCTATACATATTACAAGCTTTCTGGAACAGTATTTAGCAACAAGTGTCAAAAGATCATTTGGATGATCTCTGATCTGGAGGACCATTTCTAGAATTTACTCTAAAGAATAAGGGATAGGACAAAGGTGTTCCTTAGAATACAGTCACAATCTTAACAAAAACAGAAAGGTAGAAACAATATAATTTTTCAACAAATAGGAAGTGATTATCTATAGTAACCCATGCTATGTAAGCAATAAATTTTTATGAAAATATATGTAAATATATTGGTAACATATATAGATACATAGAAGTGCATATAGAAATACATTTATGTGTGTATAGATGCTGATTTGCAGAGATGTTTGCAACATATCTGTAATGCAAATCACCCAAACCTTTTCACCTTTCTGTGGTATTGTTTTCTTCTAAAAACCAATTACAAACTTTCCAGTATCCATGTGATATACTGCAGAAAATTCCGAACTCCACTACAAAGGCTCTTTACAAAGGCTATCTTTCCCTTCTCAAGTATTATGAAAAGCAGGAAGTTGGTCTCAATTTTGTTTCTGAATCTGTCTACATCGCGGCTTTTTAAAATTTATTAATTCGATTTTTGAATAGTTAGTATATTCATGTGCTTAAAATGTCAAAAACTACATGAGCATATGTAGAAAGCCCTTTTTTTCATCATTTTACTTTCAACTTACCTTTGTCACTTTATCTGAAGTGAATTTCCTGTAGATAGCATATTGTTAGATCATAGTTTCTATACATTCTAACAATCTCTATCTTTTAATTGGCATATTTAGGCAATTTACATTTAAGGCATTTATTGATACGTTATGGCTCAAGTCTGCCATTCTATTATTTGTTTTTGTTTATTTCCTCTGTTTCTACTATATCACTATACTGTGGGTAATGTCTTCATTATTTAGGATTCATCTTGATTTATCAGTAGCGTTTTTGAATATATCATTTTATACAATTTTCTTAGAGAGTACTCTAGGTATTACAATATATGTACATAACTTATCACAATCTATCAGTATTGACATTTTACAACTCTGAGTGAAGTATAAAAACCTTCCTTCATTTAGGTTCTTTAATCTGTCCAACTTTTAATTATCATTGTCTTAAGTATTCCCTCTGCATACACTGAGCACCACATCAGATGATGTTATAATTTTTTCTTCAACCATCAAATTTGTTTTGATGAACTCAGAAGAAGTGGGTTAATTTCTACCACATACCTATATTTAAAAATTTTTTTAATGTTTATTTATTTTTGAGAGACAGAGACAGAGCATGAGCAGGAGAGGGGTACAGAGAGAGGGAGACACAGAATCTGAAGCAGGCCCCAGGCTCTGAGCCTGATGCAGGGCTGGAACTCATGAATCTTGAGATCATGACCTGAGCTGAAGTCAGACACTTAACCAAATGACAACCTTTTTTCTTTTTTTTCTCATGCCAGTGCTCTTCTTTTCTTTCTGAAGTTCCAAGACTTCTTTTGTTCTCGTTTCCTTCTACTTAGGAAACTTATTCAACCATTTTAAGGGTAGATTTGCTAGCTACAAATTACCTTAGTTTGCCTTCGTCAGGGAATGTCTCCATTTCCCCTTCATTCCCGAAGGATATTTTTCACAGGATATAAAATTTGTGCTTGACAGTTATTTTCCTTCAACATTTGAAAGTGTATTCCTCACCGAACATCCTCCCACTATTTCTAGTCTTCAGGCTCTTCTTCTGTTCATGAGAATTGTCTCCCATCGATCACAAGTTATCATATCTTTGTGCAAAGCAATGTGCCTCATGTCTAAAGCTTTCCTTTTGGAGCCATGTGTTGTCTTTGTCAACAAAAATGCTCATTGGCACTTTTACCTAATCAAGGTTTCCACCAGTATATAATCTTTAAGAAAGGAGAAAGTTAGCAACCAGTTTTACAACTCTTATTTTCCTGTTTTATGTGTAATGAATTTTTAAAATTTAAAACTGTTACAATAAAATTGAACTTCATTTAATTTTAAAGTGCTTATGTATATACCCATCTGTGTCTATAAAAAATATCTCAGACATGATTCTCAGTTCTTGTGATGCATTAGAATAATCTAGAGTGCTTTTTAAAAATGGTGATGCCAGTGCTCTAAACACATAGACTTTGAGTCATTTTGCTTGAGTAGTTCCCAACTTTTGTTTTTCTCATTCACAAAGGTCAAAATCTCAAGTCATCTTGGATTTTTTTTGCACTTTAATTTTCTGCGTAACTAATCCCTGTATATGCTTTTGAGGAACTCTTTTCAATACCCACCTTTCCATTCTGTATTTCCTACCACTGTGCTAATCTAGACTCTCATTAATGTTTACTAGAATTATCATAATAATGGGCTATTTTTATACATTTTTAAAAAAATTATTTATTTTTGAGAGAGAGACATAAAGACAGAGGGTGAACAGGGGAGGCGCAGAGAGAGAGGGAAACACAGAATCTGAAGCAGGCTCCCAGCTCTGAGCTGCCAGCACAGAGCCTGACGTGGGGCTTGAACTCACAAACCGTGAGATCATGACTTGAACCGAAGTAATGCTTAATTCACTGAGGCACCCAGATGCCCCATATTAATGGACTCTTTAGTAGTCTTTCTAACTTTTTTCATGGTACTAGGTCTATAAATAAAATTAATAATACTTACTATTTACTGAAGATTTCTAATATGACAGACACAATGCTAGATATGTTACTTAGATTAACAGTGATCTGAGATATATATTTTATTTTCTTTCCCATATTACAGAGGTGGAAACTGAAGTACTGTAAGATTAAGAACCATGTCTTAAAGTGACAGAACTGTGAGTAAAACCCAAATCCATTTGATTTTCAAGTTTCTTCCACTAAAACGTCCCTTGTCCCTTTCTTTCTCTTTCTCATTTGGTGTAGGATGCTCCTTTGGGTTAAAATTACCTGTTTCCTTAAGCTTCTCTAGTCTCCTGGATCTGTCCTAAGGACAGGAACTTTATATTTTTCACATAAAAATTGTCCTATAAATTTTGCTGACTCTAAATTATTTACTGAAATTTATATAAAGAAGAATTTACAAGATAAAGTTTTAAATTTGCAGCATTAATTTTCTGTCTTCTCCAAAATTATATTTTTCTTTTAAGTCAAACATGATCCTTCATCTTCATATTATTAATTTGCTTGGAATACTCATCATTTAAATATAGCATAAAGATAAATGTCAGTTCCTTTATGATAAAATCTCCAAGATTCCAAATTAGTGAATGAGAACATTATGAATGAGATTATTTAACTGCCAAAATCAACCCTTCAAAATTCAAATTATCTTACATGGAGATTAGATGCTATTAATATAGCCTAGGGCATGCATTATTTTTATGAACATAAAAAATCAACTTAAAAATTAGAAATACAATTTTGCACCTATTTTGTTATCTTAATTGTACATAAAATATGCACAGCAAAAGAATTGAACTGGTAGGATATGGCACTGAAATGTTAAGCATTTGTTGAATGATGGGTGATTTTTTTCTGCATTCTGCCTTTCTGTGTTTTTAAATGTTTTTAATGATAAATGTATTTTATACTTGAACAAAAAAACAGCAAGTTTATTACTGTTTTTAATATTTATTTTGAGAAAGTGAAGGAGGGGCAGATAGAGAAAGAGAGAGGGAGAGAGAGAATCCCAAGAAGGTCCCATGCTGTCAGCAGAGTCTGACATGGGGCTGGATCTTTGAACCGCAAGAGCATGACCTGAGCCAAAATCAAGAGTCAGAGGCTTAACCAACTGAGCCACCCAGGCACTCTGAAAGATTTTTTTTTAATTTATTTATTTTTTGAGAGAGATAGAGAGCACAAATGGGAGAGGGTCAGAGAGAAAAGGCAGAGAGGATCCAAAGTGGGCTCTGCACTGACAGCAGAGACCTCAATGCAGGGCTTGAACTCATGAACCATGAGATCATGACCTGAACTGAACTCAGAGGCTTAAATGACTGAACCACCCAGTTGCCTCCCAAAAGCTTATTTTTAAAAGAGTAGTATGTTAAAAAATAATTACATATATCCCAATAAAATCAATGATAAATATCCTAGGAAAACCAAAAATTTTTCCAAAAGTTTATAATTTTACTTTTTAAGTATCACAACCAAACAATAAAACAATGATGGGGGTAAGAGACAACTAAGTTTTATCATTGACTGAAAATATTAGGATTTTGGTCAATATGTGGAAAGTTCCAAAATACAAAAATTGGAACAAGGGGATGACAAAAAAAAAAAAAGACAGAAATAGGAGGTATGAAATATCTCTTACCATATTGTTTGAAGAGAAAGTTACTAAAAGAATCATAACCTAAGGCCTACTGGGCTAACATTTTTTTGGAAGAAGCTACAGCAACATAAAAACCCATGGGAAAATGTCACTCAGTACGTACACTGTGTAAATCATACAAGGAATATCTAAATCATACTAAAACTATTTGGCTATATGGCAACTAAACATGTATACTATTTACTAATAATTTGAATCATTTTTATAGAAATAATGATCTAGATTCATTATTATAAGGCAAATATTATTAGTATAGAATAAAAAGGCTGAAAAGAGATTTTAATAAATATACTGAAAAGAGATTTTAAAGACCAGCTCATTAACAATCCCCAGATAATCTAGCAATAAAAAATAGAATATGAGCATACCAGTTATAAAATGTTCATGAAGTAATTTTACAGTATTTACTGAGTCCCTGGTATAGATACGGAAGGTGCATGTTCCCGGCAGAGGATAGAGCATCTGCAGACAACCTAGAGCAACTTCATGCATCAGAAAAGCTGAAAGAAGACCAGAACAATGGAACACGGAGTTCAGTGAGGTAGAAGTATGTGAACCAAGTTAAGCAGAAGAGAGTTGCAGGGCACAGTTCACATTCCAAATGATGTATTGTGAAAAACAGATGTAAGTAGAGTGCTGGGAGATGGTGGAATATATATTAGTCAGACAGCATCCAGTGGGAAATAGATGACACACTCAAAGAGAGATAATTGAAGTGAGTAATGCAGTGCTTTGCAAAGATGTGGTCAGGGTTAAAGGAAACCAACAAGGGTTGTTGAAACATCCTGGACTAGCAAACCTGAAGGGGACATGGGAAGAGGTTATAGGAACCTAAGGAAAAATTATAGCTATAGAAGAATGCTCCTGGTAATATTAGCTGTGACCCTCAGAAAGAAAACTCATTGTTCTCAAAATATGACCAATTAAGGAGGGGACAGGTGACTCCATAGTTGCGTCTCCTGCAAGTGACTTCTCATTGGCCAAATCTAGTAAAAGCCAGAGGTTATGAAGGCAATCCATGGAGATTAGCCTGGAGAGTCCATTAGCAAGATGAAGAGGGTCGAGAATAGATCTAAGGTGCAAATGGCAAATACCTAGTATAATTTGCTGGAGAAGCATAAGGGGAATAGTTAGGAGTATGAAGCATTTTTGCAGGTCAGAAATGATGGTGCTTTGATGAGAGAGATGGTGCTTTGACGAGGGAATGTGGAGATGGGTGAGAAAAGCTCATACCAGAGAGATCTTGGAGGTGGAATTGTCAGGACAGGTATCTATTTCTAAAGCACTTCCTTTGCTAGCTCTTACCTAGGCAAATTGCATTTAAATTTGTAACGTTGACTCAAAAAATATGAATTTTTATATATGATTTTGAATATAATTAACAAACATATAACAATTTTGTCACTTTCCATAGATGTCTAATTTCATGGAGTTCTATTTGCCAAGTACTAAGTAGCCTCATATTTAATCCTCTTAAAACCTCTGTGAGGTCAATATAATTATATCTGTTTTCAGGTGAGATAAGATACGAAATAAATGATAACTTAATTTGTTCAAGTCTGACCATGTGCCTTAAATTTGAATTCAGCTCTTTTTACCACAAGCCCCCATATTATCTTGCCTTATTCTCTTCCAAACTTTTTCTCTATCACCCATAGAGAGAGTACAGTGTCTGGTTCTGTGGATTTGGAGAGTATATGTGAATCTCAAAATAGTCTTTGAATTTGTCATCTAAATAGGGGAAGGGACATATGTCTAAAGTGATACATGATATTGCACAAATACAATATTTACTACGTAGTGGTATGGTTCACTTCAGAGGATGTCTTCATTGAGGGGAGGGGCAATCTAGATCAATAAAAACTAATCTGATTTATGGTTTTAAGAGGAGATTTTATTGTTGCAACTATATGACTTCATATATACACTCATGTACATGTACCCACAGAAAAACCCAATATGCCTATTCTGTCATGAAAGTACATAAACACAGTCCCATTCCTCATATATTTTAAGGAATAATTCAAAATTTGATCTATTTATAGGTACCTAGTTCATACATTCTATTACCAAATTGTCTGGAAACTTCAGATTATATTTATTTCAAAAGCTGTCATTTTTATTACACATACCAAGAAAAAGGAAGGAGAAACTAGAGAATTATTTGTCTACTCTTACCTTTTATTTTCTGGATGCTTCCTGCTATCAGTAGAAAAGACTGGCCCATCACAATCTAACACACTTCTCGAATATATGATGATACCTTTTCTGGTATGTTTCCTGCCCTCACTAGAGTCATGTTCCGTACTTTAGAAGCATAATTATAGATCTCTTGCTTAATCATCACTAACTCAGCCATGTCTTCAAAGTACTGATCATTTGAATGCTTTCTGGGTGTTTAGTTTCTGGAACTTACCTCAACTAGGAATTCTATCACTCTTCTCTTGTTGGAAGTTCTCAGCATGAACTCCCGCTCCCTTTCTGAAAAGTCTTCTTTTTGGATATTCTCTATTACATAATAAAAAATAGTCTGCCTTCTCTCAAAAACCCAGCTCTATATACCAAGGGCAAGAGGTAACATTTTTTTTGTTTATTGTCAAGTTGGTTTCCATATAACACCCAGTGCTCATCCCGACAAGTGCCCTCCTCCATACCCATCACCCCTTTTCCCCTCTCCCCCACCCCCATTAACCCTCAGTTTGTTCTCAGTATTTAAGAGTTTCTTATGGTTTGCCTCTCTCCCTCTCTGTTTGTATCTATTTTCCCCTTCCCTTCCCCCATGGTCCTCTGTTAAGTTTCTCCTGTTCCACATATGGATGAAAACATACGGTATCTGTCCTTCTCTGACTTATTTCATTTAGTGTAACACACTCAAGTTCCATCCACGTTGCTACAAATGGCCAGATTTCATTCTTTCTCATTGTCAGGTAGTATTCCATCGTATATATAAACCACATCTTCTTGATCCATTCGCCAGTTGATGGACATTTAGGCTCTTTCCATGATTTGGCTATTGTTGAAAGTGCTGCTATGAACATTGGGGTACAATTGCCCCTATGCATCAGCACTTAAGAGGTAACACTTTTTAATCCACAAGGCAAATAAAGCCCTATAGCTCCACATGTAAGTATCTAAGAGGCCAATATTAATTAATGACTCAATAAGATTTAGAAAACATAATAATTTAAATTTTAATTTAAAATTTTAATAATATAAAACATTTTTCATAATAAAGAAGATTAAAAACTTGCCTTTATATTACACACACAAGCATACTATATACATGACAAATTCATACATTAAAATTATATAGAAAAATAGTGATAGCACATAAATATTAATGCAAATAATGGGCCTTGGGTTAAATGGGCCATAATTGTGTTACATTATTTTTTGTATTTTAAACACTATAGAAAACCCAAATAAAAGGACTAGCCAAATGGGATTAATGATACAATTAATAATTAGTGTAATAAAAAATACATTGGAAAATTTTAGTTCTCATGGTAGAATTATATTTTTAAAAATTTTTTAGGTTTTTATTTTAATTCCAATTAGTTACATACAGTGTTATGTTTGTTTCAGATTCAACAATTCCATACATCACCCAATGCTCATTACAACAAGTGCACTCCTTTAATCCCTATCATCTATTTAACCCATCTGCTCACCCCACCTCCCCTCTGGTAACCATCAGTTTATCCTCTGAAATTAAGAATATGTTTATTGATTTGTCTCTCTCTCTCTCTCTTTCTTTCTTTCCCTTTGCTAGTTTGTTTTGTTTCTTAAATTCCACATATGAATGAAATCACATGGTATTTTACTTTCTCTGAGGTACTTATTTCACTTAGCATTATACTCCCTAGCTCCATCCATATCATTGCAAATGGCAAGATTTCATTCTTATTTATGGCTCAATAATATTCCAGTGTGTGTGTGTATTTGTGTGTGCGTGTGCATGTGCGCGTGCGTGTGTGTGTGTGTGTGTGTGTGTATAACATCTTCTTTATCTACTCATCAATCAGTGGACACTTGAGCTGCTTTCCTATCTTGACTATTATAAATAATGCTGCAGTAAACATCAGGATGCATGTATCCCTTTGAATTAGAATTTTTGTATTCCTTGGGTAAATACTCAGTATTTGTGATTTGTGATGTGATTACTGAATCATAGACTAGTTCTATTTTTTAACTTTTTGACAAATCTCTATACTGTTTTCCACAGTGGCAATACCAGTTTGCTTTCCTACCAAAAGTGCAGGAGAATTCCTTTTTCTCCACTTTCTTACCAACACTTGATGCTTCATGTGTTTTTGATCTCTCATTATGGTTTTGATTTGCCTTTTCCTGATGATCAGTGATGTGGAGAATCTTTTCATGTGTCTCTTGGCCGTCTGGATATCTTGGAGACATGTCAGTTCATGTCTTCTACCCATTTTGTGAATGGATGATTTGTTTTTTGGGTGTTGAATTTTATAAGTTCTTTGTATATTTTGGATACTAACTCTGTATCAGATATATCATTTGCAAATACCTTCTCCCATTCCATAGGTTGCCTTTTAGTTTTGTTGACTGTTTTCTTCACTGTGTAGAAGCTTTTTATTTTGGTAGTCCCAATAGTTTATTTTTTAATTTTGTTTCCCTTGCCTCAGGAGACATATCTGTGAATAAGTTACTACGGCTAATGTCAAAAGTTCACTGCCTGTGTTCTCTAGGATTTTGATGGTTTGAGGTCTCACATTTAGGTCTTTGATCCATTTTGAATTTAAATTTAAATTTGTGTACGGTATAAGAAAGTGGTCAGTTTTCTTCCTTTGGCATGTTGCTGTCCAGTTTTCCCAACATCATTTGTTGAAGAGATGGTCTTTTTCTCATTGGATATTCTTTACTGCTTTCTCAAAGATTAATTGG
>CM053572.1:92601465-92646281 GCA_028646485.1 Cryptoprocta ferox | reverse complement strand
AATGTCTTTCCATTACTTTGTGTTGAATTCAGTTTCTTTCATCAATGTTTTATAGTTTTCAGAATATAGGTTTTTAACCTCTTCAGTTAGGTTTATTCCCAGGTATCTTATTATTTTCGGTTCAACTGTAAATGGGTTTGTTTTACTTATTTCTCCTTCTGCTACTTCACTATTGGTATATAGAAATGCAACATATTTCTGTATATTGATTTTGTATCCTGTGACTTTACTGAATTAGGTTATCGGTTCTAGCAGTGTTTTGGTGGAGTTTTTGTTTTCTACAGAGAATATCATGTCATATGCAAATAGTGAAAGTTTCACTTCTTCCTTACCAATTTGGATGTCTTTTACTTCTTTTTGTTGTAAGATTGCTATGGCTAAGCCTTCCAGTACGATGTTCAATAAATGTGGTGAGAATGAACATCCGGGTTTCTTTCCTGACCTTAGGGGAAAAGAGCTCAGTTTCTCTCCCTTGAGGATGATGTTAGCTCTGGGTTTTTCATATATGATCTTTATTATGTTGAGGTATGTCCAACTCTAAACCTACTTTATTGAGGTCTTTTGTCAGGAATGGATGTACTTTGTTAAGTGCTTTTTTTCTGAATCTATTGAAAAGATCATATAGTTCTTATCCTTTCTCTTGTGGATGCGATGTACCATGTTGATTGATTTGTGAATATTGAACCACTTTTGTAACAGAAATAAATCCCACTTGATCAGAGTAAATGATTTCTTTAATGTATTGCTGAATTTAGTTTGCTAGTATTCTACTAAGGATTTTTGCATCATATTCATTAGGGATATTGGCCTGTACTTCTCTTTTTGAGTGGTGTCTTTATCCAGTTTTGGTATGAGGATAATGTTGGCCTCAGAATGAATTTGAAAGTTTTCCTTCCATTTCTATTTTTTGGAATAGCCTGAGAAGAACAGGTTTTAACTCTTCTTTATAAAATTTAGTAGAACTCACCTGTGAAGCCATCTGGGCCTGAACTTTTGTTTGTTGGGCATTTTTGATTACTGATTCAATTTCTTTGCTGATTATTGGTCTGTGTCGCAGACTATGAGTTCTCTCTTGTCTAGCAAGAGAGCTGATGCAGAATTGAATATGAGAGGGCTAATGTCCAGAAGGAGATAAGAGCCCTGAACAAGGGTTTCGTCTCAGTATTTATTGAGCGCTCAAGATCTTACACACATGGTAAATGTGAAGAAGACAATCAGATCGTAATTATTAACTTGCATACGAAGCAAAGGGCCTGGGGGGCAAGTGGTGTTTGTGACCCAAGTATGGAAAGTAATTCCCTGGAGGTGATGTAATAAGTTACCCGTGATCCCATTATAATATTTCACTAGCTAACCTTGGGTGCATTTGCCCTGTGGCAGCAGCTTTCTGCCCTAAGCTTTCTTAACCCATTTATGTAAGTATACAGATTTCTTGAACCTATTTTCCCACAAGTCTGTTCCAGTTTTCTGTGTCTTCCTGTTTCAGTTTTAGTAGTTTATATGTTTCTAGGAATTTGTCCATTTCTTTTAGGTTGTCCAGTATGTTGGCATACAGATTTCATAATAATTCTGTTATAATTGTTTGTATTACTGTGGTGTTGACTATTTCTCCACTCTCATTTTTGATTTTATTTATTTGAGTCCTTTCTCTCTCTCTCTCTCTTTTTTTCCCCCCTTGGTAAGTCTGGCTAGAGGTTTATCAGTTTTATTGATTTTTTTTCAAAGAAGGAGCTCCTGATTTCATTGATCTGTTCTATTGTTTTTTTTAAGTTTCTGTATCATTTATGTCTGCTCTAATCGTTATTATTTCCTTCCTCCTGTTGATTTTAGGTTTTGTTTGTTGTTATTTTTCTAGCTCCTTTATTTGAAATTTTTCTTCTTAAGGTAGGCTTGTAATGCTATAAACTTCCCTCTTAGAATCACTTTCTCTGTATCTCAAAGGTTTTGAACTGTAGTGGTTTCATTTCCATTTGTTTCCATGTACTTTTTTAGTTCTTTTATTTCCTGGTTGACCCATTCATTGTTTAGTAGCATATTATTTAACCTCCATATGTTTGTAGACTTCCCAATATTTTCTTGTGGTTGACTTCCAGCTTCATTGCATTGTGATCAGAAAGGATGCATGGTGTGACTTTAGTCTTCCTGAATTTGCTGAGGCTGGTTTTGTGGGTAATATGAGATCTATTCTGGAGAATGTTTCATGTTCATTTAAAAGGAATGTGTATTTCCTGTTGTAGGATGGAATGTTCTGAAACTGTTAATTCCATCTGTTCCATTTTGCCATTCAATGCCATTGTTTCCTTATTGATTTTCTGTTTAGATAATCTGTCCATTGATATAAATCGGGTGTTTAAGTCCCCTGCTATTATTGTATTACTATCAATTAATTCCTTTATGTATGTCATTAACTGTTTTATGTACTTGGGTGCTTTCATGTTGGGTGCATAAATATTTACAATTGTTGTATCTTCTTGTTGGATTATCCCATTTATTATTATGTAGTGTTCTCCTTCGTCTCATGTTACAGTTTTTACTTTAAAGTCTATTTTGTCTGATATAAATATTTCTAATCCAGCTTTTATTTTTAAGTTTATTTATTTATTAATTTTTGAGAGAGGGAGAGCATGTGCACATGTGTACAAGTATGGAAGGAGCAGAGAGAGAGAGGGAGAAAACCCTAGGCAGTCTCTGCACTGTCATTGTAGAGCCCGACATGGGGCTTGATCTCATAAACCATGAGATCATGACCTGAGTGAAATCAAGAGTTCAAGGCTTAACAGAATGAGCCACCCAGGTACACTAATACAATATAATATAATATAATATAACATATATTATATTATACATGACAATATATTATATATTATATGATAATATATATTATTACTTATAATAATAATACATACAAAAATAATATAATATATTATTACATGATAGATGTTTCTCCATCCATTCCCTTTCAATCTGCAGGTGTCTTTAGGTCTAAAATAAGTCTCTTGTAGGTAGCATATTGAGGGGTCTTTTTTTTTTTTTTTTTATCCGTTCTGTACACCTTTTGTCTTTGGAGCATTTAGTTCATGGTGGAATTATTTAAAGCAAACTCTTTTGGTAAACATAAATTGTATGCGGTACTACAGCTGTTTGTAAATGTGAGGTCAATAGGTTATGATGGTACTGGATAGTTACTATGTTGAATCAAAATGGTAGCAAGACTAATGAATCTGGAACTGTATCATGAAGTACTGGGCAAAAGGAAATTAAAATCAGAAAAAGTGGTAAAATTATTAGTGGATGAGAAGAAAAAATGAGAAATAGTATGTTTTAGGGCCACCTGGGTGATGGGGTCCGATAAGCATTTGACTTCAGCTCAGGTCATGATCTTGCAGTTCATGAGTTCCAGCCCTGCACTTGGCTCTGTGCTGACAGCTTGGAGTCTGGAGCCTGCTTTAGATTCTGTGTCTCCTTCTCTCTCTCCTCTCCTCTCCCCCTCACCACAACTCGCACTCTCTCTCTCTCTCTAAATAATAAATAAACAGTAAAAAAATTAAAAGAAAAGAAATAGTATGTTTTATCAGTATTGAACACCAACTGGTTTGTGCATTTTAGCAATTGCTGAGTATAATTTGGGGGAGGTGATTATTGATACATATTGCAGGCAATCTTTAATAAGTTTGAAAATCAGGACTATATCTGAAGTTCCAATTATTTTCACATTATAAATGAAACAAACAAACAAAAGTATGCCTTCAGTGTTAGAAATTCAAGTCTAATATATTCATACTTGTTTGGAATGGAAAGTAAACACACCTAAGTGGATAAAAGTATGATGTCTCTATTCACTTATAACGTCTTTAATCTATTTTATAAAGATATTCAGATACTCAGAGGTATTTTTGTTTGCTCTTATTTTTTCTCCTTATTAGACCATTTTTAACATTTTCCTAATATATTACCTTTCATTCAACTTAAAACCATAATAAAAATTAGTACAAAGAGAAATATAGGTGGTATTTATTAGATTGATATAAAAATCATCATGCTAGAGCAATAGTTAAGTATCACCTGGATTGTGATAAATGTTATATAATACAAGTCTTGAAATTTCCATATTATCCTTAGTGTTATGAGTTCAACACCTATGCAAATGTAAATATTCAAATTACAGGCAATAGAATTTAGAAACTAAATTGAACATCTGTGTCTTTCTTCCCTTGAGTGAAACTTGATGATGGGGAATAGACAAAACTTCGGTTTTATAAAAGTCTTTGACTATTTTCACAAAGGAATAATCTCCAAAGAAAATAACACAAGCACAGATATTATGTTATTAACATTATAGAGAAATAATATGACCTGTTGGATGGACATATTAACACTCCTCCCACCTCACACACACTGCCTTTGGGATAATATGTCCTCCTTGTTTGTATTTTGGACAAAATTTCATTCTTTATTTTTTGTCACCATTTTGCCGCATGCACCTGTTATGGCTATTGCTGTGTTAGTGTCAACAATGTACGTTGTAACTAAACAATATTTCTTTAAAATGTATTTTTTAAATTATCTTTAAACTGTCACCTGTTTTCAGATGATTCAGATCATAGATTTTATTCAGGACAAGGGAAATAAAGATGGGGAAGAAAAACAGTCATATTTTTAAAAGAGAGGATATATAGCACAACACAGAGAGCCTTAACTAGGGCAGAAACATCATATTAGAAAGCAAACTTGAAAGTAAAAGATAAAAAAAATAGTGCCTAACACAAGAAAAACCAAGATGTGCTGGAGAAGAAAAGACATTGAATGATATGTAAAATCAGTCTTCTTTCTCATTTATCATTAGCTTATTCTCTTAAATTGCATGTAGAGAGAGTCTAGTTACATTTTCATTCAACGTCTGTTAGAGATGTAAAAAGTTTGAAGCAAGTGGGTAGTAGGGATAGGAAGTGGAAAGGAATTGTTGCCTTTAAGAAGTAGACAGTCTTATTCGAAAGATAAGACACTAAACACACCCAACTCATTGCTTACTAAAACCATATAGAAGATAGTAGGTTATTGTGTGCCAAAACAAACACTAGGAAGTGGGCACTAAAGATTGGAGGAGGGAACAATAAAAGAAGATTAATAGAGAAGACTTAACAGAATTTGAACAAGGCCATGTAAAATGTGGTTAAGAATTTGATTTATGATGAGTGGAGGGTTTGTAGGTAGGAAATCCAGTATAAACAACTGCATGGAGGCAAGGAATGGTGTTGCGGAAACAAAATATATTTGTCTGATATTAAAGGATGAGGTATGAGGGAGTGTGAGAGAGAATAATAAGAGGAAAAGAAGTACCTAGCATTTATTGAGTATTACTATATACCAGATACCTTACAAATTCTCACAATAACATGATGAGGTAAGTATTATTATCTCAATTTTATAGAAAGAAAAAAAAAACAAAGATATATTTGGAATCGATTAAAGAGATTTTCATAAAAGGAAATGCTATATGCTGTGTGCTAAGTGAAAGAGACAATTTACAGAAGGAAATGCAGATAGCTTTGAAAAAAGGAGAATATAAATTGGAAGTAGGGACAATACACATTTTGTGAATTAAATTTCATTTTTCATAGACCACTGACTTTTTAAAAACTAATCTGTAAAGTGAATTAAAGAATGCCGGTCTAGAGAAATTCTTAGCTTCAGTGAATAAATTCACAATATTAGCACTGAACGGTGAGAAAGTAAAATTGCTTCTCTTTGAGGTAATGGCAGATCTCATTTGATATAATTTCAAAAAAACGATCCATCATGAAGATGCAAAAATATGCCATACAGATTCTACTGTCTGTCAGTAGCTAAGGAGGTATTATACCTATAAAAAGTCACTTAATTTTCCTCAGAAATAAAAATGGGAGGAGTACAGAGGACAGAGAATGGCTCGGCATACTTTATAGAAGATAATAGACCTAGTCCCTCTTTGAGTTTGCAGAGCTCTTGCATCCTTTATTACCCTTCCTTCCTTCCTTCCTTCCTTCCTTCCTTCCTTCCTTCCTTCCTTCCTTCCTATTTCCTTTGTTTTTTATTCTTTTTCATGACTTGGATGCTGATATATCATACTATAAGAAGTTCAAGGAACAGAAAAATGATTATGCAGTTATGAAAATAAGAGTATAAAATCTGGTAAGGATCTGAAGCAGGTAAAGGGGAAGCTTCATCTAAAAAACATGCAATTTGTATGTACAATTTTAGTTTTTCAACTTATGAGTGAACAGATGCAAACATTAGGAATAGGGTAGTTTTCTTTAGCTAAGTTCTCATATTTGGTAACTGTGGCAAAGAAAACAGAAAAGACTTTTCTAAAATTGAAATTAGTGGTATGGTATCCATGGTTTTAGGGCACTGCTTTTGAAATTTGGCAAGTTTCATTTACAATTACAGATATGCTGCAGAGATTCATGATTTTACATAAGGTGGAAGTTGGCAATCTTAGCTCAGTACATGGATGTTAGAAAAAGTAGTAGCAGATCATCAAGTTCTTTAGGCAAGTTCTGTCCTCTGGTAGCTGTTGGTAGCATCTTTTGGTAACTAAATATTTTAATCTAAAGATAAAAGGTATTCTAGGTTACACTATTTCTGACTCTTAAATTTTAACATACATATATGTCACCAATTTTCAAAATGGCTCCAATAAATCAAGGAATATGGCTGGAGGGAATGTCAATATTTGGAATATAATATATAAATCTCTAGTTTATTGGAATATCTCCAGAATAATATTGGTAATATGAGATTAATTGAGCAATTTTTATTTTAAATATAGTTATATCTTAGGTTGAGAAATATTAAACTACTAATTGGGCAGGTTTAAAATGGTAGAATAGGGTACTTCCACTTTTGATCAAGATGAAATAGGGGCCAAATTTGATCTTTTATCTAAATCGATAAAAAAGGGAGAAAATAATATGCTGTGAAATTGACATAAAAAGGGGGAGGAAATATTAAAAAAAATTAAAGTAGCAGTTTTCAAGACTGAGCATCCGGCAGCCAAAAACTGTGACCCATGAGCGTTGGTAAACAATTAGATCAGTCCTGTGTTTACCCCAGCTTACAGCCTGGAGGGAGTGTCCAGGTTATGGTACAAGGAGAGCAAACCTAAAGGAAACCTTGTGGACTCCCTGAGTTGAGGAGATGGAGAAGAGAATCCAGAGAGATCAAGCCACCTAAAGTTCATAGGACCGAGGACCAAAATGGAGAGAGTTGCACAGAGTGAACTCTGTGGAGATATGTAGAGGATTTCTCCCAAGTATTTGGCTAAGTATATGGAAGGAGATTACCCAAGGCTGAGAATGAGCCATTAGAAAAGATTTGTGAGAAGAGAGTTGGTTCTGATCCAGGACTGGGATTATTAGGTGGATGTTCCTACCAATCAGATTGGAGAACAATATAATTTAGGGAGCCCTGGGTACAGTACACAGAAAGACCTCGACTCACTACTAGGAAATAATTAGACTAAACATTGCTCTGGTGCAGCTTAACGTATCTTACAAGCAAGAATGAAAAGGATAAAAACGATTTCTAAGTAATTTAATTGTACTGTAAAACAAAGGACAAAAATATACATAGGAATATAAAAATATCCAACAAAGTAAAATTCACAATTTCTTGTGATTTTCTTTGTGAGTCAAGATTAACAGCCATAAAACAAGTCTCAATAAATTTGAAAGGATTCAAGTCATACAAAGTATGTTCTCTGACCACTATGGAATAAATTCGACATTAATAATAATAATAAAAAATCTCTGAAAAAAATCCCCAAACATTTGCAAGCTAAATAACACACCTGTATATAAACCATGAATCAAAGAAGAAACCAAAAGGGAAATTATAACACAATTTGAGTTGAATGAATATAAAAACACAACCTATTAATATTTGTAGAATATCACAAAAGCAGTTTTTAGAAGGCACTTTATAGAACTAACTGCCTATATCAGAAAAGGAGAAAAGTCTCAAATAAATGATCTTGGATCTTGTTTTCTATATTAAGAAACTAGAAAAAGAAGAACAAATAAAACTCAGAGGAAAGAAAATAATAAAAATCAGACCAAAAAATAAAAAAATATAGAAAAATCAATGAAACCAAAAGCTGCTTTTTTGAGATTAAAAAAATTGAAGAGGTTTCTCAAAAATGAGAGGCTTCTACCCAGACTGATCAGGATAAAGGAAAAATTACTGATTTTAGGAATGAGAGAGGTGACATCATGACACATTCTATAAATTGTAAGCGAACAATAAAGAAATATTATGAATAATTTTATGTCTAAAAATTGATAACTTAGATGAAATTGAGTTATTCCTTGAAAGATGCAAACTATAAAACTTTCTTAAGAGGAAACCTGAATAGACTTATGTCTATAAAAGGAATTGAATTTGTACCTAAAAATCTTCCAACAAGGAAAATTCTAGGCCTATCGGTTTCATTGGTGAAATCCTCCAAATATTTAAGAAGGAAGTGAGATTCTTTCTACGCAATTTTTTCCAGATAATCGAAGAGGAAGAAATTTGTCTTGTTTCTTCCAATCTCTGAATTTTCTTACAAAAAGAAAACTATAGGCTAATATACTTCATGTGCACAGCTGCAAATATTTTTAAAAAGAATTTTCAGCACTATTAGTGTGTTCTAATAGTACAAAAAACACATCATGATCAAGTAAGGGTTGTCACAGGAATATAAGATTAGTTTAACATTTGAAAATTAGCCTATGATAATTCACCACATTACCAAGTTAAAAAAGGGAAAGCCTTATGATCATCTCAATACATATAAAAAGAAAATAAGAGAAAATCCATTATAAATAACCTCATAAAAATCTACAGCAAACTCAGAATATAAAGGATTGTCCTCAACCTGATAAAAAGTATCTTTGTAAAACCAACAGCCAACATCCTACTTAATATCAGGAAAATAATATATTTTCTCCCTAAGATCAGGAAAAGGCAAGGATTTGTGGAATGCTAGAGGTTCTAAGCCAGAGCAATAAAACAAGAAAAAATATGTAAAAGAACTTCAGCTTGGAAGGGAAGTTATAATACTGTCTTTATATATAGATGGCAGTATCCTCTATGAACAATACTCTAAAGAATCTATAAAAAAAACTACTAGAACTAATAAATAAGTTTGGCAAATAGCAGGCTACAAACAATACACAAAAAACAATTGTACTTCTATATAATAGCAATTGGAAATTAAAATGTAAAACCAATACTCTCTAAGCCAACCTCAAAATTATGAAATATTCAAGGTTAAATATGACAAAAGATGTAAAAGATCTATCCAATGAAAAATATAAAACATCAGAGAGAGAAAGAAGATAAAGAAAGATATATATCCTGTTCATGAGTTGAAAGACTCAATATGATTAATATGTCATTTCTTCCCAGATGGATCTAAAGACTGAATGAAATCCCAATCAAAATAGAAGCAAAGTTTCCAGTAAAAATTAACAAGGTTGTTCTAAAATTTATATGGATATTCAAAGACTATAGAGTAGCCTAACAATATGGAAAAAGAATCATTAGGTTGGAGAATTCAGCTAACACTACTTGATTTCAAGACTTATTATGAAGCTATAATTATTCAATGTAGGCTTGGCATAAAGAGAGGTGTATAAATCAATGGAACAGGAAAGAGATTCTAGAAATGGACCAAACATATGGACAACAGATTTCTTTATAGAAGACAAAGACAATTCAGTGGAGAAAGGACAGTATTTTCATGAAAATGGTGCTAGAAAAATTGGACATTCATGCACACACAAAAAAAAATAGACATTTTTCCTTTACTTCACACCAGTTATAAAAATTAATTTAAAAGGAATTGTAGACTTAAATTTAAGTCCTAAAACTACAAAGCTTCTAAAATAAAGTACAGATAAAAATCCATGTGACATGGGCAAAGATATTTTAGCTATGACACCCAAAGTACTATCCATAGAAAATAAAAGATTATTTAAGATTTTTTGGTATTCAAAAAACATTCATAGGAATAAAAAAGAAACCTCAGACTGGTAGAAAATATTTGCAAAGGATATGTCTGATAAAAGACTTGAATTAAGAATATATCACATACTCTCAAAATTCAGTAATAAGAAAATACAAATACCAAAAACTGGCAAACGATTTAAGCATATCCTAACCCACAAATGATATATGAATGGTAAATAAGGATATGAAAAAATGTTCAAACTCATTTGTAAGGAGAATTCAGATTAAAACTACAACTCTGATACCTTTATAACAACTAAAATTAACAAAAAAACAAACATACCACGTGTTGGCACTATGTGGAAGAAGTGGGACTTTCATATACTTCTGTTGCAAATGTAAAACCGTACAACTACTTTGGGAACAATTTCAGTTTATTTTTTTCTTTTAACTTTTTAAAAATGTTTTTATCTATTTTTGAGAGACAGAGAGAGACACAGCATGAGTGGAAGAGGGGCAGAGAGAGGGAGACACAGAGTCCAAAGCAGGCTTCAGGCTCCCATCTTTTAGTACAGACCCCCAACACAGGGCTCCAACTCATGAACCATAAGATCCCGACCTGAGCTGAAGTCGGAGACTAAATAGACTGAGCCACCCAGGGGCCCCTAACAATTTCAGTTTCTTAAAAAGTTAAACATACACCTATTCTATGAGTCAGCCATTTAATTCCCACATATATATCACAAGAAAAGAAAGCATAGTGGGTATCAAGACTTGGATAGGGATATTCATAGTAGCTTTATTTGTAATAGTCAAAATCTAGAAAAAAAAAACACATGTCCATCAATAGGTAAATGGATAAATAAATTGTGATATATCTATAAAATAAGTATTAAGAATAAAAAGAAATAAACTATTAGTTCACTCAGCATCATTGTCTTAGTATCAAAATAATTATGCTGAATGGTAGAAAACAGGCCTACCTCTTAAAAAAAAAACTAAGTATTATGTGATTTTATTTTTAAAAACTCTCAAAAAAGCATAGTCCTCTATGGTGACAGAAAGCAGACCGCTAGTTACCTGGGGATGTAAGAGAAATTGGGGCTAGAGGAAGGTATTACAAAAGAGCAGAGGAAACTTTTGGGGGAAATACATAGGTTTATTATCTAACAGATTATGATTGTGGTCTCATCAGTCAAAACTTATCAAACTGTTCTCTTTAAACTGATATGGTTTATTGTATGTCAGTTATAGCTCAATAAAGCTATTTAAAAAGTAATATTGGCAATTATGTATGTTCTAAGTGTACAAACTCTTCATTCTATTTATTCAGAGATATATTCTGAAGGAATAAGGCAAGATCTATATATAAAATATTGCTTTATGATTAGTTTATTTTAAATTACTATTAATTCATTTAATTGTATCACATATATTACTGAGTGTCTACTATGTGTCAGGAATTCTGCTGTGAAAGCTTTTTGCATTGTGTTTTAGCTTTTTTCTTCGTGTAGGAATTCCTTTTAAAAGCTTAGTAATGAAAAATCATTCCAATTAATTGAGTATTCTAGTTAATTGTCTAACAAATTTAGAATAAATAGAACAATTAAAATAGTGGTCTTGTAGAGTTCAGTTTTACTATTCTACCTTGTCAGTATTCTCAATACTGCCCTCCTTGACATACTACTATACAAATTTTGAAAAAAACATAGTTGTATGACAGTGTAGCCACTTAATATTCATGAAATGTCATCACCAACTAACATGAAGGAATCAAGGAATGCCTGAGTGGCTCAGTAGGTTAACTGTCCAACTCTTGATTTGGGATCAGGTCACGATCTCACAGTTTGTGAGATCAAGCATTGTGTCATCTGGTTCCGTGGTACTGACAGCACAGAGCCTGCTTGGGATTCTCTCTCTCTCCCTTTGCTCTGCCACTGTCCCGCTCATGCTCTCTCTCTCTAAATAAATAAACTTAGAGAAAAAAAAAGAGGAAGGAATAAACCAAATCATTTTGTCTTCTGGCTTAACAAAAACATCTAACACAGCTAGGTGACTTGAGGATTAGTATCATTAAGCACATCATTAATATTTTAAAGTATTAGAAGAGTACCTCTTATTTGAAAACTTATTGTCCAACCTAATCACTTTCAACAGTGAAATGATGCAAGAAAAACAAATAAACAGGGAGTTGTCTAGATTAATCTCTGTGGTTCCAGAAAATTTTATCAACATTGTTGACCTTAATCTTCACAGGTCTTCTCTACAAAGCCATTCAGAAGCCTTGACATGCTGATAATATCACTAAAGAAATACATTTAAGTTAGCCTGATATTGAAAGTAAGGTGGCTTGTTATCAATTACAGTTGATAATGCTGACATCAGTCACTTTAATAACTTGAGAATGAAAAATTAATCACAACATTTATGAAGATTGAGAAAATAAAGTAATGTTTATTTGGCAGCAGAATGGTTCCACCAAACTTAGTCAATACAGACTAATTTTATTTCTATTCCTAAATTGTCTACCCAAAAGTGAATAAGAGAAAGCATAGGAAACATCTGTATTTTAATAAGCTTCTTGCCAATGTTTCCCATCTCATCCATTTGTATAAGATGGGGGAATGAGGCTTTAGTGAAAGAAGATACATACACTGAAGAAATAGGACACTATGTGATGAAATCAGAAAGCATCTTTATTTTTATCTCTTATTGGTCCTTTAACTCAGAGAGGGATTCCTTCTACTTCCCTACATGAAAACTGGGGCAGCTCTTTGACTTTTCTGAATGTTTTTAGAGAAAAAAAATATATCTTGCAGCCATTTTCAGCTGCAAATACAGACTCATTCAGAAATTAAATATAAATTTACACAATAATAAAACTATATTTGATCCAAAATAGTTAAAACAATCTTTTCTCACCCCAATAGGACTTTGTAGGTGGGAAGCTGAAGAAAGGGACATGATCCATCTCTCTTCCACCTCATCTTGCTTCTTGCAGTTTTGTTTTTGTTTTTTGGCAAGGGGGTGAGCATTGATTCCTATATACCCTATTTTATAATTTTATGTCATACTATATTCTAGTATTTAATTTCACTTAAAATTTTTTTAATGTTTATTCATTTTTGAGAGACAGAGAGAGAGAGACAGAGCACAAGCAGGGGAAGAGCACAGAGAAAGAGGGAGACAAGACAGAGTCTGTAGGCTGCAGGCTCCAGGCTCTGAGTTATCAGCACAGAACCTGTGTATGGCTCAAACTCATGAACTGTGAGATCATGGCCTGAGCTGGGATTGGATGCTTAACCAACTGAGCCACCAGGCACCCCTAATTTCACTTTGTTAAAGTCAAAGAAGGGAGAGGAATGTTATATTCAGACGACAGGAAAATTCTTACTTGTCTAGTGTTGGCTTAAGATACTTTGACATTCTTCAGGTCTGGAAAGTGTTATAAGTATGTTCTTCATAGACACACATGTAAACTTTAATCTGCATTTCCTAGAAAATGCATGTTACTCTGGTTGGGCCAATTCTTATTCAGTCTCTGACTTCCTGGTTTGTTTTAGGTAGTGCACTTATATTTAATCTAGTCTAAGTAGCCAGACTACCTAGACTATTATTGGGGAATCATCATCCCCTCAGGTGCTTTTCTTGGAAAGGTTTTTAAATGGCTCCAGGACTTCTTTCTGTCTCTGCCTCTGCCTCCATCTCCATCTCATTCTCTTCCTTCCTCCCTTCCTTCCTCTCTCCTTCCTTCCTTTCCTCCTTCTCCATCCCTCTAGTTGTACATCTGGCCATGAAAAACACATACATATTCTATGCTCTGACAAACCATGGGATGCAAGCAAATTGGCAAATTCCAGAGCAATAGAACTTCCTCCTTTGCTTTGCCACCAGTTGGGCAGCCCATTATCAATCCTCCAGATTTCTCAGGCAGTAGGCCCCTTAACTACAGTGGCTTCTCTCAATATACATCAAGCTTCTATCTGTATAACTACAGTGGCTTCCCTCAGTATCTGTCAGGGTTTGATCTATAAAACTAAATAGGTTAGGCACCAGTTCCAGTATGGGAGTGGGGTCTTCATACCAACCAGCAATTCTCAGAATACCAGCTGGGTCCTATGATCCATTTCTGACACCATCTACCTAGAAATAGCATCATATTGCATACGTTAAGGGTTCAGTCCTACAAGACTGTCTGTGCTTGCACCCTCCACCCCCAACTTTAGAACCAATCTCAAGCCCAAGTGTTACCTGTACTTCTGACTGGATATAAAATCAGAGGTTCCCAAGACCCCCTCTTTGGGTTCTATTAATTTACTAAAGTGGCACAGAGCTCAGAGAAATATTTTTTATTAGGTAACAAGCCTATTATAAAAGGATATAACCCAGAAACAGTCAGATGGAAGAGACACATAGGACAGGGCATGGGGAAAGAGGTCAAGCCTCTTTGCCTTTTCTGGGAGTACCACTCTCTCAGCACCTCCCCATGTTCACCAACTTAGAAGCTCTCCAAATCCAGTCCTTTTTTTTTTTAATGGAGACTTCATTACATAGTCACAATTGATTAAGTGACTGACTAAGTGACTGATTCAACCCCAAGCCCTTCCCTCCCTAGAGGTCAAGTGTGGGACTGAAAGTTCCAACCCTCTCATCAACTTGGTTGGTTCTCCTGACAACCAGCCCCCATCCTTAAGAGAGGTCCAAAAGTCGCCTCATTAGCATAATAAAAGACCTTTCTTGCTCTTAGGAAATTCCACGAGTTTTTAGGATCTCTAGGTCATAAAATGGAGACAAAGACCAAATATATATTTCTTATTTTAAATCACAATATCATTATAAATTTTTTCTTTTGGATTTTTAAAATATCATATACCCCTTAATTCATGTGGGAATGGAATATACAACACCATTTTCCCAAAGAAATCTTTCCCACAGAAATATTCTTTCTTCATTTTGCCCCTTTTTATAACCTCAGTGTGATGGAAAGATTTTTAAGAGTTAAATCCTTTGAAAATGCCAGACTGTGTAATTTTATATCTGCCCTATATCTTTGTGCCTCAGTTGAAATCTCCAATTAATATCCTGATACAGTACGAAGTTCTTTAGCTGTACCATGCCACACAGAGCACTAATTAATAGATCCATTTCTATCTGAAACTATTCTCTGATGGCCTGCTATGGGTACATGTCCTGTTCAACATTTGAAATAAATACTATGGATGAAGATAGTAAAAGCTTATTTAGGATAGCTAATTTGTGAAATGAATGAGATAAAATGTAATAAAAGTATGCCTATATAGTCATGCATTTGGGTATAATATGCTTTCTTCTCATGGGTGATATTAAAAGAGGGGAGATGTCTGGTGGGCAGTAAGTCAAGATGGCTGAATCCCAGGCAGCTCCATCGAAACATAGTGTCTACATTTGACAGGCTACTTGAGGATCATCTTTTTTGTTAGACTTTTCAAGTTTTAATTCAAAGAACTCTTACTCAGATAGCTAAAGTTAAGGAATTTATGTATGTAATAGCTGAAAAGTCTAAAGGTAGGCTTCATTTCCAAACGGATCTAGGTGGTGAGGGATCCATTTCTATTTCTTACCTTTCCTTTCCACTGCAGTAGATTATTTTTCAGAAAATAGCAAGATGGCCACCTGTTATACCAACATTATAATTGTGGTTTAGCAATGTTGACAGATTTCTTTCTTCAGCAGTTCCAATTTCAGCATTACATTAGTTCAGCAAAGCTTATCTTGAGGCCGTGTGCCCATCCCTGATCCAATCTTTGTGCCCAGTGGTTGTGTTCAACTCCACTTCAACCATTTGGACACAAGGATGACTTAAAGGAGAGCAAAGATGAATAGTACCCAAAAGGAATTCTAGGTATTGTTACCAGGAAAGGGAGAACAAGCATTATATAGGTGGAAATAAAGCTATCTACTGAATCTGGACACAACTTTTCAAAGAATTTTCACAATTGACTTTGTTACCGGATGGTAGATTGTGGATTTACTTGGTTCTTGTCTTCTTCATTGGAAGAATTCAGTCGAGAGGCTTTGATAGAGAGTTAAAGCAGTAATGGTTTTTATTTAGCAAAGTAAAAGCACACTCCAAAGACAGAGGAGTGGGCTGATCCGAGGTGGGGTAGCAGCCTGCTGAGTTTTGCACTGTGTTTTTTAAGGGGTTGCGGGGTGGGTAGGTCTATTTGGTTTCCTCATTCCCATCTCATCATTTATTATATTACCCTCTGGATCCACCTTCGTTTCCTCCCCTCCAACCTTTTGCACATGTTCCTCTCTGTCATCTTCCCGGGAGCCCCTGAGCGAAACCCATAGGGTGAGGGTAAGGATGAGGGAGTGGCTAAAACCACAGTGCAAATAATATTGTAAGGATACTATAACAGCCTTGAGGCTACTAGCAGACAAGGTGTTCCTTAAGTGTGCATGCTCCAAAGTTGGGAAAACCACTGCCATCGGCATCCTTTGCTTATCAAACTGAGCTAAACACAAAAGGGGTTGGTTGGTCTAAGGGAGACTGGGTGATCCCTGGCAATTTCTCTTCTGCCATTCTCCTTTCTCCCCTTTGGCTTGTGTGTGTCTAACTGCCTACTCCAGCAAGTTCAGTGAACTATGGATAAAACTATAAAAGATACATTAAAAATGTCATGTTAGAAATTAGTGAAAATTAGTCATGTTTTGTTTAAACAAGGAGAGAGTGGGGCAAGGGACTGAGACAGTAAATGGGAGTTGCTTTCAAACATTATAAACCAGTATGTAGAGTGGTGATTAATCTATCTTTAGAAGGCAAAAGTTAGACTAAGGGTTGGAACTTTCAGGAAATTTATTTTTAGATTAACTAACTTTACAAAAATGTGTGGTCATATTAACCAGTTGAAAATAAGATGTCTTATAAGCATTTTATTTCCTCTTATTAGTAGTAGTCAATATGATACTTCAAGGATTTAGTTAAAGTGTAAGGCCAAGCTGGTAGTAACAGACTCACATTTACTATTCAAAATTGCACAGTGTGAAAACATTTGGACCACCCTGCCCGCACAACTTTGTCTCTCCTACCTGCAAGGAAGAATAATAATAATGCTACTTTCAAATACAGGAGTACTTATTTGCTAACAATTTTTATTTTAATGACTCATAAGGACAAGTGCACTCCTTAATCTTCATTGTCTATTTTATCCATTCCCTCACCCTCTGGAAACCATCAGCTTGTTCTCTATAGTTAAGAATCTATTTCTTTCTTGGTTTGTTTCTCTTCTCTCTTTTTTTTTATTGTGCTAACTTTTAATATTTTCTGCCCTGTCACAAGAAAATTACCAATTCAGAGTTAGCTTTAGTAAAAATGAATTCTCGTTCTTTATTTCAGAATTGTATAGTTGTATCATTTTTCTTCATTTCTTCAGAAAACAAAAATTCAAGAAGACAAATGAAATAATGAGTTTTCCTTGTATATTAGAAATTAATTTGCTAAGCAGAATTTTGAGTGGGATGAACTATGCTCACCCCATTCAGTAGGCATGACTAATGTTTACTCATTAGCCTCTTTGTTGTTCTGATTATCTATTTATGGGTCATCATTCACTAATTTGACTTGTGGAGGAGTTTTGAGAGTAGGAGGCTTGGGATGGGTCTGCAAATTTAAATTCAGTGTTCTTTAAGAGTCTTAAAAATTAAAAGCAATCTTGTTTATTTGCATGTCAAGAATCCTACTTCAATAGAAAAAAAAACTACAGGTAAAACATTTTACATTTTTCTGTGACATCTAAGAAGAATAAATTATTTCTTTGTATATCTGAGCGCCTCCCCCACCCCCCACATGTTCATGAGAGTTGCAAAAAGGAGTAATTTAATCAAAATAGATAGGATGATGCTAGGGTAAAGAAAGAAAGAATGTGAGAAGTGTAAAAGTCATCAGGATCTATGCTGTCCAAAAGGAATGTATTTCTTTATGTGTATATGTGTAGAAATGTGTCTATATGTTTGCATACATAAATCTATAAATATATTGATATGCATACTCCTTTCACAAATATCAGCACTTATTTCAGAGAAAATTGAAACTAATAATGGCAGTTACCATTCTCATAATCCCATCTGGCAATCATGTTTGTCTGTCTGTTTGTTTGTTTTTTAGACCATATAAACCTCATCTCATATGCCACACCTAATGGATCTAAGATTGGGCACCACACTCAAGGAAAGATAAACAATAGTTTGCCTGTGATCTATGATAAGGTTATTGTGATTTAGTCCAAATTTATTGGGCCAGTAAGATTTTCTTTCTTGGGAATTTAAATTAGAGAGAGTGGAAAACATTAAGCAAAAAGAGATCTGTAAAGGGGTACTTCATGAAGATTTATGGCAAAATGAAGTTATAAAGCAGAAAGGATGACTGTTATGGATTGCATGTTTGTGACTCCCCCAACATTCATATGCTGAAACCCTAACCCCCAATGGAATGGTATTAGCAGGTGGAGTCTTTGGGGGGTAATTAAGATTAGATTAGATCATGAGGGTGGAGGCTCCATGATAGTATTAATGTCCTTATAAAAACAGGAGGAAATCTCTCCCTCTGTTTACTGCCAAGTGGGGATATAAGAACAAGATAGCTCTCTGTAAATCAGAAAGCAGGCCTCCACCAGATACTGGGTATGTGGGCACCTTGATACTGGACTTTCCAGCCTCCAGAACTATGAGAAATAAATGCCTCATGTTCAAACCACCTAGTTTATGGCATTCTGTTACAGCAGCCTGAGCTAAGACAAATCAGCGGAAATTCAAAATAAGTTTATAGATAAGAGGGTAAGAATCAATTATGTGTAGTGAGAACTGAAATATTCAGAAAGACACCATGAAGAAATATGGATTGGGAAGCTCATGTCCTTTCAATTATCTTATATTTCAATGACCTTCTAGTAACCACCATTCTCTCCTTTCCTCTTTCCTTGTCCTATAATTTACCTTAAATTCCTCACTCTTGCAAATAATTTCTAAACTTGACAAGAGTTAACATAAATAAGTAGGTAAGAGGAAAAAACCCTTAAGTTTCAAATTGTAGTTCTGTTATTGACTGTGTGATCTTGAGCAAGTTACTTAATGCAGAATGGATCACTTTCTCATTTCTTTTCAAGTCAACTTTACTGAGCTGTAATTTACATAAAATAAAATACATTCATTTTAATTTCATAGTTAGATGAGTTTGAATATATATATATATATATATATATATATTAACCACCACCTGACCAACAGTCAAGGCCTAGAATAGGTCCTTGTTCAAAAATTTATCCTTATGCTATTTTGTGGCCATTTATGCCCCCCTCCATACATACACAGAGAAATCCTGACCTCAGGAAAACACTGATCTTTTTTCTGTCAGTTACTTTAAATTTCATTTTTCTAACACTGCACTTCAATGTTGCAGAATCTTAACAAATTCATGCATGTTGTATATATTAGTATTATGTTCCTTTTTATTTTGAAAAGTATTCCATTGTATAGGTATACCACAACTTATTTATTTAGGCATATGTTGATGGAAATTTATTTTTTTCCTGTTTATTTTTGTGGTCATTAATAAGAAGCTGCTATGGACGTTTGTGTATAAGTCTTCTGTGGACATATTTCTTTCACTTCTCTTGGTTGTTATATTGAGAAATAGAATTCTTGAATCATGTATGTTTAATTTTTTAAGTAGTTCTCATAGAATTTTCCAAAATAGTAATGTGTAAGAGTTCTAGTTTATCCATATCCTCACCAATACTTAATAGCATCAGTTCTTTTAATTTCATCCATTCTAATCAGGGTGTACTCATTTCACATGAGTACATTTCAGCATTTCATTATGCTTTTGTTTTGCATTTCCCTGACAAAGATATGAGCATTTTTCATGTGTATATTGGCATATCTTATTTTTTCAAATATTTAACACTGCCCATTTTTAAATAAAATTATTATTCTTGTAATTATAGATATCTCTTTATAGATATATATCTATATATAATCTAGATATAAATTTTTGTTAGATGTAAGTATTACAGGTATCTTCTAAAACACTGTGACTTGCTTTTTTATTTTCTTAATGGTATCATTTGAAAAGCAGAAGTTTTAAATTTTGATAAAGTCTAATTTATAAAATTTTGTTGTACAACTTTTGTTCTTTGATCTTGTGTCACTGTCTTGTTTAATGTAGCTTTATTATAAATTTTCAAAACAGTAAATAATCCTTCAGTGCTGTTTTTTTTGGTAAGGTTATATTGGTTTTTAAAGGTCCTTTGTACTTCCATATCCATTTTAAAATAAGCTTCTCGACTTCTCAAAAATTCAGCTGCAGTTCTAATAGGAATTATCTTTATAGGTCAATTTAGGAAGAATTGGCATTTTAAAGATATTAAGTAATGAAGATGAATTTAGTCTTTGATTTTTCTCAGTGGGTTTTAGTTTTCAGTGCATAAATATTGCACCTGTTTTGCTAAACTTATTTTTAAGTATTACAAGTTTTTAATGCTATAGTACATAAATTATGTGTGTATATGTGTACATATACATGTATGCAAATGTATATACACTTCTGTTTTATAATTTTTAATTCATATAATTTCACTATAATTCATTCATTTATTTTGGTATATTTACATGTATTCTTTGCTATTACCAAATTCATTTATTAGTTCTGATACCTTTTTATTTTTGAAATTCCTTAGGCTATTCTATATAAATAACCATATTGACTGATAATAAAGATATTTTTATTTCTTTTTTTTCCAATCTGGTTGCCTTTTATTTCTTTTCCTACTGCATTGGCTGGACATCCAAAACAAAGGTGATGAAAAGGAAAGAATAGACAATGTTATTTATTATGAATCAAAGTTGAATTTTCAGTTTTCTATATTTATTAAAGTAATAATATAACTTTTCCCTTAATTATGTTAATATGGTAAATCTATTATTTATATATATATATATATATATATATATATATATATTAACCCAAATTTGGATGCCTGAATACAACCCTCTGGTCATAATATACTATCCTTTACATACATTGCTGGATTTTCTTCCCAGTGTTCTGATAAGGACATTTGTATCTTAGTTCATGACAGACATTTGTTTCTCCTCTCCTTTTTTATGATGTCTTTTTCTGGCTTTGGTTTCAAGGTAATTCTGGATCCATAAACTTAATTGGGCACTGTTTCTTCTACTCTCTTTGCTGGAAGGACTTGTGAAGTTTTTGTGTTAATTGATATCATTTCTTTCTTGAATCTTGAGTTGACAGGTACAGACTCTGAGCCTAGAGTGTTTTGTTTTGTTTGTGGAAAGGTTTTTTATTATAAAATCAATTTTCTTAATTGACATATGACTATTAAGATTTTTCTTTGTGCCAATTTTGGTTATGTATGTGACTCCATTTCTTAATTCATAAAATGAGTAGAATAATATACCCCTCATTAAGCTGTTGTGAAGATTACATGAATTCATATAGTATAAATACTTAAAGCAGGATCTGACATAGGGTAAATACACCAATGAATAACTGTTAGCTATTAAAATGCAACAATTATTATTACACACTGAAGTGAGATGAAGAGCACACAGGATAGTCTATTATTCTAGTTAAATCCTGAGAAGTAATAACTATAACAAAAAACAATAGTTATTTACATCTATTGGATTTGTGGCATGTCCCCAACTCATCAATAAATTGGACTTCTAATCCATTTGGAATGCCAAATTAAATTGTTAGAAAAATTAAGTTAAATTGTTAGAAATAATTTTAAATAAAAAGTGAAAGTTTCAAATTCTGGTATAAGTCGCGACTTACTATATCCTTTATATTTCCTATTTTTAATTAAAAAATAGTTATCACTGAGCCATGGAGTTTCACGCATGATGCTAAGACTGAGGACAAGGAATTATATACCAAATTCTCAATAATGGAGGGTGACACATGTAGAATTGAGAATGCTTTGGTTACAACAGACAAGCATGTGAGAGTGGCATAAAAATGCAATATATTGGTGCACATAACTACAAGGTTAGAGTTAGTGTTGGCTTTAGAGTTGATCCAAAATTTCATTGATTTCTTCAATTACCCAATTTCCTTCTCTTTCTTCCAATTATCTTATTCATCTTAAAACAGGATCCTACATCCTTTTTCCCACACTGAACAAGTCTCCTTCCCTGTGGTTTGATTAGGTCAAGGTAAAACAATATACCATCCTTGAGTAAATAGCTGCCAATAACAAGGGAATGCAATGCCCTGAATGTCCAGGGCCTGGGTTTCTGAACAGTAAGCAGGTTGATGTTATCATGATTGGTTTAAAAATGTCCCCTGATGGAGATGGAATCAATTCCTTAAATTGTATTGCAGTTATACAATGGGGTAAATGTGGAATACATGTTACGGTATCATTTATAATATCCATTATCCATTACCTTACCATGGCAGACACTGATATTTCCCTCCATGTTCCATCATTTCTTTCTTCCTTGGTAATACTCAGATTTTTAGAATATTCAAATTTTTAGCCATGTACATGGCCATTTCAAACAGATACTCTACTTTTTAAGCTAACATGGAGCTTGCTCTGTCCATATGGTTAATTTCTGGTCAAAGAAATATCATGTGCAACTTCTAGGAAATTACTTTCAATAGGGAGCATATTCTCCTAATTCTTCTCTCTTTCTAAAGTTTGGGTATCAGTTTAATGGCCACAGCTTGAATAACCATCTGGAACATGTTGAAGATGGCTAGCAAGGAGCTTAGATCCCTGATTATCATGGAACTCAAATCTAGCCCTGGATTTTTTAGCTGCAGACTTCTTTTTCATGAAGGATAGAAATAAATTTATATTTTATGTTAGCCACTATTCATTTTAGATGTTTTGGCATAATCTAATCTTTTAGGTAAATCTAATCGTATCATATACTTAATTAATTTCCCCAAAACTAATGTCTGGATTATATTTTTATACTTTAAGCATATTATTACATTATTGTACTTTTATCCTTATAGTATTAATTGGTTGGGACCAACAATTGGGGGTATGTAATTCAAAGTTCCTTATTCATAGTTCATTAACTTGCTCTAACTATTTTGATATGAAAAGAAGAAAATATCTAATTTTCCTTAAGCAAACACCTCCAGGTTATTATCTACTAAATCTTTTCTGAATGCAGGATCTATGTTAGCCTATGTTTACTTACATATTGATACTTGCAAAACCCACAAAACATGAATTATATAAGTAGGATCTCTGTTATCAGGCTGAATGATAGCTATAGGGAATCGGTGAATCCCATTTATTCACTCTGTTCATTCCTTTGCACTTAGTTTCTTTCAGACTCGTTCATCAATTTCACTTTAGTTTATCTCAGTTTCTATTTTTGGCACCTATAAGATACTGATCCTTTTTGTTTGTTTGCTCACCTCCCCCAACCCCTTCCCACGCAGTCCCTCCGGGAATACTCAGACTAGAGAAATCCATCTTCCACTACCATGAAAACATTTATTTGGGGTCTAACAGAACTGATGTTTATCTTCAAAAGTTAGAAAATTCAGTTCCTTTGGCATCAACTCAGGGATTATCTAGGTTCTCCAAGTTTAACATAATAGAAAACTGTCTAAAACACTTCTGTTTAAGATGCTCAGACAGTTAGTAATAGAACTATCCACAGAAAACAAGGTCCTCTAAAAGGGAAGCAAAGTCCTGAGCCAAACTTTACCATGCACGTTTCTATGAGGGAGGGCGAGGAGAATGCGGTCCACCTCCTAGCCTGGCTGCCTGGCCGTCTGCGGAGTTGCAGTGCGGAGTGTCATTGCAGCGCTGTTTCAGGGAGTAACATGCTGCACTGTTTCGGGGCTTTGTCTTTATTCACAACACATTCACGTGTCTCAGCAGGGGGGTGGGGGGGGGACTGCACAGTTGCCTGCCTGCGTGTCCTCTTTGCCGAATAAGCCGAATTGTAACTCTCCATTAGCGATAGCTAGAGAGAAGGAGAGAGAGAGGAGAGAGAGAGAGGGAGAGAGGAGAGAGAGAGGAGAGAGAAAGGAGGGAGGGAGGAGAGAGTGAGATGCGAGCACATTGAGATACAGAGGAAGAAAAACCACGCAGAAAGGAGGGGGCGAGGGGGGAGAAAAAGGATGCTTTCGGCACACTCATATGTTAGGTCTCTGTGCAAAGGCGGAAGGCTGAAGGAGCAGCATCAGCAGGCTTTTGGGCAGTAATTCTAACTATTGCCCACGAACACCGTTGTCAGGACGACTTTGAAGAGGCAATTTATTACTTATACATAGAACACTCTAGCTCTGCTAAAACTGGGAGTTGCAAACACCCCCTTGTTTTCCAATTTAGAGACTTGCATCTTTTTGACACTACACTATCAAGACACTGCTACTACAGGTAAGACGCAGTTAAGATTTATCTATTTGTGACATCACCTGTAGATATACACTTTAATCATGACTACTTTTAAATATAATGCCTGATTTATGTTGAACTGCTTTGTTTGATTTCTTAATTATTAGTCTCCCTTGCAGTAAATAATTTTATAAGAGAACTGCAATTCAATGAAGAAACCACCAATCTTTACTGATAGGAATGTACATAATTGTTTGCATTTCCATGAGCTCTGAGTTCATAGTTGGGAACTTGATCTCAAACTGTGATCTGAGCTGCAGTTCATAATGTATATTATTTCTAAATGTATCCAATTATTTACTATCATTTGTATAAGCCATAATCCTTCCCTGGCTACAGCATTGTGCTGTATACATGCTATGTATTTTTTTTTAACTTCCATAGTTTAGGGTAACCAGTGATGAAGCATATAACTTGTAGAGTTTGATCAAATCATTACAATGGGAGGTAATTTACTCCTTAAGGAACATGTGCTGGGATAGTCTACTGACAAGGTGTTGTCATGAGCAAATATGTGTATAATTAAGGTAGCAAACATATGGAATGCTTGTAATAGGATGAGAAAATGCAAGGATGTTGATAATTCATATGATTATTGATAATATCACTGAGCCTCAGGTTTGTTTTTTTAATTAAAATTTACCTTTGTCTTTATAACTCTGCTCCATCTTTACCTGCCATTATTTTTTTAAAATAAAATTAGCTCTTATGTGAGGTCACTTAATGTTGCTGCCATTACTGAGATAATTGTAACCATGGAAATATATTAAGAATGTGTTATGGGTCTATAGAGTACAAGAGTGATGTGGTCAACAGGTTTGTAAAATTTTGCTCTGCTGAGTTTTGACAAGAGCATCTTGTAGTGTAAGTCACTTGTAACTTTGATTATATTCTGTCCCATTCAGGGTCCCAATAACTTGGAAGTCTAATTACATTGTTCTGTAGTATCAGAGCTAAAAGCACTAGGCAACTTTAATTAGAAAGCCACTTTTTACTTCACGTTTTAATTTAAATTAGCAACAGTTAATACATATTTTCTATCATTGTGTGTCTATAATGTTCTTTCTCTTTACTGTATCTTATATGAATTATTCCTCATCAAATTCCCTAATATGAAGAACTTAACATGCTAGCAATCTGTAGTCATTGGAGTTACACTTGGTAGTTAATGGCTTTAACTCTTACATACAATAAAATGTGTGTCATGAGATTAAAGCAAATCCTAGAGGAGCACATGTTTAGCAGTAAAGTATTGTGAAAATAGAAGCATTTGCATACAGAACTACATAATTCATTAGCAGTCTTGTGATTCTTGTTCCTGTGCATGACTTATTTCATTTTCCAATTTCACTTACAAAAGGTTTAAATCCATGGGAAGTGTATGTAAAATATTCAATTGACTAAAGATGTGAAAATTAAAGGAGGAAAGAATTATTACTGCAGTGACTTTTTTAGGGCTGCTTGGAAGTTGGTAACTGGCATGAATGTAAAGAATTCATTAGAGTTTCTTCTAAGGTCCACTAAAAAATCAAGGGAAGTTGATGTGAAATATATGTCAATATGTGAAATTTTTCAGAAGAAAAATGTGAATGCTGAAAGAGCAGACAGGAGGTTTACAGTTTGTAAAGGGTAGAATATTTCCAATGACTGTAAATGATTTCTTTTATAACTGGCAAGAAAAAAGAGGTATCAAGAATGCCATTTCTCAGGCATGAATGAAATCCCAATGGCCAAATATCTGGTGGAAAAATAACTCCTCTTTTTAGTTAGTTACCATATTTGCATATGCAGTTACCAAAATTATATCTTGCCTGAAAGATCTCTTGGAATTATAAAGTGGGAAAAGTTACTTACAAATTATTCAGATTTTTAAAGTTTATTAATGCTCATTTTTTGTGACTCACACAACTTATATGAGTTTTCTTTTCTTTCTAAGGAACTCATATACTCAACGAAACAGTTTATGTGTGTTTGTCTTGAAACTACAATATTAATTTTTAAATTACTTACCCAAAGTTATATAGTCCAGTCGTCCCTTTTCTTTGAGAAAAAGACATGTCCTAGATTTTCTTCTTTGAAATGCTACAAAAGTGCCATGTTTGTATTTACGCATATCAGAGCAATACACATCATTACATGATTTATAAACATTCAGTATCATGCTCATTTTGTCTTCATTTCCCCAAACTCTCTATTTTTTTCAACTGTGTAAGAACTTTAAAAATGTATGATAAGAGTAAATTCATAATTAACATTTCCATTGTCTTGGAATTTCAAACTATTTCACAGAGAAACTTTATTTTTAATTATAGACAATATTCATACAATTAATAATGCTTCTAAGTACTTATCCCAAAGTTGCTCAAAACATTGGCAGGAATATATCCCTGCTCTCTTTCTTTATAGCCTCAACTTTCTAATTGATAAAGTTGGAAAAACTTTGCTTTTAGTATCATTTAATGTTGAGCTTCATCACAAGTAGGAAGTTTATCTGTATCTTAAAAAAAATGCGATTAGATGATAGAGTCATTATTACACTCTCTGAGGCATTTGTTGAATTTTAATGTGGCACAGAGCATATTGGAGCTTGGTTAAGTTAGTTTTGAGGCTTGGACTGATGTAACAATAGTCAAAAACAAGCATTTATTTCTCTGTTGTCTGAGAGGAGTTTAAACTCTGTTATCTGCATGCACATTACATCAGCTCTTTAAAACTTGTTGAAGTAAATTGTGTCTTCTTTCATGTGACATTGGTCTACTGAAATGTTCCTACTTGATTTCTTCAGGAATTTTGTTCTGGGGTATCAAATGAATCTTTCATTGGGACTTAGGGACAGTTTCTCTAAAATTACAAAAAGATAAAAAGGAAGGAAAGAAGGAAGGAGGGAGGGAAGAAAGGAAGGGAAGGAAGGGAAGGAAGGAAAGGAAACAAAAAAAGAGAAAGAAAAAAAATCCCATATAATTGTAAGCTCTTTTTATGATGACTTTAATATTGAAGCATGAATAGACATAGTTACAACTAAAGAATTCTTAAGTAACAAGCAAGAATAAGTAATGAGAGACCTCCAGCTAGTTTTCTGGTTCAGTTACTTCACTTAAAAATATTCTTAGACTGTGGTGTGGATACTGGAAATCAAAGCTCCTTGCTGATCTCATTGACATAATAGAACTAGCAAGAAACAGCTTCCTCATGCTACCCACAGGCACAAGTTAACACTGACCCTTAGGAAGAATTTTTGGACTGAAATGATTGTATTTTAAAGTTATCTAAAGGAAAAAATATGAGTCTGTCCAAATAAGTTAAAAATAATTATGGTTGTAAATTGCTGATTGGCTATATTGAAGTCAATTGCAGTCTGCATTTTAAAGGTCATACTACGGAAGCCTGACATAGTCCTAAACATCCCATGTAAAAAAACATGATCTCAGTATTCTTTTTTACCAAATAATTAGTAATAATATTTCTATGCACATATCAGACAACCATTCTTAAGAATGTAGTAATAGGTGTGTCCTACTTCAAAGAGGGCTGGTACAGGAAAACCTGTTAATTCAATAAAATGCTAAATTACCAAGTTTATTACTAGCTTTAAAAGTATTTTTTCCAAAAATCTAGTTAAAATAGTCTTTAAAGAACACACTTATTTACATTTTTCCAGATTATTCGTTTTACTTAATAATTGTTGTTTTCACACCTTTTTAGAACTCTACCCACCAAGAAGAGTGAAGTAAATTTACAACCACAATTGCATGAGTGTGTGGGTAAATTCACAAATGGAAACAAATTCCTAACTTTGAAACAAAGTGCCCACTCATTTACTTTCCTAAAACCATGTACCTGCAAAATGATCTCAGTTTACACAACCATTGGGTGTTATATAATAACACTATAATATAATAAGGAAAATCAACTTGTACATCTGTAGAAAGGTTAAACTGTTAGTTTTGTAGTTTATGAAAGTCATAGATTAAAGAGTTTTTCTTACATGAACTTTCTTTGCCAGATTAAAGGGTTTCTGACATTTCAGGAGAGTTCTGTTCAGATTAGCTCCCAGTGTTTTCTTTAATCTGCAAAGGCAAATATTACAGCTTTAAGGTTACTCTTAGAAGGATACAGATTACAATTAATTAGTTTCTGCTCATAGATACATACATTGTAAATATAAACCATAGGGTTCCAGTAGAAATTAATTCAGTTTCTACAACAGAAGACTGAAATCAATATTCTCTTTTAAGTTTTCTAAGAAAACATACTAACCATTAGGCAATTATTTAATGAAGGCAAACTTCTAGTTGTGATTAAAAGAGATTATATTAGCACTTCAAAAGAGAGTATGTAATGCCTAATCTGTGTTTAATAAACACAAAATATGACTTGGGGATCTTGAAAATTGATATTCTTTCAGAGGTTCTTTTGGAACGGAATGCAAATAGTCATTGATTTTTTTAATAGAAAATATTATAACAATAGAGTAATTGTCATGTAATTCAATATGTTATTTTTTTGAAACAGTAATCAGAACATTTAATTGTGGGAAATAAGGGGAAAACATATGACAAGAATTTTAGTAAAACTACTTCAGTTGAAAGTATCATTTTACACCCCATTTGCTAGAATAAATCCAAAATCATATTTGCAGAATACATTTCTTATCATCTGGAACCCCTATCGAATGTCATCACCGTATCTTCCTTCTTTAAAAGCTAGGTCTCGTAAATGATGTTTCATCTCCAACTGAAAACATGTGGTAAGTCCAGATGTTCAAACACAATCACTCCCCAAAGGCTTACAGTTACAGGTTGATTCAAGTATGGCTGTGTATAAATATACACATCAGATCCCTAATTTAAAATTAGAATACAGGCTGTGAAGTGCATAACAATGGTGAGAGACCACAGTTGGCTGTGTAAATTCCTTGTTTAAATGAAAATGCACTTTATGCCCCATCAATGTAGCACATTTGAGAGAGTCAATAAGCTCTTACAAAAGTGTTAAAAAATATGTAAAAGGATAGATAATAGATACATTACCTGAAAAAGAAACATGTTTTACCCAGTAACCCTTTTTTAAATAAATTTTGAATGGCACTATTGGTCCAGTTGGGAAATTCCAGAGTTCAAAGCATTTAAAATGATTCATTTCTCTAGTAATTTACAGTGATTAAGGCATAAAGAAAGAAGTTGATTATGGGAATAATAACTTAATTGTTTGGTTTCCTAACAGTTTATGCAAACTTTAAACTAACAAGAAGAAAATCAGAAAGAGAATGCTTTTCCCTTAGGAAAGCTAGCACTTGCTTCCTGAGGATATTTATGATGCTTTGCTGGCTAATTTATCTAGACAGATAAAACAAAAGCAAGTGGTACATGATGGAACAATAGTGAAAACAGCAGACAGATTTATGAACCACAGGGCCACTCTCCAGGGACTCCCCTATAATTGAGTTCTTTAAAATTATTCATTTCATTGCTTTATTTTTTCCTTTTCTTTCTATACTTTTTTTTTTATAGTTACCTTTCCAAGAGTCTGAATAAGGGTAAGAAAACCCATCTTCAGCATTTTCTTACTTCAAAATTTATTATGCATTTTGTAATCAGGTCTCCCAAACCACTCAATAGCTTTCCCTCTAGTCAAAGCACTGTCACCAAGGCAAAACTTTAAGGTTGAAATGACCAAGAGAAACTCCACTCTCAGTGATTGGTGCATAGTATTGGTTTCCACCTGTGTGGGGAAGGAACTAGACTCTACCTGAATGAAGGTCATGTTATCAGAAGCAGTCTTGCAATTTAATTAGTACCCTGATTTAAAGCCATCTTAGGTCAATCATTGGCCCACTCTAGTTGAATTCATGGAGGGCAAGCCTTAAAAAGTTGGGGAAAAATAACCAAGTCTACTACAAAACTCCGTAGAAGAATTAGAAGCATGTCCTAATATAATAGATACACGATAGTCTTCCTTATTTCTAATAGAATGGGGCAAGGGGAAAGAAGCCAAACAGATTTAATTAACTGCTTCTACTTTCTAAACATCAGAGTGAATAGGCCCTTGGTCAAGTTGTAATTAGAGAAATATTGCCTGATCAAAGGGAACTTTCATAATTAATAATTACTACTACTGCTTCTGATGTTGCTGCTAATACGGATTGAGTATTTTACCATATGCTATTCTAGATACTTTATATGTATTATCCAATTACAAAAACTGTAGAGATTAAAATCAGTATCCCTGTTGAAAAATGACAAATGTGTTTAGGTTAAATATTTTGCTCAAGGACTTAGAATTGAAGGGCAGTTCTGTGTGTCTCCCAAAACGATAACCACTAGGATTTGCTATTTACTATTTTAATCTAGGGATCTGTATACTATTTATTAGGAGTTACCAAGACACACAATAACCAGTAGAAAAATAGAAGGGAGGCAATCATAAAAATGAAAAGTTTAAAGGGTTTTAAAAATTTGCATGTAGTTAATGAACTTTGGTAATCATTCCTTGCTAGCAATTGTAGATTTTTTTCTCTTTTTTTGTCTATTTTTTTACAAGTCTGCAACATATACTTGCTAAAAATGCTGAAACTGAACTTTATTCAATTTCCTTTCTCATTGACAGAATTTATGAAGTAGTTATTTTCAACTAATTGTCTAAATCATGGACATGCCAAAACATCAGTGTTGTATTCTGTCATAAAAACGCGAATAGGTTCTCCTCATTGTGGCTTAGTGCCTCTAGCCAAAAGCAGTGGATCTGCTTGCTGCATTTAAGTCAGGCTGGTTCATTGGCCAAAGAGTTACTGTTCCGTCAAACATTTGGTAAGATTTTGAAACTGGTACTATCTGTGCAATGTAAATTGCAATAATTCATTTGTTGCATTTCTTGTCACTGGCAGTCTTCACTTCAGATATTACCACTTGAATCCTTTGGAATTAAAGGACGCTGATCACTACACATTATTAGCTGAATCACCTCAATTCATTTCCTGAAGTTTTTTTAAAAATTATACATAATATAGAATTCACTACAGATACTACACTTAAATTACAATATACACCAGCGTTGTAATTATAAATTATAACAAGCTGTATGATGCTTTTTCATGGGAGAGTATTCAAACTCTTGCCTAATTAGTCCCTTGATTTAAATCTGACAATCTATAGCCACCCCCCCGCCATACACACACATACACACACACACACACACACACACACACACGTGTGTGTGTGGTTTAAATAGGTAGATAGGTAAGCAGATAAGCAAACATCTCCACATAGAAACTCTAAGATTTACTGATTTGCTTACTCAGAATGAAATTTAAAGGCCATTGTGTGTGTGTGTGTGTGTGTGTATGTGTGTGTATGTATGTATACACACACACACAAATTTGGCAAAATTCAGTAGATTGATCTGTATCCAGCAAAATTAAAATTATTGAGAGTAAGAATTATAAAAAAATCACAAAGATTTAAAAGTAATTCCTAACTTTCTTAAATGTGCTGAAACTACATTTAGAGCAAATCAATACCTTTGAATAGTAGAAGATACTCTTGCACTAAATTGGGTTTAATCCTATCATGTAATAGTAACCTGAATGTTTCACAGATTGTCAAGATTTAATCTTTGATTGCATATTTGACTTTCTTTTCTCTTTTTTCGTGAGAAAAATCATTATAGTCCTTCCCTTCCTGACCATTATTATCAGAATTCTTCAATTGTAAGAACGTTTGGAGGGTATGGAGGTTGGTTGAGTAAATGTCTACTTGGTATCTACACTTTCTTTGACAAAACCAGATAAAACATTACTTACTACCTCCTAGCCTTGGATGTTGTTTTGACAGGGTTACAGTAGCCATAATTCTCAGCTGTCATCATGTTAAGAAACAGGAATCCATTTGTTACTTCTAGATTTCCCACACCGTAACTGGTTTTTTAAGACAAGTGTTAAAAAAACAAAAGACAAGTGTTATGACAAACAGCTGCAGTTTGCAGGTTCGACTCAGATTCATCAAGTATGCTGATGAAGGGCTAAGATACATGTCTGCACGTGAATCAGCTAAATGTTGGCTTAAAATATTGGTTTAAAACTCAATAATAAAATAATAAGTTAGTTTTGAATTGTAACCCAAGGTATAATAATTATCCATATTCCATTCTGATATAAATAAATGATTGAAAAAATACATAAATAGTAGGGTAGACAAATCTCCTATACAGAAGGATTCCAAATAATTTATGTAAATAGTCTGCTCTGAAGGAGGGGGAGTATAACTCTCCACTCCTTAAGCATTGGGTCTTCATAGTGACTTCCATCCATAGAGTACCCTCTGGGGGTTTTTATAGTAAAGAAACATGTGTAAACTGACCTGTGTAAATTCCTTGTTTAAATGAAAATGTACTTTCTGCACCATCAATGTGTAGTACATTTGAGAGAATCAATAAATTCTTACAAAAATTATTAATTTATATGTAAAACTACCTCACTGTCATACAACCTCTACCAGCTGGTCAAAGTCAAAATCAATTATATGTCAAATAAAAACCAATCCAGACTTACACAAGGAGAAACTTTATTCTAAAAGACTTGTAATATGGAAATGCTGTATTCTTAGAAATCTGCAAGTTCCTCAGAACTAAGCAGTAAAAGCTTTTATAGAGTAAGGAGGAATTAAGTAAGAGGAAGTTGGGTGTTATGGGCTGAATTGTGTTCACTTCAAATTTATATGTTGAAGCTCTAACCCCTAGGACTTTAAAAGATAGGGCCTCTAAAGACTTAATGAAGGTGAAGTGATGTCAAATGGATGGGCCCTAATCCAATTTGATAGGTATCTTTTTTTTTACTTTTTAAATTTTTAATTATTTATTTATTTATTTTTATTTTTTAAATTTACATCAAAGTTAGCATATAGCACAAAAATATCAGAAGTAGATTCCTTAAGGCCCCTTACCCATTTAGCCCATCCCCCCTCCCACAACCCCTCCAGTAACCCTCTGTTTGTTCTCCATTTTAAAGAGTCTCTTATGTTTTGTCCTCCTCCCTGTTTCCATACTGTATTTACTTCCCTTCCCTTATGTTCATTCGTTCTGTGTCTTAAAGTCCTCATATGAGTGAAATCATATGATATTTGTCTTTGACTAATTTCACGTAGCATAATATCCTCTAGTTCTATCCACGTAGTTGCAAATGGCAAGATTTCATTTTTTTGAATTGTTGACTAATACTCCATTATATATATATATCTATATATATAGATATAGATATAGATATAGATATAGATATATCTCACATCTTCTTTATCTGTTTATTGATGAATGTTTGGGCTCTTTCCATACTTTGGCTATTTTTGATAATGCTGCTATAAACATTGGGGTTCATGTGCCCCTTTGAAACAGCATGTCTGTATTCCTTGGATAAATACCTAGTAATGCAATGGCTAGGTCATAGGGTAGATCTATTTTTAATTTTTTGAGGAACCTTCATGGTCCTTTCTGGGTTCTCTATTCTGTTCCATTGATCTGAGTGTCTGTTTTTATGCCATGATGGGTATCTTTCTATGAAGAGGAAATTTGGACACTCTAAGAGACACTGATAATACCTGAGCACAGAGAAAAGGTCCTATGAGGCATAGTGAGAAGGCAACCTTAATGTGATCTGCAAGCTGAGGAAAGAAACCTGAGAAGGAACCAAACCTGCCAATACATTAATTTTTGACTTCTAGCCTTTGGAACTGTGAGAAAACTAATTTCTATTGTTTAAGCAGCCCAGCCTGTGGTGTTTTGTTGTGGCTGTCCTAGGAGACTAATACAGTGGGCAAACGAGGGAGAAAATGACCAGCGTGGTTTGATAGGAAATGTATCTCACTGTGCTTAGCCAATTTTCAGGAAAAGCTAGTAAGGAAGTCACATTCTGCATTTTAGTGCCTGCTTAGGTTTAGCGCCTGCAAAAGTCTATAGAGAGGAGAGAAGCCTAACAAAAATCTGGGCAAGATAAAGAAGAGAGTATCAGAAATGGGCAACTGTGAATACTTGGTCAAGTGATAAGTCATGCAAATAGTATGTTCCCTTGGTATGGTGTGATGACAATTGTACTTTAGCTCTGTTGTCTTCCTTCTAAAAGGAAAAAAAAAAACTGAGGCTATTCTACAAATACCTGGAGAGAATTCCTCAAATATCTTAGGGTCATAAAAAACAAGAAAAGTCTCAGAAACTGTCATAGTCAAGAAATGTGGTGCCTGAGATAGGATCCTGGAATTAAAAAAAAAAAAAAAAAAAAGACAGTAAGTGAAAACTAATACTTTAGAAGGAATTCTAAATAAAGTATGCACTTTAGTAGCAATGTATTGATATTGGTTCCTTAACTGTGACAAATGAGCCATAGTAATGTAAGATGTTAATAGCAGGTAAAATTGGGTGTGGCCTATATGAGAATCTTACCTACTATCTTCATAACTTTTCTATAAATCTCAATGTATTCTAAAATTAAAATTTTACTAAAAACAAACAATGACAAAATAAAAAAGAGTTTCAACAATAGTCAATTTTAAACAAGACCGCACAAATCCATCATTAAAATGTTTATATCTGTCTTGAAATACTGCTTTATCTATTATAAAACATGCTTCAACTACTACTTTAGGGGATTGTAGCTTTAGTAGAAATTAAAGTATTCCTGCATTTACCAAATTCTATGAAAAGAATATTTATTTGCTTTATGCAAAGTGCCAAATATGCTGAATTTAGTATGCTAACTCATGTACATTTATCTAGAACATCTTTTCCCCCAAGTGTCCAACACAACTTCATTTGGCCTGGAAGGAATTGTACTTACAGCCAGGCCTTCACAGATTGTTTTCAGTGACTATGGTTTTCAGTGCCGTATTTGACAGGGGCCCTTGTTGCCTTTAATTTTATACATCCTTCCATGTCTACCTTACTAATTAAATCACCTGATATTCTACTAATTTATACAAATATTTTTGCATTCTTATAATCCATGTAACAGTAAATGCAACCTATCTGATAAGAATCTCATCTTTTCCCTATACAAAATTTCAGTAACATCAAGAAGCGAGTCTATTTCATATAACTACTTTTCTTGTACTTAAATAAAAAGTTACTTTTCTTTCTGCCTCTGGTACTGTTCCCTACAGGTGCAGAAAATGAATGCTGACTTTGTTTCTAAGTGGCAGGAGGCATGGTCTCATTGCAGTATTTCCATTGATGAAAATACTTTCAGGAGCCATTGTCAAATCAGAGCTTTCTCCCACTTAAGAAATCACCCGGCAAGGATACTGCAGAAATAGCTTTTGTGCCCATAGACTTGAAAATTTTATCACACTCTTCACTTGGCATTTGTATTTAATTGTGTCTTGCTTTGAATTAAAAAAAAAAAACATTTCTGCTTTCTTAAGGATAATCAAAAATGGAAATAAGAAGAAAGCTGACTGGACAAAAGATAGTCATTTGCTTTACTGGCTATTTGTCATATTTGTTGCTCACTTTAATTAAAATCTGATTACTACAGGACAAAAAAAGTCTCCCAATAATAATATTATTATTATTGGACAGACTTTGTTCTTTGAAAAAAATGGGTTCATGCTAGCAAGTTTGAATTATTGTCGGTATAGAATTTTGTTTTTCCTAGGTTCAATAATTTAACGTGATTAGCCTTTTGGAAAATGAATATAATATTCAGTAGCTCAAAAACATGATCTGTATATATGTATTATACTTACAGTTTAATTAGGAAACTAATGAGGTGCAGTTGGCAATCTGATTGGTGAGACACTGGTACAGTAAATTTCTATTAAGCAGACTTGAGTATTTCTCTTCTGGCTCTGCATTCACCAAACCTCAGAATATAGAAATTATTACATTGGACACCTGCCATCCTGGTCCTTGGAAACCAACCTTCTGTAAAACCACCAAATTAATTATAGTTCAGAGTGAGGGAGTACTGGAAGATTCAACTACTTGTGAATTTACCTTAGAAGGGCAAGATGTGGAATACATTAAATATGGCTATTAATTAGATGTAAGTGAACTAATTAACAGAAATCAAGCTTGATGTACAGAATAATTTACTTAGCTAGAATTTATAATTTTATAAAGGTGGGCACATATATACACACATTTGTAGTATAGTATTCAGTTTTGCTGGTGAATGGAAGAAATACTCATTTCCAGTATCATTAACTTTGCTTTGGAAATCAGAAGTATTTGTCACCTTTCTATAGAGTTCACAAACTTGCTGATGTAGTTATAGCTCCAACACACACACACACACACACACACACACACACACACACGTTTAGTGCCAGTGCACCTCTCATGATTCACAGCAAATTCATACTTTAAAGCATTTTCCATACTTCCCTTTCAACTGTCTAAGTCTTGTTCTCACAAATATCATAAATTCTAATGATAATCCTATCAGATGCAGAGTTTGCACTGAGAGTGAATCAATAATCTAATTGGCAGTTGTGAATAAACCAACATTCCATTGTAAGATTTCATTTTGGTATCATTGAACCAAGTTCCATTATTTATAAAACATTAGATTTTAAATCTAGTCAATAAAAAACTTAGGACAGATTTTTATTTTCTTGTTAAAAGCCATCAAGTTTGTTTAGACAGTAAAGCTTGAATCAGAAATACCAGTAAATGTACCAGTATTTACTTACTAATGAAACAAGTAATGACAAAAACCACATTAACCCAGCTACCATATATCAGAAACTGTGTAAAGTGGGTTACCATTGTTATTGTAGTTCATCTTCTTAAAAATCCTGTAACTTACTATTGCTGCAATTTTTAGTGATGAAATTAGAGACCAAGGAGTTTTAAGATTTGCCCAAAGATACAAATACAGTGAGGGCTGAGATTGATTTTGAACCTAGGCCACGCCTTTTATTATTTTGCTGGACTACAATTTACTTACCTGTGAATGAGCAATGCTTTCCATGGAAAATACAGAAAACTGATGAAAAGGGTGTGAAAATTAGTTTGAAGTAAAATGAAATTCACTATTAAAGAACAATGTTGGTTTATAATTTCTATGGCATGAAGTAACTCAATACTTCAGTTATTCCATAATAAACTTTTCCCAAAATGACTACTGCTGTAGAAAAATAATCAACTTTCTCCTTTAAAATTTTTTTGATATATAAAATTAAAATATTATTAGAAAAAAATAAATTTTTCTACTAGATGCTGTATATTAGATATAATGATGTATCTATTATGTACATTAGTAGTGGAATGTTTGTGTGTGTGTTGGTTGCGTAGATCACTAACTACTTGAAATGGGAGCAGGTAAATTAGAAGAGGAAGTAGCAGAGAAGTTCAATTAAAGGCAAATTGAGCCAACTGAAGATCAATCTAAAATGAAGGCTAAGAGCTCTGAGTAGATAATGTAAATCAATAGAAAATATGATTGGACTGCAAAAGGTGTGATTTTTCAAGCTGCTTTTCAGGAAACTATCTATTGTGTAAATTAATAACCCTGAGTTTATTTCTAAGAAGTTTGCAGGTGGCATATTCTTGGGTTCCCCGAATCAACATGCCAATTTCTATCCCACATGTCCAACATCAAAATGTATAAACTCATTCCATCCACATTACAGATTCCAGGAAACTTTGGAGCACTTAGTGTGGGTAAAGTTAAATGCTCGGTGTTGCTAATACAGTGGTGGACAATCATTTAGCAGGGTGACTATTAGCCCATAGCCCACAGTTATGCATAACCCGGTGTTGAGTGAATGACTAGATATCCCAGAACTGATGGTCAACATACCAAGTATTACTACAGTTCAAATGCTAGGTGCTATAGGGGTCCTGCCTCACCAGTCATGGAGGATGTATGAATTTAAGTTATACCTTAGCTATAATCTAAAAGATGATAGAGATGAAACTACTCTTCATCTGTTATCCGTGCTTTGCATTTTTACAGAAATTCATTTCAGACCTAATAGCTGTTACGTAAGAAAGCTATCTCTCAAAAGCTCTTTTAGAAAATGATCTTAGATTTCTGGGTTTTATATACTCTGATTATTTCAGCTCTGTGTTCTACTGGGAGGGCTTTTGTTTCCTCTTCTATAAAATAAGGATAATAATTGCTCTTATCATATAATTTGGTGTGAGAATTGAAGGAGCATATGTGAAATTCGTGCAGCACACATAAATGTCAGCACAAATTATTAGGCTACATCTCTATAATGTGACTAGTTTTCAGTGTTTAGTTGCATAGATTGATTAGTTGATTAGGTCAATGATTCATGAAGAATAAGAGAGCCTCTAACATAGGAGATTTACATATACACACACTCACACAGGTTAATTTTATTTTGAATGTGGAATCTTAAAATTATTAAATTAACTAAAAGTCACAAGGCTTCCATCTTTGATAATCCTTACAGAAACTGAAATCACCTTATTTTCATTAGTAAAGCAAAGCTTTTATATTTCTTTCTTGAAGTGCATTGTAGAGGGCATTTTGTCATTGTTATTTAATATGGCTCATAGAAAATGAAACATCCATCATCTTCTTTTGACTGTAGTTAAGGCCTTGAGTGAAAAAGGATACATGTGGGTACATGAACACAACGTGTCTGTTCCAAATATCAGTTTCCTAAAACAGTAATATTCTAAGTAACTGAACAGAAATGTTCTAAATGGTGGAAACATTTAATAGTCTATCAGTTTTTCTTCCATTTAATAGACTTTTATAGCTCCAGAAAAATATTTACCTTTCCAGGATGACATATGCTATTTAAAAATTTGGATTTCAGAAAAGAATGTGAATTAGAAATATTCTTCTCTAGCAAGGCATCTTAACCTGGGGCAGATTATTGATCTAAGTTCTGTCCATGGAGGGCTCAGTGTCTGTACACTATTATAAATCATAGAAATACATGATGGATATGTACACATGTAAATTTTGTACGTTTCAGCTTTTATCACATTCTAATACAGCATGACATTAGATGGTTGAGAACAACTGTCATGGAAGACATTTTCACAGTTGCATCCACCTAAATGAGATTGTTTGCCATAATGCTTTTTCTTGTGCCTTTATTTCTTCAGATCCATGATATTCTTCATCAATCCCTTTCAAATTCAGAATTTCAAGATCACTTCCCTGGAAAGAATTCATAAATCTCTCCCTCAAATTCCAAGTTTTCTCTTGAGCATCATCTAGTGGATAAACATTACCAACTGGGTTAGACTCAGTTGTTCTAACACTCGATAGCTCATTTTCTCTTTCAGACATGCATTCTTCATTCTTACTAATGGAAAAGAATCCTAAATAATTCATCATGGTGTTTTTCACAGCTATTGAAATACTAGTCTTTCTTTAGTTGGGCTGACTGTTCATTTATCTCCTAATAAAATGGGATGGTGGCATAGAGATAAAATTTTATTGACAATACTGAGAAACAGTGCTTGAAATAGATTCATCATGATGAGGGCTAAACTAAGACAAATTTATACTTGTACTTTGCTAACACAAGAAGCGCACCACAAACAACAACATTTGTTACACGTATTTTTCAAGGATTCAAGCAATACAGGGATGAGTGAGGAGCAAAGAGAATAGCTTATTTTATTGAAATAGGGATTAGTTAATATACTAGTCTGGATGTGCTATATCTGTTCGCTATTGCTGCATAACAAATCATGCAAAATTCAGTTTTTTTCTCACAAGTCTATTAATTGGGTGTTGTTTCTGCTGATCTGCTCTAGTCATGGCTGTGAAACTTCAGCTTGCTCATATTTCTCTGGTCACCTAGTCAGTCAGCCAGGAGTTGACTGGTCTAGGATAGTTCTGGCTGGGATGAGTCAGTTCTTCTGCACATGGTTTTCAATACTGTAGAAGTTTACAGTCTAACCCAGACATAATCCCATACCAATAGCAGGTATACAAAAGAAGTATAAATGTGCAAATTTACTGTGAAGTCACTGCCAGGGTCAATATTTTTTATTGTCCAATTGACTGGAACAGTTAACACAGTCAAATTCGTTTCTATGTGGTAGGTCTCAATCACAGCACAAGATTGCAGGGAGGGTTTCAGTGGGAACCATCAGTGCAATTAATACACCACAACTCAAGTTATGCTACTGTTATAACAGATGACTCCAAATCTTAGGAAATTGACACACTTGATGGAGATTTATCTTTTTGCTCTCATAGTCAATCATGAATACAACCTGATAGTGGCTTCATCTCTATTCCAGATGATATGCAACATTGTTTTCAAAAGAAAATTATTGAAAAAAATCTCAATTCCCACATGTTGGGACTGGTGAACTGAAATATGGTATATGTATTTCATTGAATAGTATGTAGTTGCAAAATTAATTAGGACAAAATGTGCAAATATGCAAATAAATGTAAGATATATATTTTAGAAAGACATATAAAAGGATGAAAACTGTGTTATCCCTCTCATAAGAAAGGGGAAGAAAAAGAATATACACACGTACACATGTGTGCGTGTAGGCTGGTAGGTGTTTATAAGTCTTCTAGAAGTATAAACAAATAAGGAAAACTAGTGGTATGGGAATAAGTTGGAAGAAAACCAGGAGTCAAAGGAAGTCTTTTCAGAGCATATCTTTTTATCCTTTTTAAAAAGTTTTTATTTTAATTCGAGTTAGTTAACATACAGTGTTATATTAGTTTCAGATGTACAACGTAGTGATTCAGCACTTATAAACATCATCTGGTACTCATCACAAGTGCCCTCCTTAATCCCCATTCCCTATTTGACCCATCCCCCATCATCTTATTATCCTATTTGGAGTTTGAACCATATAGTTTTATTAGTTATTGATAAGTAAACAAACAAAAATAATAATCATAAGGAGGAAAAACAAAACAAAACAGCATAGACGTTGACAGATATCTGTATTGTAATCCTGACCTACTTCTTACAGATGAAAATTTAGTTAATTTATATAACTTCCATAAACTAGGAGTTTCACCTGTAAAGGTATGAAATAACAATACCTCTCCCACATAATTGCTGTGCAATTTAAATGGGATAATCCATGTAATGCATTTAGCTGGTATTTGACACATAGTAGCTGCTTAATGAGTTTAATATTTTTACTGCCACTGTTGTTCATTTAATCAAAAGAAATAAACTGTAAAATACCTAAGGTACAAGTCAAGTTTGAGTTCCACTGAGAATGCTATTCTGGTGGAAAACACTAGGAAACACTATCTTCCTTTTTTTAATACTATTGAAAGATCAAAATCAACTATTAAAATATGGCATATAAATACGGTACCCATATTATTTAATATCATGCTAGAAGTTTTGGTTACTCCTTCCTTATGTTAGCTGTGTGAGACAGATGAATTTGAGAAATTTCTCTGTGTAGAAAATTTAGTTGGATGATATTAGGTTTTCTAGGGGTTGGAATTAGGATTTTTGTTTGCTTATTTGTTTTTATTTTTTGTGAGTGTTTTTCTTCTTTTGATCTTGGTAGTTTCAGATGTTGCAAGTGTTAGATTAGATAATATTATGGTGCCTTCACTGAAGAGAAGTACTTAACCTTTTATATGAACAGATACATTGGGTTTTCATTTTAAAGGTTGCACTTTGGGGATCTTATTTAATAGTTTGGGGATAGTTGTTTTTTAATAGTTTTTTAAATAGCTTTTTGTTTGCTGTTTGTTTTACAAAATAAAAGTGTCTTTTCCCCTAGTCAAAAAGTTGAACATAGACTGAGTATTAAATGACATCAAGGAATTAATGTTAATTTTATTAATGTCAGTGTGAATATCATAAATATTATAAAATATTTATAATTTTAGAGATGACTACCAAAGTTTTAATGAGGATGAGCAGTGAATAGGATTGCTTATAGTATATCAGTTCAACTTCAAAAAAAACCAGAAAAATAAGTGTGGTAAATTCTTTTTATTTACTTATTTTATTTTAAGTAGGCTCCACACCCAATGTGGGGCTTGAAATCATGGACCTGAGATCAAGAGTCACATGCTCTACCAACTGAACCAGCCAGGTGCTCCAAGTGTGGTAAATTCTTGATAATTGTTGAAACTGAGTGATGTATTTTGTAATTTTCAGGATATTTTAAAATTTTCATAATAGCATTTAAAAAATCTAGACAAATTCTGTTTTCAGATTACTTTACATGCATTATTCTCATCTGCCCTTCAAAAAACCCAACCTTGAACATTTACCCAGTGTTTTAGGGGTGTTATTTATGCAAGAAAGCCATCTTCAGATCTCCTATGCTCAGAATCCACTGAAAGGAAAAACTTTCAGTTCCAAACATATTCTTCTTTCATGCTGAACTTCCATGTTTTACAAAGAAGAGCTCTTGGTTAGATTATATTTATTCTGTTTTTTTTTTTTTTTTTTTCTGGCTAAAGGGAAGAATGGAGGTGATTAACCAATTCTTGCAGCCTAAAGACATTTCATGCATAATCATCCCTAGTCTCATTGTTATTTATCTTATTAAAAGTAAAAGAAACATGGGGCACCTGGGTGGCTCAGTCGGTTAAGCATCCGACTTTGGCTCAGGTCATGATCTCATGGTTTGTGGGTTCAAGCCCTACATCGGGCTCTGTGCTGACAGCTCAGAGCCTAGAGCCTGCTTCGGATTCTGTGTCTCCCTCTCTCTCTGCCCCTCCCCCACTCATTCTCTGTTTCTCTCTGTCTCAATAATAAATAAACATAAAAGTTTTATTTAAAAAAAGAGTAAAATAAACATGGGTGTCAACAATGAAAAGAGTTTCACACTTGCTCTTTAGAAATGAAGACAATGCCATGTAGAGAATAAACTAAGAAACTTCAACTAACAGTGTGCATATCTGTCAAGGAAGAATTCATTGCTTATTAATCAAAAACTGGATTTTATAATGGTTTATACATGTTTCAAAGTCCTATTTTTCCAACCCCCAAATGAGCAGCGTTTTTTCCTAATTAAATTGGATTTCTTCCAGTATGCCTCAGAATACTCACCAACATTTATTCTTCTTATTTTTATCCATGTGGCAAAAGTAATGTAAATAACAGGTATAAAAACTTTCCTTCGGCCATACTTAAAATTTTAACTGAACAATTCCTCCCTGTATTAATATATTCCAACCACTTGAAAAGTAAATGGTCATCTGATGTTGTGTATCTGATCTAACCTTTTGTCTTTGTCGGGAAGGAAAGGTTTTTCATGGAGATATCCGAGTTTAAAAGAATGCAGTTTGTCTCTTTAATAGTCAGGTCAAGGAATTGTGGCATGGTATGTGTTATATTTTGACATAGGCACATGCCACTTGAAATGAAGTAGTTTGTTTATAAAGCAATAAGAACACTAGATAAATTTGTGTCCCTAAATGAGAACAGAGAAGTCAAATAAAGGTTTTAATTTGAACCAAAAAAATCCCAACTTGCCGTGTTAGGTTTTTGACAGTTGCTGATTTGATTGGCCATCTTCCATTAGTCGTGGGAAGCATTAAAGCCTTTCTGGAATTTAATTTCATCACTGATAGAATCAGATGTTATTTGTCCTTAAGTATGCTTCATTTGGTCCTCTGATTAGTAATAATCCTTAATCTTATATTACTAAAATAATCCTTAATATTATATTACTAAAATCCTATCAAATATATAGGAAACTAGCTAGTTATAACTTGAAGCTGTAACTTGAACTCTTACAAGTTCAAGAGGACCCTTAGTTTTTTCAATTTGTGGCTTCAGAATAAAAGGTAGTAAATATCCTTTTAAACTCAATGAGAATTAGTGAAACGAAACTATACTCTTAGAGAAATTAATTTTCCCAAAGAACAAAACCTAAAAGTTTATTATTTTTCTAGAAGTATATTGTCCCCTCTATTCAGATTTCTCTTCAGTTAACATCACAGTATCCTGATGTTTGTCATATTTACTTATCAACTATAAAAGTAGAGTAAAATATTGCGTTTCAGGAACATAATATTTGAGAGGCATTATTAGTATTTAAAGTATTTTTTAAGCTATTCATCTGTGAGAGTATGGTTCATGTTATATCTTCAGACTAGTATATCATTTTCTTTTAAAGCAATTAGTCATTTTATGGCTGTCATTGAAAATTAAGGCACCTGACTTTATTTTTAACAAGCAGAAAAAAGACTTGACATGGCATATATCCTCTATTATGTAAAACGTCTACATAATTGTTTGAAACATAAATATACACCAGTCATCAACAGTCATCCTCTGCACACCCGAGAAGGTAATAATACATGGGATTCTAGTAATTGTATCTTGCATTGTTGTACTTGGTTAACAAATGATTATTCTTTTCTTTTTTTTTAATGTTTTTTTTAATGTTTTTTATTTATCTTTGAGAAACAGAGAGAGACAGCAGGAGCGGGGGGGGAGGGGGGTCAGAGAGAGAGGGAGACACAGAATC
>CM053572.1:92507541-92601365 GCA_028646485.1 Cryptoprocta ferox | reverse complement strand
TAAGGCTCTTTTACATCTTTTCCCTTTAATTTTACTGTCATGAGGGTTAAAGCTTAGAGCTACAAAAAAAAAAAAGATTTCCATTATGCAAGAAAAAATTAATTTTATTATTCTTTAAGTGAGGCAGTCGTTTAAGACATTTTAGGATATTTTCCCCAACAAAAGCATATTTGGGTCTAAGATAAAAGTTTAAATGTTATTAAAGATAAACCACCCCAACTGAATAAAATGAAGTAATATTTATGAAAACAGATTGCCTACAATCAGATTCAGATTACCATATACTCAGCTTTGGAACACATATCATCTTGTAACGTTTGAAGTCCAAAATACAAATATTGGGAATCTCTTTATAATCACCAAATTCTTGCTGACCTAGAATAGTAAGAGAAGGGACTTTTCTGTTTGAGTATTCCAATTAAAATGGATTTATTCTTCTACCTATAAAAATATTATAAAATACAAAGTATGCCACAACTAGTTTCATTTTTCTTTGGCAATTAAAAATATAATCAGCTATATATACATATATAATCTTTCTGAACATTTTTACAATAAAATTGCTGCTAAGCTTTTTAGTTGTTGGTATTCTAGGTAAATAGGACATTGCTCTTGTGAATAATTATTCCATGTACGATTACTATTCATGTCACGGGTTGATACGATAATACAGTTTTAAGAAATGGCAGAGACCTTACGGATCATCTAATGCAATTACTATTCTCTTAACATGACCCACTTTAAAGTATCCTCAGTGGTTTGCCGGCCGAAGACACAACACCTGAAGTGATAAGTCTGTGTCTTCTGAGGGGGCACACATAGTCCATCACTGCAGCTCAGGTTACTGGAAGCATCTTCCCTATGGCAGGCAAAACATTTCCTCCTTCTGGCTCCAACATAGTGGTCTTTTCATTATCTCCCTACAGACTACTTTCTAATCCTTCACATGGCAGGACTTCCTGCATGCCATCTCATTCGTTCTCCCCACCGCTCCGGGAGGGTGGCCTGAGTGTCACCATTCTCTGCCTGATGATATGGAGAAGCAGAGATGTCAGATCCATTAATCAAGGTACACAGCTGGGATTATGCTCCAGTCAGTTTAATTTCCATCTAATCTGCTTTTCAAGACACTTCTGTTTTTCCTTTTCCTTAATTTGAATACAGACAACAAGTCCCCAGTGAGATTCTGTATTTAGGTTTCAGTGGGTGTTATGGCACAATTTTGGTTTCGTTGCCACCCTGGCCAAGTTCCTCTAAATAGTTTCTGTTGGCCTCTTGCTTAATTTTATCCGTTTATTTCCTTCTTCGTGCTTTCTTCCAGCCTTTCTGTAAATATTGATGGAGCATCTACTTCTTGCTAGGCAGGAGGCATTAAATAGTAAATAAGAGTTACATGGCCCTTGCCTTCAAAGAGCTTAGAATCTAGTGAAAAATGTTAACATTTAAAAAAATGGTCCTTATAAGGACAGTGAAGAAAACAAACACAACACCAGGAATAATGGGGAGTTTGTACATTTGGGCAAAGGAGCAGAAGACTTTCTTGAATAAGTAATATTTCTTTATCTTCAGCTTTAACTTAAAAGTTCAATAATATCCTTAACATCTCCACCCTCCCCTTTTTAATATCTCCCTTTTAAAATCTCCTTTAGGATGATTTTTCCCAGTTACCAGTCCTCCTTCTTTTTGTCTCCATTTCTATATCTGATTATGTTGCAAATGAATTAGTTTGGGCTTAATGCGTTGTTTACATTCACAGCTACTATTTATCTGTACCGTACCTCTGACACAAAATACATTGAAGGTAAACTTTGGCATTTGCTTTTCCAGTATAGCATAAGCTCCATGAATAGGCCTTGTTTGTTCATATTTATAAGTGCAAGTGTTGATATGGTGGTCGGTGTATAGCATGTGCTCAATAAATGCTTTCTTGAACTGAAATAATGATCAATCTTTAGGCAAGGTCCTTCAAACATAGCCAAACAGACCATTTTTCTTACGTGTTTTGCCATATTTTTATTCAATTGCTCAGTCCACAATTACTGACCATTTAATATAAGCCAAGTACAGAGGTAGGCACTGAACATGATGATTAAAATAATTGTTACCATTGAACTTAGTCATTTTTTGGGTCTGCTAGTCTATAAACATTAGAAACTCATCATTGGCTAATCGTAGAACATAATCTCATTGTAATCATATTACTTTATAAAATAACTGCTCAAATTACATTGATCAAAGTTTTACAATTCCTGATTTTGTCCTGGATTTCCCATAGGAACCCTCAGTACAGATCATGAATATAAATAGAGAAGGAAAAACGAGGAGTATGAAAGAGAGGGAGAGAGTAAGTTGGAAGGTTATAAGAAAAATATAAAACACACACACAACGGCTGTACTATTTCAATTTCAGTTTCCTTTTGATTGTCTTTACTATAAGGTTATGTTTTATGGTTATGAATATACAGAATAAGAAATGGAGACTTGTATTATCTCTTATGAAATCTCCCCAAAGCTGCACTAGTGTTCTCTGTTAGAACTAGCTCTAAGGTTTTCCCTGTTGAGAATAAGACTTTGTTCTCATTAAGTATTCCCCACCACCAATGCACATGCTAAACATAACTTCAGAAAATGAATCAAGGAGACTTCTAATGTGGGGTTTTAGTCAATGGCCACCTCATTAATAAAATATCATGGTAGTAGTTAGCAATATCAGTCTGCCTGGCCTTGCAGACTTGGTATCCAAGTCACTTTTATTTGGGTTTTATACATTTGCATAACTTGCCCCTTCTTGGTATATATCCTATGCAATAAATTTGTTCCCTCCTCCTCAAACCCCATTTTTAAAATAAGTGTCTCCTGGCTGGGGCTCCTGTGTGGCTCAGTCAGCTAAGTGTCTGACTCTTGATTTTGGCTCAGATCATGATCATGGATTGTGAGTTCCAGCCCCGAGCTGGGGATTCTCTCTCCCTCTCTCTCTCTCTTTCTCTCTCTTTCTCTCTCTTTGCCCTTTCCCCACTCATGCACCCTCTCTCTCAAAATAAATAAACTTTAAAAAAATATTAAAAAATAAAATGTGTCTCATGGTGTTGAATAGCATCAACTATTTGAAAAAACAAAACCAAACAAAACAGTACAATAAATGTAAGTCTTCTTTTTTTTTTTTTTTTCTCTCTCTCTCTCCATAGCTCATTATTGGTAAGATAGCAAAACTAGTGGTATGGGAGTGTATAAGTAGTTAGACCATTGCATACAAGTGTACCTCCATGGGAGTTTTATGAGACATGAAAACCTGCACCTCCCTAGCCAATAGTTGGGGCTTGCATTCCATGTAAAATGAATATTCCTTTATGGACAAAAAGAGCTACTTTTAGCGAATAATTATGTTTAATGGAAAAGCTATGTTATAACATTCTAAATTCTGAATATTTACTGGAAAACACAAGATTTAAGTGATTAAGTAGATTCCCTAAGAACAGAAGAATTGAATATTCTATTGGAAGAGTAAGCATTTTGTTTTTTTTATTTTTTGTTTGTCCTTGGTTTGGTATATTTGTCAAATTTTCTCAAATTATTATCTAAGTAATATTGGCCAGGGATGTTTCATGTGATAAATTGGCAAAATATTCAATACTGGGGAACATAGTTTATGAAAAATTTTGTGAGCAAGACACTATGTAGTAGAGTTTGATATGTATAAATTAAATCTTATACTTGGAAATATATTAATAAAAGCAGTAAATTAAACATCAGGATCAAGAGATTGGGCTTATTAATATGGTGTAACTCTATTTAGCAAACGTTAATTTGCTGAACACTGATACTACTGGTAAAAATAAGTAGAAACAGTATATCCAACAAAATCCAAATGTATGAAATATTAAACTTTATAGAATTTAATAAAGATATAGTATAATATTAAAAGTTGGAACAAAAAGAAACTGGATAATTTTAAAGAGGTGTCATGGCATTGTTTTTATACGAGCTATAGGAAAACATGTTAGCAGTGTTAAATTGTCCATCATGCATTGAAGACTATGCTCAACAAGAATGAGCTCTCAGAAAGAGAAATATTTCATTTATCTCTCAAAATTTTGAGATTTGAGATATTGCATTTCAAAGCTATCTAGCCCATATACTAGTATTGACTACCAATAATGAAATGAACAGTTTTACAATATATTGAAGACATGAGAGTGATAAATGTGATGTTTTTCTTATTTGCTATCCAGTCAACACAATAATTCTTTCTCACACTAGAGGCTTTAATAAAGTATGCAGTAGAATATTGAATGCCTTTTAAATGTCAGGCATTGTTCTAGATACTGGGGATACAAAGGTGATGGAGACATCTATGTATTTAGCCATTATGGAACATGTGTTTAAGAGAGACAAAGAACAATTAAATAAAGTAATAAGTTATATAAGAATAAAACTTAAAATGGTGTGACAAATGATAGGATATGCATGGTAGAGGAGGTCCTGTATCAAGTTAATCAGATCAGTTTTCTGTGACCAATTAGGCACATGTGCATGCACTCTCATATATATATATATATATATATATATATACATAAAATTAAACATTTTGATGATAGTAGAAGTGGTTATTCCCATTTAATTGGGGCTTATGAGCACCAGTTTGGGAGGAGTTTCCATGTTCCTCCAAATACATGATTGATGCACCTAAATATGATATTGATGTATTGTAAACACACACACACACACACACACACACACACCCCAAAAATCAGAAGTCCAATTCTAGAAAAAAGAAACAAATATCCTAATACAAATCAGTGCATACATTTTGTTTTCTAGAATGACTCCTTTGGCACTCCTTTTTAGTACCCCATTCTTAAGTGTTTTATTATTTTAAAAAATTATATGTTTTATTTATTTTTAAGAGAAAGAGAGAGAGACAGCATGAGCAGGGGAGGAGCAGAGACAGAGGGAGACGCAGAATCCAAAGCAGGCTCCAGGCTCTGAACAACTGTCAGCACGGAGCCCAATGCGAACTCGATCGCATGAACTGCGAGATTATGGCCGGAGCCTAGACACTTAACTGACTGAGCCACCCAGGCACCCCAGCATTTTATTATTTTTAACAAGAGAATTATCCACTAGATTCTAAACAGACCAAGTGAGGAAATGTTATATTTTTTATAAATTTTACAAGTCAGAAAGGAACTATGCTATTTTGTTTGTTTTTTTGTTGTTGTACTCATTGTTAAGAGAGAAAATGACTTCAGTTTTAGAAGTACAGTAAAACCTTGGTTTACAAGCATAATTCACTCCTGAAAAATTCTTGTAATCCAAGGCACTTGTATATCAAAGTGAATTTTCCCATAAAAAATAATGGAAACTCAGATGATTCATTCCACAACTTAAAAATATTCATATAAAATGATTACAATACTGTAATATAATACAAAATAATAAAGAAAATACAAAATATAAAGAAAAATAAACAAATTAACCTTTGTTTATTGGAAATTTTCATGTCTGGTGTGAGGGAGACAAGATAGAGGAAGGTTATGGTGTAGGGTGACTTTCACTATCACTAATGGAATCACTGCTATCTATTGGCTTAATGGAATCTTTTTCTTTTCCTGCAACTTTAACAAGGAACCTGTCCAAATGACACTTGTTTTCGCCTCCTTTTGAGGATTTTGTGGAAATATAACATTGTATTATTGTTAAACAGATTTATTGCTTGCACTACTATAGCTTTATTAGGGTGCTGCTTTCTACAAAATTTTGCACTGTTTCCCACATTTTACATACATATCTCCCTAATCTCATCTGAAGTGAGAGGTTCCTTCACCATTTTCTCCTCCTTCTCTGTAGACGAGATGCAGACATAAGCTTCTTATAAAATCTTGTAATTTCGGTCACTTGCATACCTCATTCATACTTCTTGATGATATCCTTCTTAACTTCCACCATAATCTTCTCCTTCCGCTCACTACCTTTCTTTTCAACCTCTTTAGTTAATGTATGGGAGCCATTGTATACACTCGCACAGATGTTGACTACAGTACAGTATTAACAAACTCTTTTCATCTACTGTATTTAATGTAACTAGCAATAAGGCAGTAGAGGAAAGGGTCTATATCTGCAAGCAGCCTGATCTAGAATGATGCAAAGCATTCCTAAGCTTACTGTTGTAGCTTAAAACACAGGACTGTCCATAGGTGCTTTGAAGTGATAAAATCCACTAGTGCCAGTTGTAGGCACCTTCCAACATTCTGAGAAATCACTGATTTCTGCCAAACACTGTGGCCTGAGACCAACTATCTGAGCATGGGAGATGATCACCCAAAATCCTGCAGCATTAGAGAGAGAGAGAAAGAACCATTGGCTCAGTTGTGATCATGTGGGGCTCAGCATCACATACTACTATTATTGCAAGACGTTACTTGTTTATCAAGTTAAAATTTATTAGAAATGTTTGCTCGTCTTGTGGATCACTTGTAGAACAAGTTACTCTCAATCCAAGGTTTTACTATATTAAGTTTGGAAGGAAAAGAGACCATTCAGGAAAGTTGAAGAGGAGCAGGATAAGTCAAACAGGACCAGATAAGGATTCTAAAGTTGAAGATTTAATTTTGGAAGCTATCCATACATATGTGTGTATATGTATATCAATTTAAAAAAAGGCTCAGTTTTGCATAACTATTAAAAAGGAAAGTCTGAGGGGCCCCTGGATTTAGTCAGTTAAGTGTCCAACTCTTGATTTCGGTTCAGGTCATGATCTCATGGTTCACTTCATGCGATAGAGCCTTGCGTTGCATTCTGTGCTGACAGCGTGGAGCCTGCTTGGGATTCTCTCTCTGCCCCTTCTCTGCTTGCGTTGTCTCACTCTCTCTCAAAATAAGTAAATAAACTTAAAAAAAGCGGGGGGGAGTCTGAGAGTGATAGTTGGCAGACTTCAGGGGAATTAGTGGTGAATAGATTATAAGATAAAGACAGAGTTTATGAAGATCACTTTTCAGAGAAGCCTGGTGGTAGAGACCAGGATTCCAGTGATGGAATGACATAGATCACCATGTTGCATCTGTTTTAGACATATATTTTAAAACATTTTTAACATCACCAAAATAGGATACACCATAAGAATGATATCTTATGATTATAATAGATTTTTTAATGAAATATGAAATGATAATGGCTTCATATTGGTGGTCTTTTTAGATTTGGTTAAACAACTATTCCTCCTGTGGTTGAGAAGCATACCTCCTTGGGAAGATTTGCACAAGATAATTAACCTTCAAGAGACTGAGAATCTCTGTTTAAAATGGGAATAGTATAAAAGTAACTCATCTCTAAGAACCTGAGAGTCTCTGTGTTTAAAATGGGAATAATATGAAAGCAATTCATGGAATTATAGATGCCAAGTAAGATAAATTATGTAAAAGTTCTTTGTGAAATGCCAAGGGTTACAAACATGTAGAGATACAATTAGTATCATTTTAATCTTTGACTAGAGAGTGTGTTCAAAACAGGAAACCTGAACTGATCTGAAGTTATATGAAAGCATCTATCAGCTACCACTCATCATATAAAGCACAACAGAATATAGGCAAAACTCAAATTAACATACAAGGATGTTGTTCCAAATATAAAGATGTTGAGATGTTAATGCTAGTTCTTAAGTACAGCCCATTGATAATAATGCATGTCAAGTCTAAGCATTTTCAGTTATTTAAATGATCTGATTAGACACAATTTTATAAAACTAAAAAAGATCCTAACTTTCTTTTTGGTATATAGTCCTTCCTGGGTATTTGACCATGGAATCTAATGGAAATTTCATTTTTTTAAAGTTCCCTGCACTATCCAAGAGAGCTATCACTTCAAACATAGTCTTGTCACCTGTCAGAATCTCATACTGCCTGAAGATGTAGTGTAGGAGATAAAGAATCTGACTCTACAGTTTCCAACATCAAAATGGATTGAATGATTGCAGGCACAAAAGTTAGAATTAAGAAACCTTACTAGGAGACAGCTTTAGCTTGTGACCTTAGGCAATCCACTTAATCTCTCTTCCTCTCTCCTTCTCTTAGGCACTCAATCTGTAAAATAAGATTTATGATTTCTGCCAGCACCTGTGGTTATGAAGCCATAGTCCATATTTTTTTGGTTGATCAGAACATTGCATATATATTTACATAAAGGATTTAGGATTTGGGTAAAATAAAATCGTGTAAAAAATAAATAGGTTGAACTGAGTTTTCTAGTTCAACTGAGTTTTCACATACAGTGCCATTGTGGTGACCTGTAATCTGTCGTGTTTCAAATAATATCCCATAGACAGAGAATTTGAGGAAGAAAAGGGGGCAGAGAAAAGAACACGTAAGTTCTTGGATGAAAACTCATCAAGCTGGGAAATGTCTCCTTTTGGTGACTGAAGCATATGTGAATAAATACTGGAAATAAAGTGAACACGGAGTATATACCACCTTAGGAAGATGAAAATGTATCATTGCTTGGGACCCTCACCAATACAGAATTAAGGAGTATTATTATTCTAGGAGATGATTTTCTGTGTCATGTTTGTTTCCTTTACCTTAAAATTTCTAAATACTTTCTGTTATCAAACCTGGCATTTTATAGTTACTCTCACACTTGAAAGAAAGAAAACATAATGCCATTTATGGGAAATTCTTAATAACCTTTTCTTTTTGTGGTCATTTCCCATTCTCATTGTTCCTTTCTCACCAATGTCACTTTAAAGATTACGGTTGATGCTAATAAAAGGTGAAGATCATTCAGTTCCTCACTCATTGCCAGAAAAGGTGTTTTTCTGCTCCTTTAACTATGTAAGGATTCAGCATTAATATCTTTATATTGCATAGAATATTGAAAAATGTCAAATACAATATACAGCACAGTCATCTCTATTTTCCTGATAGACATTTAAAGACATTGATCGTGGAGTTCCCTGAAAAGGACTATCTTTGTCCAGCGTCTATCTTGTTCATTCCTTCATGGATTTCTCATTGCCAGAAAGCCTTCCTAAAATATCAATTGCATCATGTCACTTTCTAGTTTAAATATCTTTCCTTGCTACTCATACCTATATAAAATAGAATAAAACTTATTTCTTTTCAAGGTCCTGCTCTTATCTCAATTCAAGCTTCCTTCTCAAAGGTATTTTCCTTGACTCCTGTGCAATGAAACCATGGTTTTAACCAGACTTGTGTTATCATACAAAGAGTAGCCACAACTTTTAGAGATCTTAATGTGTACTTACTTCTCATATAGCCCCATGAATTAAGTGTCTCCATGTTAAGGTAAAGGAACTGAAACTTGGGAAAAAAATGAGGCAAACTCTCCCAAGTTTATATAACTCTTAATTGTGAAAACTAAGAATTAAACCCATACATGATACTAAGATGTATCACCAGCCTAAACACAGTCAATAGAATGTCATGTGTCTTTCTTTTATTTATGATTTGTACATGGGAATTTTTCCTTAATCTTCACTACCCATCCATGTCTCACCTTTTTCTTTTGGTTTCTGTTACAGCCTTCTACAGAGAGCCAAAGCTGGACATCTCAGCCTGTGGTGGTCAGTTTCTTAAACCTGAAAGCGTATACTGACATCACTGACATAGGAAACCTAGTCCAATCTTGTGTTGTATATTTTTGTGATCTTTGCTTTAACCAACATTACTTCTTTTTGATCTTGCAGTATCAATTCACCTTAGTTTTTAGCAGAAATACCCTAATGTTTTTCTGGGGAACTAACCCCTGCCTGACTGTTAAATTTGCTCAGATATGGTTGACTTCGTTTTCTGGTCAGGTATGAAGAAGAGATAGAGATTTGTTTAATGAATGTATAATTTTCTCAGGACACAATGAGCAACTCAGGGATGATTATGTAGCATAAGTAAAGTCAATCATAAGTAAATGCAATAATACTTCTCTTTGTCAAGAAGAGTTCTTTCCCTTCTAATGCCATTGTGGCAGTTGGAATGACATGAGCCTACAAGATTCCAGGGGTCCCCTGTCTGAGACTGAAAATAATGTAGTAGAAGATGGAATTGAAATATAGTAGAAAACTCATCCTGATAACCTAGTTAAAACTACTGAATCAAGCTTCACTTGAAGCTGATCTCTGGGTCTTTAGTTAGCAGAGTCAATAAATTCCTTGTTTTATTTAGACCCATTTGTGTTGGATCTTTCGTCTCCTGCAACTGAAGACCTAGATAAGGAATCGGTGAGTTGAGCAGTTGTGACAGGGAGCATATGGCTTCAAAACCTAAAATATTTATCATCTGGCTGTTTATTTTTTAAAAAGTTAGAGACTCCTGATAATCACTTCATAAAGAATTAGTGAGTTGTTGTTGGTAGCAGTGGTGTTGATATTGTTGTCATTTTCTTTTCCCAAATAGACTTTTTAAGATATCCCTGTAAAGGGACACCTTAAAGATTCCCTCTAAGACAAGGGCCTAAATATCTATTATTTGAGTATTTTTTCACAATTTTCACCCCCTTGCTATCATCATTTTAATACTCAGCATTGTTGGGGCACCTGGATGGCTCAGTCAGTTGAGTGTCTGACTCTTGGTTTCAGTTCAGGTCATGATCCCAGGATCATGGAATAGAGCCCTATGTTGGGCTTCCTGCTGAGCATGGAGTTTGCTTAAGATTCTCTGTCTCCCTCTGCCCCTTTCCCCAGCTCACAAGCTCTGTCTTTAAAGAAAAAAAAATTAAAAAAAAAAAAAACGTAGTCAGCATTGTTAATAAACATCAAGTGAATTCAATATGTATTTATACCCACTCTTTGCAAAGTCTGATCTGCATGCAGGAGCCAGTCTGTGAATATTCTCCAAGTTTAGAATAAATATAGAATTAACAGGAAACACTTAGAAAGTTTAATAGCAATTTGATTTTTGTCTCCAAGTGTGTGATCATTTTTTCCCTAGTAACTAATTTACTATGTTTTATAAACGTATTATTCTGCAGTGGAATGCAGGACAGTAGCTAGTTCTTCAACACAGATAGTTTGAGAATCACTGTATTAAATGCATGAATATCTGGTTAGCCTCAAATACAGATGTATATATGAACTACATATATGTGTATATTATATGTAATATATGTACATTTCCATTCCTAGGTCTTGAATTTGTTAAGAACAGAATTGTATTTTATCTTTGGATTTTTCTCAACATCTATTTCAGTATCAAACCTAGTAGGTACTCTGTTCTTATTTACTTACTGGAGGGAAGGGATTATGCCTTTGGATTGCTCTTATTCTATACTCAATTAAAAATAGATCTTTCCTTCCCACCATAAGAGGTCCAATTTTCTTTTTTTTCCTTATTTTTAAATGTTTTATTTGAGAGAGAGAGAGAGAGAGAGAGAGAGAGAGAGAGACAGCGTGAACAGGGGAGGGTCAGAGAGAGAGGGAGATACAGAATCCGAAGACAGGCTCCAGGCTTTCTGAGATAGCTGTCAGCACAGAGCCCAACGCGGGGCTGGAACCCAGGAACCATGAGATCGTGACCTGAGCCGAAGTCGGATGCTTAACCGACTGAGCCACCCAGGTGCCCCAAGAGGTCCAATTTTCTTTTAGAGATTTGCTGCTCCCTAAAATAGCCATAGTGTTCACTGAGGGATCTACATCTCCCCCCCACTGGTTCACATGGTTTAGGTGGGATAATACTGTCTGTTTAATGGGTAGATGACATAATACAGGGCTACAGTCATTAGCATTAGATTTCCTTCTCCGCAACAACTGGTTCAGGTATGGGCTGGTGAATGACCCCTGTAAATTAGAGGTTCTGTGGTGATTGCTTGGGCTAAGAATCTGGACTTTCTGGATGTCCAAAATTTGGACTAAAAGTCCAAATTTAATTGGATATATTAAATTTCTATTTAATTGTTAAATGCCAAAGTATTGTAGCCCCAGGAGATGCTGATGGTTTTCTTATAACTATGAAGGGAGAGAGTCTAAGGGAATGAAAGAAACATGTGGAGGTGAGCAGGGTTTAATCAGGAGAGAAACAGAGTCCTGACAACACTGTCTGAAGCCCCTGAATAAAGCTTCACCTGAAGCCTTCCCAGCCTCTGTGCTTTCTGAATACATAGGCAATAAATCCTCTTTGCATGCTTGCTTATACTCCCTAGCCAGGTTTTATTGTGTATTGTAATGCTTTCAAGCAAGCCTTGGTACAGACATATAGTTTGAATACTGCATTCAAACTCGCATTTCTTTGTAAATAACTATTACTGAAATAAAATTGAGGTGAGAAACCTAGAACTTCAATCTTTCTCATATTGTTGAGTTGTTAGAGATGAAAGAATAGGACCATTATCTCAAAAAGAAAACTTACATGTGAAAAGTTCTTATAAAACAAAATAAAATGATGAGTAATGTTTGATAAGCACTCAAAGGACTAAAGAATTTCTGAAAAGACTTTGGGGAAATGGAACAATATTTTAAGTGCTTCTTTTCCTTTTGAATCCAGCTCCATATATTTTTTAAACGGTGGTAAATCTATATTATCTGACCTAAGATGATCAGAGTCTACTATTAATGTTGAAAATTTAGATTATGGGTCAACTTAATAACAGGTTCTTCGAATTAATTTGGGTTGATACTCTATAGAAAGAGCTTCGAAGGAGCCAAGAATTCTTATTACAAAGGTCACACATGGACTTTTACCGAATCCAGTTTCATTCTAGCTCACAAGCTCTTTTTATGCTTATCTGATGTTAAAAAAACATAAGTATAAATGTATACAAAATTGCTTATGCCCTAAGAACTTTTCTAAATTTTGCAAGTAGTACTATTTGTATATCTATATGTTGTTATATCTATTGACCCATCTCATTTAATACTATAAGAACTCTAAGAAGTGGACCACAAGACAGAGAAAAATCAGGTAACTTAAGTAAAATATTAATGTCATGAGCTAGTATCTGTTTGAATCCAGTCATTTTGTCTTTCAAGTTCTTTCTTAAGAACCTTACCATCCTGTCTGTACTATTTGTATGCAATGAATGAATGATTCATTTTACTTTTCTTGGAAATAAGGGTGGTCAAATTGTTATTGGAGAATCAATTCTTGTCTTCCCACTACTTTGTATAATTCTGCACACTCTAAGAGGCATGCCTTTTCAGGCTTCCTCCCCAAATTTAATTAATGCTACGTGAAGACAGCAACTCGATAATATAAATTTGTGTAGTCCATATTGCGCTAGGTAAGTAACAGTTACTTAGAAAATATTTGGAATTTAATTGAGAATTTCACCACTTATTTGGGTGTTTTTAATATTAAAATTTTAATTTTTGTTAATATGTATCTAATGGAGTTGCATTTGATTAATTCAGAAATAGGTAGACTGAAAGACACTTAAATAGCAATAACTAACTTGGGGGATAATGAGTTTCTAGTAGTGGACAAACTCTCAAGTCAGAGTCACTTTTGCCCGTTCTCTCTTGTGAAAAGAAGGAAACCCAGTCTGCTGAAAAATTTCCCAAGTGCTTTACAGATAAATTTTTAGTCTCTTGGAAGATATTGCACAATTACTTGCCTGCTGACATTAAAGATTTTGATGCATATCACACACACACAAACACACACACAACTGTTGTTAGGTGTCTTTATGCCTCAAGGTATTCATAGAAGCATAGAACAAAACACCGACACCTCACATCATACTAATCAATGTGAGCAATCCTGTGTCTCTGATGTTGACAAATTGGCTCTGGAAAATAGTCCTTGTCAGCAATGCTACCTTCAAACAGGGTGGACAATACAGACTTTTTGAGTCTCCTACAGAAATTTGGATCAGAGCCCACAGCGCAAATTGACAATCTTTTCTAAAAGTTTCTAACTATACAGCGGGTTGGGACTTTATGTTATAATTGTACTCTAAGCTTCAATTCATTTTTAATATGATCGTTGGGAAAGTTGAAAAATCCTCATCTTACAGGTGTTTATATATTCATCCCAAAGCAAAGTTGTTAACTCAGCATTACAGCTTAGAACATAAATCTACAAAAGCCAGAAAACTCAACATCGCTGCTCCCAGAACAGTTACAACTTAGCCTCTTGTACTTAAATAGCTTTGTATTGGATAAGATATAATCTGAGCTGATTTTTTCCCTCAATATTTATATAAAATAAATTTTTTCAAATGGAAAGAATTTTGGCCAGTTTTTAGTTTGTTTTTATCAGTACTTGCTAAAACTTAGTTGGCCAACAATTTTTTTAAAGCCATGTATTTGATGAAGAAGGTATAAGAAGATTTGAAGTTATAAATTTGTGAAGCAGTTGAAGTGGAAGAAAAAGTGGGACCAAATGCTTATAATTCTACAGGAAATGCAAAGTCCGTATTTTTCTTGAATCCTGATCCAACAACAAATCCACTTACCAATGTTCTTCAAATTGATGTAGGAATAAAAATCGAGAAACTAGTAAAAAATGAAGACTCTGATTGTAGTTTCAGAAATTCTGACTCATTTAATCTAGAATGTGGTCATTAATTTGGATTTTTTATAAGCACTTCAATGATTCTGACACAGATGAATTTAGTAACATTCCCATAACTCTAGTAGACACTTGTATAATCACTACTTCACTACTGTTGCCAGAATTTATATTTAGCATATGTAATCACAGCTTAAAATGTGTTTACAAATGCTCTGTTTATTTACATGTATACAAACATATAAATAGAGAATGAGAGAGTATCTACTTTATTGTTCTTTAAGAATGTTTTAGAAGCCAGAAGTTATTCTTCTAAATTTTCTGTGTTTACATATGGCAGTTACCTAGAATAAAGAGTGTTAGACACTTCCTTTACACAAATAAGAAGTCATTTCTTATTTTGATAATGGAGCTTGAGCAGACAGCTATACTCTTTTTGTTTTAATTTATAGGGGGGAATGACAAAAGACCCAGTGAAATAATTCATAAAGTAGTATCATCTCTTTCTATGTTTTAAAAGAAAGACGTTTATTTATTTGAGAGAGAGAGAGAGAGAGAGAGAGAGAGAGGCTGAGAGAGAGGGAGACACAGAATCTGAAGTAGGCTTCAGGCTCTGAGCTGTCAGCCCAGAGCCCGAGGTGGGTCTCAAACTCAGAAACTGTAGGATCATGACCTGAGCCAAAGTCAGATGCTTAACCTACTGAGCCACCCAGGCGCCCCTTTTTCTATGTTTTAAAAATATATTATGTGGAGGAAATTAATTGCATGAAGTCTCTTAAGGGAAAACATTAAAATGTCCTTAACTCTCAACAACACAATAGAGTTTGTGATTAGATAGATCTGTGAATATCTTATCCAAAAAAGCCAGAGGTTTTTCACGGAAAAGTGATTGTTCATGAAATAAAACTTGTACCTTTTTGTTGTTGTTATTGTTGTTGTTGTTAAGTAATCCATATGGTAGAATTGCACTAATTACCAGCAGAGATTTACAGTTTTTGAAAATGTAATTGTATTCTCATCAGGCATTATACATATTGAACAAGAAAGGAAAGGCCAAAGTGATAATATTCTTTGGAAACTGCTGTATAAGCTCTACAAGACATTATAGTTTAGCTGATAAGTGCTAAGAGTAGTATTTTGCTTAAATGATTGACAATATTGAATACATTATTCTCTGCCTGAAATTAGAGCTCTGAATCACTCAGATAGAGAATAACTTTGAGATAATAATTAGAATTCATGCCTCAAATTTGCCAGAATATATATCTCGTCTCTTGTTTAAAAAAAAAAAACAGAATTAAAGAAGTGCACACACACACATACACAAAACCTGCTTGAAAGAAAGCACAAAATATTTTTAGATAAAATATTAGCCAGGCATGTGCCTTTTATGGCTTCATTTCACATAAGTGGGAATTTGTAAAAGTTACTTGTTTTGTGTGTTTTTATATACACAACTACTAAATGTAACTGTAAGACAAGTCAACTTTAAAATCAAATTTTTTAAATTGTTTTTTAATGTTTATTTATTATTTTTTGAGAGACAGAGACAGAGTGTGAGCAGGGGAGGGGCAGAGAGAGGGAGACATGGAATCTGAAGCAGGCTCCAGGCTATGAGCTATCAGCACAGAGCCCAACGTGGGGCTGGAACCCACGGACCATGAGATCATGGCCTGAGCCAAAGTCTGATGCTTAACCGAATGAGCCACCCCAGGTGCCCCTGAAAACAAATTATTATATGCAAAATATTTTGGAAATTATATTTTATTTTTTAAATGTATTTATTTAGTTTTGAGAGAGAGAGAGAGAGAGAGAGAGAGAGAGAGCAGGAGAGGGGCAGAGGGAGAGGGAGACAGAGAAGCTGTGAGTACAGAGCCCTACATGGGTTCTGAGTTCTAAGCCAAAGTCAGACGCTTAACTGACTGAGCCATGCAGGTGCCCCTGGAAATTTTAAATTTAAGTTGGGAAGGAACAGCTTGGTCAGTCCCCTCTGCTTTATATTCAGCATGTTGGGACCTTATGCTAACATTTGAATACATTTGGGAGCCCTGCAGGCAGTGTTTCTTCTAGTGGAACATTTGGACAAGTTTTTAGGTTTTCAACCCAGTACACACTTTGTATGTTTTCCCTCTTGGGGCAGAGAATACAAATCCAAGGTGAAGTGTTTAAATTAGACCAATTGTAATATTCTTCAGAGCATATGGTTGTTAATGATTCAGTGGTTAAAACCAAGACTGTTCTGAGAAAACCAAGATGCTCTGGTTAAAATACTTGGTGCCCTCGGGCTGTGCTGGAGTATTCTTTGTTTCTCCTTACTGATTCCCATGGGGAAGAGGAATCAGAAAATATAATATATTTTACAGTGCCATAAGCAATGAAATGTGAACATTGCTGTGATTTTCTTATTTAGAAACTAATCTCTCTGAAATGAGAATAAATTAATTTTAGAGTAAAATTACACATTGCAAGAATTGAGAACTTTTTCAAACATTTCTTTCTGGTTTAACGCTTTCACCTTTAATGTCAGTTATTCCCCCCATATTTACGTTATCATTATTACCTACTCTCACATCCTTATTCTTCTTTTAATTGCTTCCAAGAACTTCCACCTCCACCAAATAATGCTATTCTAATTAATAATGCCGCTGCACAGCACATTAAAGTTTATAGTATATGACTTTTCTTTCCCTGTATGAAATTAGGAGAATTTGGAAAGTACTATAAAGTCTATATGAATATAAAATCACCCCAATTTCTATCACTTAGAATTTAGTAATTTAAAAGGATTTTTATTTATTACTGCATTGATCCTTTTTGATGACCATACCAAGTAGTTATTGAAGTGAATTTGCCACCAGTTGGTAGATGGGAGAGTGAGGTTGGTATAAGTTGGGCAAGGATCATTCAGTCATGAATTTGTTGTTTAAAAAAATGTGTCTTTAAGACAGGGCCCAGACCTCTGTTTGGTCTGATGGATATTTCATTTTGTTGTTGAAAGTCATATGTGATGGATATAAAATGTTATTTTTAGTCATGATGACTTAGTGAAGAAAACAGTGATGTATCTGAGGAGTTGCAAATAATTTTTAATACTATATAAAAGTCAAGTTATCATCTGGTCTGGAAAAGAAGAAGAGGAGGCTGAGGAGAAGGAGGAGGAGGAGGAAGAGTAGGGGGAAGAGAAAGAGAAAAAGAAAAGAATTATAATGTTGCCTAAAGAATGATTCTTGAATATTCCATATACCTCATTTGATTCTAACAGGGTTGCTTGAGTAGTGTTCAAAACTTACTAAGATATATTTTGCTATTATGCCACATTGGAGTATCTATATCCTGAATTTGAGTGAACTTTGATAATTAGAAGCCCTAAAATCTTTAAATGACTCACCAAAATGTAATGTAAATGTAATGGAATAAAACTGACCTATGAGAAATCTGTAATTTTTTTTGCCGTGTGTAAGTTGTCAAAGTTTATTAAAATTGTAAAGAGGGAGAAATGTATGGAAGTAGATTCTGTTTGTACACTTTAGTGTTGATAATAATAGTAATGATAATAATTTTTCAAGGGCAGCAAATTTACCTAAAACTTAAAAGGGACTCACTAAAATACTGCACTGGGTGTCCCATGGTAGTCCCAACATACTTTCAATCCTCAAATATAGCTAAATTGCCAACATGTCTGTTCACACGATATAGCCTGACGTGCTGTCCACTGGGACGAGGGGTGAAGGAGCTGGAGACCAAGACGGCTCAACCTTGTCATGCTTTGCCAAAAGAAAACAATGAACTGCTCAACCTCAGAGACACAAAGGCTCTTTTGATTTAATTCCAAATGAGCTAAGCTCTTTGGCATAAAATAAACCTTTTTTGCAGGCATTCTGTAACAACAATCATTTCCCAGGTTTGTTGTAATCATAATTCTCCACAAGACCTCAGTAAGCTTAAAAAGTATTTCCAAATCTTTCCTGGAGGAATAGGCTTTTCTCTGTATTCATTCTGGGGGAGAGCATACCTGGACTTATAATGGTTTTGCATTTGATAGTGGTAAAGACGGGCCTATTTTTTTTCCTTTTCTTCTTCTTTTTAAAAAATCCATAATGCTCATCTTTCTTTCCATAATTTAAAGAATGCAATGACTTTATTTCTAAAGCTGCCCTTTAAACAAATCCAAATCATGGGATTCTAGAATTTAAACATCTTTTATATATTTGAGAAAATGCAAATGAAGGGATTGGTGAACTCATGTTACTATAAAAGTGGAATAAAGTCACCAGCCATGAAAATACAAGATAAAATGAACAACAAAAGGACACAGTGGCAGGGAGACAGAGAGAAGCTGAAGGAGATTGTGATTATTTACCCTGGCACAGAGGACAGGACCAGGGCCACAAATAATGGGATGAAATGCTGAAACGTGAAGGGGAAAGAGAATCCTGATAAAATGTGGGTAAAAAATGTTCTGACAGAGAGAGTGGATTCAGAAGTACTGTCCTAAGGGAAATGGTTGAAAATCCATTACTGAGTACACATGTCACAGAACAGGACCCAGCCTGGAAACTATGTTGTAGGTAGTGATTCTGTATCAGCTTCTGAGGAAGGGCATGAAGAAGCTTTTAGAGCTATCTTATTTATGTCACTACTTCTGATTCATTCCAAAAGACTTGACCAATTTTGAACTGATGTACCTGGAAAAAATGAAACCTGGGGAACTTCTGATAAAAGAAAGGGGTAGGGGTAGGGTAATATGCAATGTATTTACCATGACTGATGAGTCCGGAAACAATAATCAGGAGGATGGACAGTAAGTAAGACATGGTCTTGACATGAGTGCTAGTGAACTGAGCAGTGCTCTGGCACTCAAAGACTATATCCAGATGATTCTGATGAGAGTGTTCCCCTTTTCTGGAATGTCCTTCTCTTTCTCTGAAATAGATATTAGCTTTTTCCTTTGGCTGAAGTTTCCCTAATACACAGGAGCTCTTATAAATAATAGGAAATAAAGACCAAGAACCAATTTTCTCATTACCTTTATTCCTCATAAACTTATAGGGGTAATATTTCCCTTGAGTGATTATGGCATATTATGGTAGAATCAAACATTTGTATTAATAAATGTAACCAAAGTCCCATTCTGATTTACCTACTCTAGCTGCAAAGTTCAGTGGAGTGTGCACCAAAAATGCCTCATCTGATACAGGCAGACAAGGGCGGAGGAGCCATGAGGATGTAAGAACACCACTTGGTGCTCTGTGACACCCAACATCTGTCCTCATTTCTCTGAGTCAGCTTTTCAATATTGAAATGCATTAGTGACTGTCTTAAATGAATTCTGAAAAGATTAAATATAAATAAATCCGACATCATGATTAGCATTTAGTAGGATCTCAACTGATATTTCCAACCATAGAAACTTGTTCTCACTAGTTCACAGTGGGATTTATTGGAACACATTGGTAGACAATGTCTTATGAGTAATTCCATCTCTAGAATTCAGTTTTATTCATTTGTAAAATCAGGGGTTAGGAAGAGAGACTATGATATCAGTATATTCCACATTGTTGTAAGATCATATTCTTATACTTTTGGTGGCAATATAAATTAACATAATAAATTTAGAGGGTAATTTGTAATAACCAAAATAAAAATGAATATATCCTAAGCCCCAGCGGTTCTGCTTAACCATTTATTGGTCTTTTGGAACCTTTATATGCCTACTTATATCAGAAATAAACAAGAAGGGAATGAATTAAGTGACATTCCTCAAACCTGTTGACTCTGAAACTCTTGTTTGGCAAAGCATCTCCTGTAAAATGATTTAGTGGAGCATATTTTGGGAAGAACTGATCTGGGGAGTAGGCAATACCAGGTGGGTGGAAGAAGGCAATACAATGGCGTTCAATAAGAATATGATGAGCACATGAATGAATGATATTGTACCGTTTGATCCTCGTAACAAACTTATGAAGTAGGTATTAGTGTCCCACTTTTTAAAAGTAATGCTGCCATAGGGTTAATCATCTTTCCAAAATTTGACAGGTCTGAAGTAAATCCAGACTTCATTCTCTCTCCACTATGCTGTTCTCATTATACCCTACTGGAGAAGGAGGTTCTTTTGGGGCAGTGGAAGTCAGGGAGACAATCTGCAATCTTGACAGACTGTTAAGGATAATTAAGACATGAATTTATAAAACCGTAAATGAATTTAAAATGGTGAAGGCAGAGTTAGTCCTCAGTTTTTGATACCTGTTGGGGGAACATTGCACCTTAAATTTTTTAATAAATGGAAGAAAACTTTACATCACGTAACAGTTGATAAATACATCAAAGTGATAATTCTAAGAAGTTATGAAGGCTGCAAATGTCTAATTAGAAAAGAGTCAATGTCCCAGACTTATTAAATGCATTCAGATAAATCAATGGATAACATAAGATTAACAGCTATTCATCTTAGGTGCTTAATTCAACCCCAGATAGGTACTTTACTCATGTTATGTCAGACTGCTCATGTCGGACAATGCGCTGATAAATAGTTACATCTCTGACTTAGGAATAAGCTGAGACATAGGAGTTAAGCAACTTGCCCAGGGTGCCTCAGTAAATGAGCTAAGATTTGAACTCAGCTCCAGTGAGTTTCAAATTCCCTATGCATTTTGCTATATATAGTGTGTTGTACTATGGGGAGGTAAAGTCTTTAAATAATGAAAGTACAGGAATGTCACTGTGATGTTATTACAAATTGAATTTTTGTTCTGTCAAGTTAATGGACTTTAAGTGTCAACTGGGTTTTCAGTGTGTGTGTGTGTGTGTGTGTGTGTGTGTGTAAAAGAAGGGAGGGGAGAACTAGGAAGGGAAGAAGAGAGGAGGGGAGGGGAAGAGAAGGAGACAGAAGAGGCTTCCATTTTATAAGAGGCTATTTATCATAAATTGTTAATGTTAATTTTGAAGGGAGATGGCCAGTGACCCACACTGTGAAAGGTAATAAATTAATAGTGGTGGATTTTCAAAGCTGGAATCTCTCCTTTGTAATTGTGGGCATTTCATTCAGAAGTACATCATGCATCTCAGCTCCCACATTTTAAATTAAATTTCCTTATTACTTTTTAAGTAGCTTGTCATGGATTATTGAGTATTTACTGTATGTTTATACTGTAATTCTCTGAAATGACACATAGTAATTGCTTTAGCTGCTGCATCTGATGTCTAATTACTGTAAATGTATGTAAAGAAGTAATTAAATGGAAAAAATAAACTTTTTTTCATAACATCATATTGCAGCTTAAGCAGAGGTTGTTAGTTCTTTCTCTGATTTTTGGTAGAAACAAATAAACTCACGAGCAAGCAGAATGATAAACAAACTTCAGGGATAAACTGATTTAAGATGTAGCTTGCACATATGTTCCAGCCAAGTTCCTCACAAGATGGCAGAACAGTCATGAGCCTGAGCACAAGCTGTGAATTCGTGCTGGCCCCTTCCATACCCTAAAGATGAGCCCAGGCTTTTCTGTTCAACATGTTCCTCCTTCACCTTACAATTTGGATCCAGAATCCAACAGAACGTCTCAAGACACGGCATAAAACCGGCCTCTAGAAATTTTTGGTCCAGTGTGCAGACAAAAAAAAAAAAAAAAAGGCCATTTAAAATGTCACACACAAAAAGAAACATTTTAACGAATATTTAGTTCAATTTTGCAGAGTTTGGTTATTTTTCAAGTGATTTGAAAATCGGCAGCCCATCACTTTTTTCAGGAGGATGTAAAGTATTAAGAGCAAGATGGTGACAGAAACTCGTTGTACAAGCCTGGAGTAGGAGTAGCGGGGATGAGGTCTATTTTAACATCAAAAACAGCAGCACTATACTGGTTAGGCAATGCCAAAAATCATCAAATGGCCTTTTTCCACGGGAAAAAGAATCACAGCAGGATGGACTTAAAGCAAGATCCGAAATTAAAGACTGCATTATTCCTCTCATCCTTCCAAGGGCAGGTGAACGCAGAGGGGCATTTTCAACCACTGAGATAATAATAAAGGCAGACACAAAGAGCCCATTGCAATCTTGCTGCTGTAAAGTTTAAGTTGATCCAATCTTTTTCTGACCTTTTGAATTGCCAATTGGAAAAACACACACAAATGGCCCTCAGCTGAGAAGCAGCTCAGTGAGAGTTCTAGGCAACCTGTGGTCATCCCCTTGAGCAAGGAGTTTGAAAAGGGACAAGATCTGTATCCAGCCTCTCAGAACAGGCGACTTTCCACTTAGTGGTTTGGCCTGGAAGTGTGTCCTATACTGCCATCAGGTTTAAACTAGACTCCATTATTTACTTCCCTTTTGGGTACAATAGAATACTCCATTACTGCCCCCAGGCTGGCAAATCTGACACTACAAGAAGCCGATAGTCTGAATTTATCAATCAATTTCATTAATGTGAACAAAGTTGGCTTTTTGCCTGCATGATGACTGGGTAAAATTAATATTAAGACATCAAGAGAAGGTATCTCTTGGCTACAATGAAGAATAGCGGTGGGGAAGGCCAGTTCTTGGAATTCTATAGCAGTTCTTGGCAAACTTGTAGCTCTATAATCTTTTCCCTCTTTTGCAGATACTCAATATATGAACTTTAAAAACAGCTGGTCATTCAAGTTTTTTTTCTAATAGCCCTATTCCTCAGTCCTCTCAAGTAACCTTTGAGGCAAATTCTTGGGGAAAAGAATTTTAAAAACATTGCACTTTAGTGAGTTAATTTATTCACTTATTTGTGATTATTTGGCTGTATGTTTATTCACCTGTTCAATCAACAAATATCTTTTTTCCCCAGTTGTACTGAGAAACAGTTGACATGCATCACTATAAATTTAAGCATACGGCATGATGGTTTGATTGTGCCAGCCATTGTGTAGGAAGCTACTCTGATTTTCTTTAAGGCCAAAGGATGGCAACTCACCTTCCCCAGAGGTGATCTGGAAAGTCACCAGTAAGAAGAGGAATTAATCTGGCTGGAGAGACTTGTTCACATAATACTTTTTTTTTCCTGTTTGTTACAAAATGGAGCTCATAAGGTTTAACTTATAGGCTCAATGTCAAAAGGGACCTGTGAACATTAGGCTAGTCAGCTCTCTAGCTCATTATATTGGTCAGGTAACCAGTATGTACCTTGAATTTCTTAAAACTATGGGAATTGAATTTGATGCATTCATCTTCATGGCAGGAAAAGCATCATTAGATAAATAATAATAATTGCTAACATAGATGTCATGTTTTCTGGCACTCTTTTTGACATGTATATTTAAGTTATTGGTTATTATAATTTTATACACAAGTCCCCTGAAACAAAGAATGAATAAGTGTGCAGGGTCACGCAGTGGTGGCAAATGCTGGTGATGGGATCTGAAACCAGGCAGATAAGCTCCACAGCCTGGAACCACAACCATTCTATATTGGCTCTGAGGTTATGTTCTAATAAGAAGAGACCAACCCTATAGAAGCAGTACCAAAAGAATCAGGATTTGGAGGCAATAAAGGTGGTAGCTGCAGATTTAAATGAATTTGAGATGCTTGAGGATTATTGCCTTACTCTTTTCTCTCCTCCTAGCATCCCTCCTTTTATACTAGCTCACACAGATCCACATTAAAAACGATCTTCTCGGGGCACCTAGGTGGCTCAGTCAGTTAAGTGTCCGACTACAACTCAGGTCATAATCTCACAGTTCATGAGTTTAAGCCCTGTATCGGGCTCTGTGCTAACAGCTTGGAGCCTGGATCCTGCTTCAGATTCTGTGTCTCCCTCTCTCTCTCTCTCTCTCTCTCTCTGTTCCTCTCCACTTGTCCTCTCTCTCTCTCTCTCTCTCTCTCTCTCTCTCTCTCTCAGAAATAAATAAATAAACATTAACATGCTTTGCTCAGTGCTTGGCATCATCCCCAATTAGCCCCTAGTTACATACTTCTGCTCATCACCTCTAATGCTATTAATTGAAACATCACAAATACATTTAGACATAAAGAATATCTTCTCATTTAAACTAAAACTGAACCTCTATCATTAGAGACTAATTTCTATTACATTATAATAGATTATTATAAGCTGTTAGAGGTTAAGAGCAATATGTTATTCATTTTAATTTAGGATAAACTGATTTTAATTATTTTGACTCAGGGGAACTGGCATTATTGAATATATACTGGCTTAAAGCAACTGTGCTAGGGTCACTGTACCTACAGAGGAACTTGGAGGCACCCACTGAAAACTCACATGAACACAAAAGTGTCTTTTTACAACCAAGCTTTCGGGGATTCCACACCTCCACCAGATTTTAGGTTAAAGAGTATATATGATTGAAGGAAAAGTGCTCAAAATATAAGCAACATATTATGTCATGTGAATAGAGAAAGTCTCATTTTGCTTGGAGATGATAGTTTGGGGTGGAGTTTAGTGGGGAAGCGTCATAGAAAGGGGGAAATTGACAATTAGCTGTGAGAGACAGATTTTTTTGTCAGATATGAGGAAGTATCATCAGGGCTCCTAGGTTTTAGAAACAAGATTAGGTTGACGGTAAGACTGGCAGAATGCCATGGTTCCAGTGTGTCTTGTGGTCTTGTTTCCATCCTGATCTAATATGCTTCATCTGTATCAGTCTGCGGACATTTGTAGATAACAAAAACCATTCTAGGTATTTAAGAGCCAATTAAGTGCTCATAGAAGGGGGTGAAAGACTCCTAGAGAAAGCTCCAGAGTAGGCCTCCAAGATCAATTCCCCACCAATACACTGAGATGCACTGCCCCAGAAATGGTTTTTCCTGCTGCAAAGAAGAAACTAAGGGAACTTAAAGCCAATACGGCTTTCTTGAGCACTGCTATTGTTTTCATATAAGTTAGTACTGAAAGTCAAGTTTCACAATAGTGTATGTAATTGGCAGAACCTAGTGGAATCTAAAGCCTTGCATGCAAGGCAATCTGAAAAGAGTCGTTTTTACCCCTGTAGCCTCTGAGATACAGGAAGAGTCAAGAAAAAGAAATGGGAATGGATGTTAAGTAGGGAAGCAAATCTATACTATTTGCCACATCACTGTCTGAGAAGTAACCATGTAAACATGTTACCTTAAAATAGTTGAAAATAGGCTTTTTGGAGAATATCCTCTCCATGTGGGTTTGGAGGAGATGTCTACAAAATAGAGATGTCACATGCCATACCAAACATTGCTAATTGATCCTTGCACTTTTCCCACTGAGCTCCATTAAGCAACCTCCAAATATTTTCAACCAACTTCCAAAAAATTGCTCCCAAAATTGACACATTAGATAAAAATCTATTTTATGTTCCTGGCCAGGACTATGTAATATATAAAGACAAGCCAGAGGGAATCAGAATATGGCACAGATAAATAGGTGATGCTAGAAAAACAAAGGACTAAGATGTGTCTCCTCACAATTTTGTTTAAGGCCAACCCTAGAAAGAATAGTTATTGTTTAATTCACTAAAATTATTTATACCATCCTCAACCAAGGAACATAATTTCTGAGATCTTGGCTAGATCTTTATACAACAATAGAAAAAGTGCCATTATGACCTAGACAGAGAGGATGCATCTAATTTAACTATGCCTGCATAATTGTTGGCAGTGAGCAGCATTCCTGCAATTAGGGCTCATCAGCCAGGCTGGCAACTTCCCAGTACTGTGCTAGTGCATTCCATCAGGCCCATGGAGAGAGCAGGGGCTGGGTGACATTGTCGGGCCTCTTTCATTTGAGTTACAAGAGGAGCCACGTCTGGACCGTGTGCATAATTGTTGTTTGCTTTTTGTCACATTTGGAACCAATGTAAATAAACCCAATCTGTAAAAGAGAAAGCAAAAGCCCAAAGCACCTGGAGTGTTTTGATGGAACTCAGTAAACTGAAAGGTTGTTGGCAGCCATGAGGGGGAAAATGACAAATACCATGCTAGTGGGAACAGGAAAATGGATTGAATGGTCACTCCCCGATGGTGCTCCATTTGTAATTTTCTTAAAAGATAATAAGGCCCCATTAAGGCACATTCCCTGGAAGGGAAGGAAAAGGTGATCTGCACTGGAAATGTTATTTAATTGCTGCATATGAAATACAAAATATCTGCCTTTAAAAATGAGTTGGCATTAAGTAATTTGCTTAAAGGGGGAAATAAATTGGGGTGTTTGTATAGACATAGAATGAAAATTAGTAATGAAACAAAAACCCCACTTGTAAAATTGTGACACATCCTATTTAGTGCAAGGTGCTGTCTCCAGTATTGCTATACAGGAAGGCCTGGGCTCAGGAGCAAGAAGCTGACTGATGAAGAGTATGGGGGACTTACCTATGAATAGGATTTGCAGAGCTTTGTGCATAAGATTAAAAAATGTAAAAACTACTTGTCCAAATGAAAGAATGGACTAGAGAAACTTTTGTGAGCCATTTTCATCCCTTCCTTCCCTAAAACTGATTATCCTTTTGATACTTTTTGATTCTAGATAGCTCAAGAATTTGGTAAAATTGCAGATTGTGCCAACTTTATTTCCATAAGTCACAGCCTTCCATTTTATTAACCTTTAACCTCTCCATAAGAAGTCCCACACCCCTGTGTCCTTCCCTTTTAGGAATATAGTGACTATTTATGCCCTGTTTTCATCTCTCACAAAATACTGTTTTCTGGAAATAATCAAATACCACTTCTTTGTACCTTGTGAATTTTTAAGTGTTTTTTTTAATGTTTATTTATTTGAGAGAGAAAGAGAGAGAGAGAGAGAGAGAGAGAGAGAGAGAGAGAGAGAGAGAGAATGAGCAGGGGAAGAGCAGAGAGAGAGGGAGAGAAAGAATCCCAGGTAGGTTCCATGCTCAATCTCACAACTGCAAGATCATGACCTGAGTCAAAATCAAGGGTTGGATGTTTAACCAACTGAGCCAACCAGTCACCTTTGTACCTTGTGAATTTTTATTTAAAGTATTTCCCTCAGCAGTATCTCTAGTTATAGGAGCTGTAAATGATACATTTTTAACTCTTTTCATATTCTTATTAATATTACCTTTACCCTTGTTCTTTTCCATACATAGATTTCATCAAATATGACAAATTATGAGGTAACAGAGAAAGTAAGATACAAACACTGTCTTTAAGGAGATCATATTTAGTGGGAAAGAAAGGCAAATAAGTGAAATCCATAGTACAGGGTGATAAGGGCTACAGTTAAGGTTGGAGGGATGCTAAGAGAGAGTCAGGAAACTTTCTCCTGCTTCGGGACATCTTGGAAGTAATATCTGAACTGGAGCTTAGACTGAGCATGGTTAAGGCAATGTAAGGAAGGGTGGTTCTGTTAAAGAGAACTTCAGACATGAAGGTACAGAGACCAGAGGGCACAGTCACATGGGCAAACAGTACAAACACTGAATGTTTCACTTCACCTGCAGCCCAGGGCCTCTAAGTAGGTGAAAGAGAAACATTTAGCTATTAGATTAGGTAGAGCTGCATCAGGAAGGGTTGCATGTACCTCCTTGAGGTTCTCAACCTCCTTGAGAAGTTCTGACTTTGTTTTAAAAGGTGTTGGGAATCCCCTGAAGGATTTAGAACTAGGGAATGATTGAAGAACACCATTTTGATTCACTCTCTACTAGTAACTTGAGTCTGAAATTCCTACCATTACACCTTCTTGTTTGTGCAAAGACTTCGTTCTTTCTGTGGAACAACAGGTATCCCCAGACCAAAAACAAAGGTGCTATGGCTGATGATCTCTGGAAAACCCAGTGGAAAACAAGATTAAGCTAATATCTTTTACTACAGAAACACTCAGAACCTTTATTGTGCTAATGTACATGGAGCTACTTGAAAAGGGGAAATTTATAATCAAATTGAATTAGAAGAATTATTTTTCTAAGAAAAGCATATTGAAAGTCATTCCCTCCAGGACTCCTCTTTAGAAACCCAGGTACTTTATCTAGGATTTTTAGCTTGTTAGATCTGAGGGAAATGAGGTTCTAAAGAGAAGCTTTTATGTTTTAAACTTGTAATTTTTAAAGTTTTTATGCAAACCCAAGGAGAGAGGGAGTAATCCAATGAATCTCTATATACTCACCTCCAGATTCAGTAACTGTCAACATTTTGCTCTGTTTTCTTCATTTATCACTCCATTTTACACTTTATATTGTTATAAATTTTAAAGCAATTTGCTCATCAGGAAGCATAAATGTCTAGTGGTCTCACATTTAGTGATGCAAAGATTGATCTTTGGTTCAGTAGGCTGTTGCCTGATTCTTATATTGACGAGTTCCCATCAATCTTTTAGTGCTACTATTTCATTTGTAGTACTAATATTTCATTAGTATTTGAAAACAGTGATTTTCTCTTTCTCTTATTATTTCTTCTATAATAAAAGGTTTTATTTTCTATAATACTATCTGTATCATAAAGATTTTTCAACCTCATCTTCTACATTCTGAGCCCTAAACTGGAATCAGCCATTTTTTTTTTGAAAGGAGTCCTGGTTCCTTTTATTTAGAGACCTTCTTCCTGGCACAGGAGAATGTTTATTTGCTGATAGGTGACCTATGCTGTCCACTAGCAACCTCTTAAAATGGTTATTTTTAAGCTTTTGGTTGATCATTTTTTTTCGTTTGGCAAAAATAAGAAAATATGTACATGCATTTGTATTTTCTGTATTTCTGACACAAAAGTAGCATGTTATGTTTAGTATTCTATCCTTTATTGTGTTTTTTTTTACTTAATAACATATCTCTGATATCATTCCATATCAATACATATAGACCTTCCTTATTCTTTTTTGTGGTTTCCTATACTCTGTTCTGTGGATAGTTTATTCAATCTCTTTCCTCTAGATGGACATTTAGTTTTATTCTTACCTTTTACTATTACTAATACTGCCATAGTGAATAAATGTGTATGTAAATAATTCTGTAATTTTTTCAATATAACTTTGAGTTGATTTCCAAAAAGGAGGATTATTGAGTCAAGTGGTATTAGCCTATATAATTAGGCTGAATATTTAAATATTCTTCTTGGGGAATCCTTGGGTACTGTGCTATTTTGTGTTCCTACTATCAAAGCATGAGCAAGACTTTTCTCCCACAGTCTCAAAAGGAGAATATGTTGTCAACTGAATACAAATTTGATGATCTGATGGGTGAAAAATGGTACTAGTGAAGTTTTCTTTGGCACTTTTTTAAAATTTAAAATGATCTTGTGTATCTTTTTCACAAAAGGGTTGCTTGTACATCTTCTTTCTGAAAAATTGTGTGTTCATAAGTTTTATGAAAGAGAAGTTTAATACACGGGAAGGAGAGAGTTAAGTTTGCCAGTATGGTATCTTCAAACCTTCTGCTAACAGCCCTTTCTCTGCCATTTAAATTGGAGAGAAGGTGAAGTAAGGAACCATCACCTCAAGGTGGACTTCTTTTTAGCAGCCAGGCAACAGATGAAGGTTACTAAAGCCCAAGGGGTACAGTTCTTAAAGAATAGTTTGATGAGGGGCACCTGGGTGGCTCAGTCGGTTGAGCAGCCGACTTTGCCTCAGGTCATGATCTCATGGTTCGTGGGTTCGAGCCCCACATCAGGCTCTGTGCTGACAGCTCAGAGCCTGGAGACTGCTTCGGATTCTGTGTCCCCCACTCATGCTCTGTTTCTCTCTGTCTCAAAAATAAATAAAACATAAAAAAGTTTAAAAAAATAGTTTGATGAAATTTTCCAGTCTCTCCTCCTTTTTCTTTCTCTTAATTGTTCTCTCTCTGTCACAAGTCATAGGATTTGAAAGCAGGATAGGTCTTTTAAATCCTTAAAATCCAATACTTTAACTTGATAGATAGACCAGAGTGGTGGCCAGACTCCTGTTCTCTTGATCAGTTTCTTTCCTGTTTCCTAGCTGCCACCCTTTGCCTTTTCCTCCACAACTGGATCCAGTGGTGGTAAAAAAACAGTATTACTTAATTCTTCTTGCATTAAACAAGAAGTAGGAAAGATAAACTTATCTCGTTCTTGGGATGGTAGTAGTTCCTAGCCATACCCTGTTACAAATTCAAATCTTGTAATGTACATGAGTCATTAAGAATGTCCCTCACCCAATTCTAAATGCCTAGATATTTCTGCAATCTCCTCGTCTTTATTTATGATATAATTTGCCCTTATTGCTAAGAGGAGGGAGGGTCATTGAAATACAGTTATAGCTTTTCAATGTGTTTATTGTGGTATGTTATTAAATGTGAGGAAGAACAAAGAATACCTCAATCTAACATAACAAATATAACACTACTTAGACAAATCGCATATTTGAGGGGATTAAAAATTCACCGCAATCTGAGAGTTTACAGTCTATCTGGGAAGATGAGGTATCTTAAGGAAAATTTTCTAATGCAATGCACAGGATGACTGTCATCATGCTAATAGAGATTAACGCAGAGCTATGTAAGGGACCACCAAGTGAAGAGTGCAGGCTAAGGAGTTAGATTTCTTGTATTTAAAATGCAGCTGCATTACTTTTTTTTTAAATATGTGTGAGCCTTAGTTTCTCATCTGCAAATGGATATTAAGCAGAATATCCACCCCTGTAGCGCTCTGGGAGGCTTCAATAAAAAGAGCTTACAAGTACATCATGCAAGAGCTCAACAAATGTTAGCTGTAACTGTTAAGATGGCTTAGAGAAGTTAAAAAAATGTTAGGGGAGGGTCCCTGAGAAAAATTGTGAGATTCAGTCATTAGCAAGTCTCAGATGACTTTCAACAGGGCAGTTTCTGCCACCTGAAAAGGCAGGAAGGCAAAGTGCAGCAGGTGAAGGGGTAAATAGGCAATAAATACGTGTCATAGAGAAATCAATAGAAGCAGAAATCAATAGAGCCAAGGAAGTTCATCTATTTGAGATATTGGAGAGCTAAAATAAAATAATAAAGTAAAGCAAAATGGTAATGGGGTAAAACAGGTTTTCTGTCATTTAAGGAAAAGGATAACACTTGAAAGCAGAAGGTGTTTAACTGACGGGAGTGAGAGAGCATGGTTTGGTGAAACTGAGGGTGCTTTAGGTTAATGCCATAAGAGTCTTGAGTCAAACTAGAGGGAGGCTCATTCTTAAGAGCAGCATGCCGTCAGATTGATATCCTGCAGGATCAAGGGCATTTTCTTACCAGACAGAGTAGCTTCCACTATATCTAAAGCTAAAGGACCATAAAGAATTCTATGACCCTGACTAAAGGTTGCACAAAGCCATGGCATTAATGAATTAAGTTGCAAGACCTTAAAATGTGTTCAGCTGTCATTTGAACAAACGGTCTTGAGTACAGATTAGGTCTGTGCGGCCTGTTGCTGGGAACATAATTGGCATCGTTGTACTGACTGAGGACTTCAGCAGGGAAGAACTAAGTATGGCAAGTATCAAATATGGTTATTTATGCCAACATAGACCTATTCAAGCAACATAAAAATAATTATTTCTTGATTCTGGCTTTACTACAAAAAGTGGCCTGGAATACAAAATCATTTGTTCTCATTTCAGAAATATTTTTCTGTCTTTCAGTGAGTTTGAGGGGCTTGGATTATCATTTTCTTTAGTGTGAAAGTCTTGTTCTAACAGCAGTTATAAGATATAGTAGCAAGCAGATGCCCATTCTTCTAGACTGTTGTGATAAGTCAAAACAAATCTATCATAATAGTTGTAATAAACTGTGTAATCTGCTCAATGAAGCAAGAAAAATATACAGAACACAGACAATATCCAGATAGTCATAATTATAGTAGTTATAATTAAAGAGTTATAATAGCCTTGTGTGGCTAGAAATGTGAGGTCCTTCGAATCAGAGCGTGGAATTCTAGTTTACCACTGGGGAATTTTCCTTAAATTCTCTGAATCTCAGTTTCCTCATCTTTGAGATGGAAATAATAATCCATAGCCTTCAAGATCAGTGAGATAATGAAAGAAGATACTATGTGCGTAACGTATTATGTAGCATATTCCTTCTTATGAACTTCATGGGTCCCTGTTGCTATTTCTACTTTATTTACTTAGTCTGCAAATTTTAATCTCAACTTAATCTGAGGGTGCAAATTGCCTGGGGTTTCATCCACAGTTACCGTTGAGAAATGCTCTGGATGGCATACTGTTGAGGACAGACACCCTGCCCCCTAGCAAGTCCAAACCGAAGTTCTCTCTCCAGCTCTCGGATAGATGGCTAGTCCTCTAGTCAAGTACTAGACATCTGGCTTGAGTCATTGGCTTGCATAAAATGTATTTTTTTTTCATATTTTAAAGAAGGCTTATATCTGAGGAAAGGAAGATATACATTCCCCAATTCATCCACACCTTGCAGTCCCACTATTAGTTAATTGGCCTGTGTATTGTCAATTGTGAATACATGACAAAGTGTTACTCCCCTTTTTCTTGTCTGAGAATATGTATTTGAATTGGCTTAAAATTATGGGAAAATACTCATTTCCTGTGGTTTGGCTTGTTAGAACAAATAGCACTGGAAACACCTGGCAACTGGACTTATAAATTCAGAAGGGTCATTTTGTGTATGCCCCTGCTCTAAACCATTTTTAATTATTGTAAACAGGAGCATCTACTGAATATAAAATTTAAAAATTAACAATAAGATTTAAAATTTCTTCTAGGCTCCTTTTCAAGTATGTCTGAATGTCTAATCTAAGTCCCTTAAGGTTAAAACTGAAGCTTTAGCCTTAAATGTTTTCTCTGATTTCCTAAAATGGTTTTGCTGAATTTCCCTGCCTCCTGAGTAGATCCTTGCCTTAGAAAACTCATCTGCCAAAAGACATTCCTGTGGAGATATACTGCCAAGCCAGAAACAAAAAAATAGTAAACATTAGAGACATTTTTATTGCTAAAGCCCCAGAGGGAACAATCTTATCTCCTAAGTCTGTAACACAAGCAAATTAATCTGGTTGCATGTCATCTGAACAGAGAATGGGTTTGGATAGCTCTGAATCATCTCAAGTGAAAATTATATTAGCAATGTGGTTAAATGTTGACCAATAAAAGAAAGGAAAAAGTGTGCTTAAATAATGTTAAATGTAAAAGAATAAAAGTAATGGAAAATGTACAGATCTTTCTTTAAATAAAAAGTAGCTACTGTTCTATAACAATGATATAAGACATTATAAAAGTGTACAGCCTAACTTGATAAAATAATGGGATTAAAAGTCTATTTTTCTGGAACAGAATATAACTTTGGATCTTAAACACTCTCATGGATCTATAACAACCATGAAAATATTCATTGGTCATTGTACCTAGAGCTTAATATAAGTCATGGAGGTGGATGACTGATGAAATCCCTACACATTTTATCTTGTGCTATGCTTGCCTACATGTTTAATTTATGTAGAGCCCTTTGGGGGAATATTGACTGTATTTGCCAAAGACACATTTTTTAGTTCATCATGTCTTTTATCAGTGTTATCACTTAGGAAAGTGGTATGAGTGTTATATCAATATTTATATAAACATAGGTTGTTTCCAGTGACAAAAAGAATTTTAATCACTGAAGCCTGCTTTGTTTTTATTTTATTTATCTCAGGAATGCTTAGTATTCCATTGAGTTTCAAACTGCATTTATTTTTTCACATATAAACATCTCTCAAAAAAATCACGTTTGACCACATCCCAGATTGACTCCCACCATCAGCACCTCCAAACTCTTGTCCTCCAAAGATAAAAGGTGCAATATACCAAGTGAATCGCAATCTGCCTTGGTAAACAAAACTATATATAATAACTAAAACACATTGGCTCATGGCTTCCAACATACTTGCTCTAAGAAAGAAAGCACTAGGCTAAATTCCTACTTCCTTTGATGGCTTAATTACGAAGTCATCTAGTGTCACTTCTGCTTCATTTTGTTGTTGAAGGCAATTATGAAGTCCAGCCCACTTTGAAAGAGAGAAAATAGAGTCTACCTTTCAGTAGAGAAGTGTTAATGTTACATGGTAAGACATGAATGTGGGATGGGTTATATATTGGGTCAGCCTTTTCTGGAAAATACAATTTGCCACTCCGGGGCTCTGATCTTGCTAAATTTAACCCATCACTTCCCTCCTTGGCTGTTACCCTTCTGCAGTGAACAACCTTCATAATCATACATGGCAACCTTGCTTTAAGGATCTAAAAGGCTTTTGTTTGGTACCAGTTTATCCCACGCTTCAGTTACATGACTTAGAAAAGTTATTTGAAATTTTCCAAATCTAAATTTGCATACAGTATTGCAATGAAAAGTAGTTGAGAGAATATATTTAATGTGAATAACTCAGTGATCAATATAGGTGTCCTCTTACCCTTGTAGGTACAAATCTACTGAGTTGAACCATATGAAATTACCATCTCTAAAGTTAAAAATGGTGAAATACTGGCAATTTCATATGGTTCAACCCAATACATTTTTTATGGATAAATAATTGAAACAGTATTTTATTCTGGCAAATCATAAATTATCCCAAATTGCATAGAAAATGTATTTCCTTAGCTATTCCTGATTTTAAATAGATATTCCTTATGGATTTAAGTAATTCTAGAAAATGACATAAAAACTGTAACAAATGGCAATTGCATATGTGCCCTTAAATTCCTCAAATCCATTCCTAGTATAATTTATAAGTGTATGAGTACCTCTTCTAATATTGTTCCATTTTTAACTGGGCTAAGGTTGATAGTTTATATGTTGGCTAGAAAAAGGGAAATTATACATTTGCCACTTTTTTTTTCTTATCACCTTTTTTCTCCTCAACCTTAAGTAGTTTCCAAACAGCTTACTATTTTTTTATTTTTTTATTTTTCGTTAAAACTTATGCCTTCTCTACATTCTTTTGAGATCTGCCACTTAACACCTAAAGGGCCAATTGTTAGCTCAACTTTCTTCATTCTGGGCATGACGATTTGAACTCATATCTTCAGAAGTGACAGACAAGCCCATTAATGCATTGTATTTCCCTGGCTCTCTGCCCAGTTTTGCACATTTGGAATAATTTATGGTATTGAAATTTTCTGTATTATTCAGCATTGGCAATCCATCATTTGAGCAAATTATCCCTCTAGCCTCCCATCACTCCAAAGGTGTTCAGATAATGAAACTTCTCCAAAGCTTCAGTTGTCTCAGAACCATGTTAGAGAAAGGTGCAGAATTCACAGAGGCATATTGGGAAACATATTACAAAGTCAGAAAGTTTTTCCCTCCTGAAAGTTTTCTTGTTTTGTTTTTTGTTTTACAACAAGAAGAAGAAATAAAATGTTAAGTCAGTAAGCCACTTCTTTAAAGAAGGATACGTTTTAAAAAAGGAAATACAAGAAAATGGAAAAAATTGAATCTAATTTTATGTTATCTTCTTACTTGATATTTTTGCCTGTTTCTATTTACATTGACACATTATTAACTAATTAAAGGGTCATCTCTTATAGTTTCATTGATATAGTGACCCATCAGCAAAGAACAAAAGAAGAAACTCCAAAGAATCCCAGTGATGCATTTAGAGAAGAACAAATCCCTCTGAAATATCAGAGTCTATTATGGCCAGTTCTTGGGGAGGTTTGTTATATCTGTGTTCTCTCTGTGAACACTTTTTCCCATACATTTCAGGTTGCCCAGAATGTTCTGGTTTACTCCTCTGGTTCTAGCAGCTTATCTTATTATTGCCCCTTTTCACTATCAAAAGTAACCCAGTAATGTATAGCGTTACCTTCTCTTTGAAAATTATAGTATCCTCTTCTTGATTTGGAGCAAAGAAAGAGAGAAACAAAGGGACCGATTCATAACCAAATTAGATCAGATGCCTCCAATTAAAAGGATCTCCGTATTTATTGCTAATGGAGAACATAAAAATAAATTTAACATAAGGAGAGAGGGTTTATAATGATGTTTTAACAATTCACTCAAAAGTTAGTAATGAAGGGACAAGTGGCAATAGTTCCATTCCTTTCACACTACCACGATACAATTAATGAATGATGCAAATCACAGTTAATTAGTCATTAAAGTTAAAGCCTTTTCCTCTCTTCTAACTACTGATTTGGTGTTTCTGTCCCCTTTCTACTTACCCCAGAAAGTGACCTCCAACTTCTATTTGTTTCTTACCAGTCATGAAACTTAAATCATTTCTGAAATTCTCCTGGACACCTCTAATGGTTAATACCTTCTTTCTTGTATTGAGTAGAAATCTATTTACTTATAACTTCTCATCATTCCAAATTCTGTATTGAATATTTTTATAAAGCAGGCCTTAGAATTTTGAAGTACAGTCACATCCTTTGGTAGTTACTTTTCCTAGTCAACCATTTTGTTATGATTCAAAAAAAATTTTTTTTAATGTTTATTTTTGAGAGAGACAGAGCGTGAGTGGGGGAGGGGCAGAGACAGAGGGAGACACAGAATCTGAAGCAGGATTCAGGCTCTGAGCTGTCAACACAGAGCCTGACGCAGGGGTTGGACCCATGAACTGTGAGATCATGACCTGTTGAAGTTGGATCCTTAACCGACTGAGCCACCCAGGTGCCCCAATGATTTTTTTTTAGTTTCCCATCGTTTCCCCCCGCCCCCGTTTTTTTTTTTTTTTTTTAACATTTATTTATTTTTGAGAGACAGGGAGAAGCAGGGAAAGATAGAGCACAAGTGGCAGAGGGGCAGAGAGAGACTGAGACACAGAATCCGAAGCAGACTCCAGGGTTGGAGCTGTCAACACAGAGCCCCATCTGGAGCTCAAACTCACAAACTGCAAGATCATGACCTGAGCCAAAGTTGGACGCTTAACCAACTGAGCCACCCAGACACCGCTTGTCCTTCTTCTTCTTTTTTTTTTTTTAGTGCTTATAGTTGAGGTTCTCCTATAATATGATACTCAGATCTGTAGATAGTTTTGTGAAGCTTAGGTGATATGTTTGTTCTCCCCAAGTAGCAAAGTCTGTGTGATATGTAAAAAGAGCTACTACTTTCATACTTCCTGAAAATTTCATATTCTTAGTCAACACTAATTCCAAGAGAGTTTATAGCAATTTTCTTATTATACAAATAAGGAAATTGAACCCAGGGAAATTAGATAAAATGCTAAAGATCATTCATATAAGAAGTTAAATAGAACATAGGACTCAAAGCTAGATCTGCCTGATTCCAAAGTCCATATTCTTATCCATTCTGAACTTAAACACATGCTTTTTCAGACTGAATAAATACCCATTGAATTCCTGATTGTTAGCATAATTGAATTTTTAAAAATCTTGTCAGGTTTTTTTGTTTTTAAATTCTCTCATCCTGCATATTGGATATCTCTTCTAGCATTTAATCACCTGCACATATGTTCATTTTACTGCCAAGGTCCTTATCCAAATCCCCATTAACATACACAATAGCACAGAGTTGGATAAAGGGGTCTGAGTCTCTAGTGAGAGATTTTTCTGCATATTGGTGTTAATAAACACTTTTGTATATGTACTAACTTGTATTTAATCAAGTAGACTTAATTATTGTGACTTGGCCTATGTTTTTTCTTCTTTCAAAGATATTATTTTGAAAACCTTTAGTAGAATGCTCTTTAATTTCTTTATACTAAATTTTGATGCTTAGGCCAATAATTCTTGTGTTCATTCCTCCATTCACTCATCTACTCCCTATAGATAACAAACAAGCAAATAAGCAAACCAATGAACAAATAATTACTATTGTTTAGTGATAAGAGAATTGGCATCTCCCTCATTTGCTAGTTATTTATACTTGGGCTAGCTACATATTTTTATAAATATCAGGTTTCTCATAAAATGGTGATAAGGAAATTTGTGTGGCTGGAATGTAGGGGATACGGGGAAACCAAGAAAGACAATGATGAAATGGTACTATCTGATGTGATTTGGAGTCAGTGCATGTCATTGAGTATTTTCACCAAACAATTTATATATTATTTATGTTTTCTCAAAGTTAACTCTATACCAGTGCTTGTTAAAATAAAGATGGCTGGCTCACATCTCCCAGAGTTTCTGAATCAGGAGGTCTGTTGTGGCCCCAAGAATTTGCATTTCTTCCAAGTCCCCAGATCTTTCTAATGCTGCCTGACTGGGACTCTGTACTCAGAGAACCACTGGGAAGATGTAGAGAAAGTTAGAAGACCATTTAGAATAGTAAGAGATGATGAGTACCTGAACTATGGGCAGTAGGAATGGGTTCAAGATATTCCCTGAACTGCTGACTGATCAGTTACGAAAAGCAAAAGAGGCAAAAAAGCCAAAGCTATTTTCAAGGTTTATAAATGGGATAAAGTGGTACTGATGCCAGCAATCATGAATAGAGAAGGGAAAGGCTTGTGATTGTGAAGTAAGCTCAGTTTGCCAAAGCTGAGGTTCAGTGTTTGCAAGACCTGCAGATAAATATCTTCATGATAGACGTGACCACATGGGATGATACTGGTCTCATGAAGAGATAACTTTCTAGTTTTAAGTGTGGAACTGGAGGTACGTTCTTGTTTTTTCCTCTGAATAAGTGGGCCTTTACATGCAGAAAGGAGACCTTTTGGGTCTGGGTCAAACACAATCAAGCTTTAATGCCTTTGCCTTTTCCCTTTAAGGATTAAAGGGTTATAGTTACTCACCCACCATGTGAAACAGAATGGCTTAAACCAATAGCAGAACAGAATACATTGACAGTGGGAGGTGGAAGGGTGGCCAGGTGCTATTACATTCTTCTTCTGGTCAGGAGATAAGCAGACTTTCTGTCCCTGGGTCATATCAGGCAAAACTCTAGTATCATGGTGGATACATTTCCTGTTGTCACCAATTTCCTTGAATAGAGGACCATTATGTCTTGTCTTTTATGAAGCCACTGGGCATAGTCTTTTATTAAGAGAGGCCAGACTTCCTAGACACAAATAGCAAACTCATCTCTTTATAATCTATAGCAAAAAAAAAAAAAAAAAAAAAAGTCATATTCTCACATTTTAAATGTAGTGATAGACTTGTAACCTATAAAAATGTATATTAGCCAGACTCCAGCTGCTTTGGGATGGAGTATATTAACCAAAATAAACAAGTCTCATTCAAAAGACTATTTACCTGTGTGGGGAGTGGGAGGGGACAGGGAAAGGCAGTATGATCCCTAGAGAGAACTTTTCTAATGTTCTTATACCAAAACAGGGACTGCAGCTAACAGGAAAAAAAAAAATGGCTAAAGATAAAAATGTGGAAATATTTAAGAATATCTGAGATTAATTAGAGCTATTGGAAAGATGTAATCAAATAGGGTTGGAAGAAAAAATGGCTGATATAATTCTGGAAGAGAAAAAATGTCAGGAACAGACAGAAGAATGGGAGTCATAAAAAACAGAGAAAGACAGAAGCTGTCAGAGAAATTGAAGCATAAAAAAAGGAAAACTTATTAGTCAGTTTTGACAGGGGCTTTTGATCATTGCTTGCTAAATATTTACACAGCTTTTTTCTTCCAGTTTTTTTAACTAATGAAAAGTTTCAAAACTTACACTCCAGTTCTTTTTCTTCTATAATATTTATTCAGTTAAAAATGAACTAAAGAAGAATAAATTTGAACTCATATGTTGATATAATCACATTTCAATAATAACTACTTGTATTTTTTGGTATATCTGATGTTTCCCATTTTAAATGTTTGGTTTTTCAAAACAAATTTGTAATTATATCAAAATCCTTGTTAAAAGATACATCCAGGTAGGAAAAGTAAACACAAGTACACAAAAACATGTAATTTATTTTGATAAAACCCTAAGATGCTTCCACTGAAATTTCCAGAAAATCCAGTTTAGAATCTGGCTGGGAATCTGAGTGCTGATAGATTAGGGGCAGGTCTGAAAATTCAGCTTCTAAAGTCACAGGCAATTTTGTTGTAAGAAATTTTAGACAGATAACTAATTGTAAGAGTTCAGTTTTCATTAAAGTTGGGAAAATTTTTGATTAAAAAACAATGTTACATAGACGTTCAAAGTGATGATTACATAAACAATTAGCCCTTGCTAGGTCCCATAGACTGAACTGTGAGCCCTGCAGCTACATGGTGAGATTTGAATATGTCACAGTTTCAAGTGCTGCTGGCAAAATGATATGCTTTGTATGTAGTAATGTCTACTGGCAATTCTTGAACTGCCAGAAGCTAGGGATTAACAACATAGTAGAGGGCAATGCTTCTTCATGGCTGGGGTGATTATGGAAATGGCATTACCAGTTAAAATACAGCAGCTCACAAGTTCATACTCTCTGTGGAAGGAGGTTTGGGAAAGGAAATGGTGATTGAGAAATGAGGGTGGAGGATGGGGAGAAAAAGCTTTAAGTTTTGGTTTTGTGCCATCTTTTTCTGATGTTTGTTCTTTCCCCTTTTTTCACTTGGCATCCAAGCTGCTAAGGGATTGGGGAACATTAATCTCTAAAATGAACAGTCATTCAGTAGCAGTGGGCTATGCATAAATCACCCAGTTGACTTCTCAGGAGACATAAAGCTGTTTCCAAAAAGGTCACATTAAAATTTACCCATCATAATATGAAAAAAGCAATCATGTATGATATTGTAAGCAAACTAAGAGACACTTATTTGCCTCTAATAATAACTACCTCATTGAGTTGTTGCTTGGAGGCAAAATGATGCAACATGGGCAAAACATTATTTAATGAAACAAACTAAAACAGTAGATGTACCATAAAAAGTAGTGAATATCATTGTAATACAATCCTTTTGATTTGATTCTCCTCCTTGTAACTTACTTTGAACCTTAGTTTATATGTTTGTCAAATTGAGCTAGTAATATTGCACAAGGCTGTTAAGAGCATTAGAAAGAATGTGTATGAAATGAGTAGTACATTTTTATGGCAAGTAGTAGGGTCCCTGTAAATGAGGGAGGGAATGGAGGAGTGAAGGAAGAGAGAACTGAGGAGGAAAGCTACTTATGTGCCTGAGGGAGAAGTATACCTAAGAACAATGAGATAGTTTTATTTCTTCTTTTTTAGTACCATAAAAGATCTAAAGATAGAGAACTGTTTTGGGGTGAGTTGTCATGAAGATACTTTAGCTAAAATGTTAAAGATTATAACAAGCAGAGATTCAGAAGTAATATTGCAGATTAGGAAAGGAACAAAATTCATGTAACAGAATCATAAAATTCAAAGCATAGAAAGGAGAGTGGCTGGTAACTCTGTAGGGCACAAGTAATTAGAAGGAAGGAGGAAGACTTAAAAACTGCAGAGGTAAAATAATGAAGTTTCTATGTACTTTGGTAAGCAAAATATAAGGAGGCAGAAAAGGTTTTGGAATACAAAAAATTAAAAGGATAGCTTAGGAAAGATCTTGTTTGGCCAGAATGGAAAGAGTAAAAGAGAAAATCTGAAGTTGGCAAGGCCATTTATAATAAATCATTATCAAGGCCAAAGCTCACAATTGTGATGGTCACACTAATGAAAAAGAAAAATAAATACAAATATTTTTGCTAGTAACTGAAGATTAACACCTTTTGGTCATGAAAAAGCATTTAGTAATTAAAAATATTAAAATCTTCTAAAATATGAACAGTACATACTGTTTTCATTTCTCTTTCAGTTAAAACTTTCAGGTGGCTATATTTCCATTTACACAAAATATGTAACAATTTAAGAGAATATACAGAAGTGTCACACCTTAAAATGTATTTAACAGTAAATGGCAGGGGCGCCTGGGTGGCTCAGTCGGTTAGGTGTCCAACTTTGGCTCAGGTCACGATCTCAAGGTGGTGGGTTCCAGCCCCACGTTAGGCTCTGTGCTGAACGCTTGCTCAGAGCCTGGAGCCTGCTTTGGATTCTATCTCCTTCTCCCTGCCCTTCCCCCGCTCATGCTCTGTCTCACTCTGTCTCTCAAAAATAAATAAATGTAAAAAAAAATTTAAAAAACAGTAAATGGCAGTTGTTAACATATATCAAATTTATAATGAAATAGAAATCTACAAGCATCCTCATTTATTTCTAGGGACATGAAAATTTTGTATTCACTTGGATTTCCTTTTTTCTTTTTCTTTTTTTTAAAGTACATAGAAATCAATGCAGACACGTCTTCATGTAGTCATTCTTTTGTTCTTTTTTTCTTTTTTCTTATTTCAATGATTCTTACATATTAGGGTGCTTGAAATTACTGTAGATTTTTGTGTATACACAAACCCACATACATTCTATAGGATATTTAGGGACTTTTCAAGGATAGTTTTGACCATCAGGGATTTTCAGTACTCTAAGTTGATGCATTACCTTGGAGTAAACTGTCACACTCATGTGAATTGGAAAAAAATGCAGAAAATAATATTTAAAAATCCCTTGGTTACTTTGTTGGATAATTTGTAAGTTATGGACCATTTTGTACTTGAAATTTTAAGTGGATGATCCCACTACTCTATAAATGCCAATTATTTTTCTGTAATGAATCAACTTTCCTTATTTGAATAATGTGATATAAATGTAAGGCAGAATATCAGGTTGGAGAGGCAACATTTTATGTCACTGAAGATGCAAGAATTTAAATATAATGAATGGACTCCGTCCTAGGAATGAGAACCATGAAAAAACACCCACACACAAAAAAACAAAAACCAACTTACTTTACAGTCTTACTACATAGTTTTGGTCACATAAGCATTAGATTTCCTGTTTGATCCTGAGACTTCTCATTTAACAAGACATATGTCAAAGCAAATTAGTGTAGATGGACATCATGCTTTTTTTTTTTTTTAAGGAGATTGGCAAAGGGCTCAATCTTAAAATAGCAAGTTTGAAAACACTAGTTATTTTGTTATAGCCTGTTGTTTTTGTGTAATTCAGTGACAGTTTAGCATTGATACCCACTGCTGGCCTTATGTTCTCACATCTGCTGTGTGAAGAAAATATTTTTCCCTTAAAATAGCATCCACCATACTAATCGTTTTCACTTTCAGTTCATGTTAAGCATTAGATGAGCAATTTGTCTTGCAAGGCATGTACATGAAATCATTTGACTAAGGCAATGGGTTCCTTTTCATAGGATTCAAAGAGTTTGTATTACCTTCCATCTGTCATACTTGCCTCTATTATATCTAACCCAAACTTAATTTGTACAACACAAACCAAGCAGCTGAAATATGAGATACTTCATCAGTTGGCTTCTGTCTCCATGACACCAATGTGACTGGGTAAAATGAAAATTAAGTATTGCTTGTTTGCGTGATGTATAGGCCTCAAGCCACATTTAAGGCATTCCTTTAAGTACTTTTATATTTTGGTCTCCTGAGCACCATATTTTAGAATATTTCTGAACTTCTCCATTGTTGTTTTTCATTTGACTCATACGTTATCATTAGTATCTTCCTTCATTTGCAAATATTTGAAAATGTCCTCATTCTTGTTATTGGTATCTAGCTTAATTTTGCTATGTTTACCTATTATACCAAGTATGAATTTGTCTTGTGAAATTTGTTGAGATATTTTTTATGACACAGAATAGAGTCACTTTTGGTAAATGATCCATGTTCTTTAAAAAAAAGTTGCATTGTATAATTATTGGTTGCAATGTTCTATATTTGCCTAACATGTCCAATTTTTAAATTGTGTTGTTCAAATTTTCTATTTATCTATTGCTGTTGTTGTTGTTAGTTTGTTCTACCAGAACAGATATGTTCTAGATGTGTTAATATCCATGACCCCTTATTCCCTCTTTCCTCCCCCCCACATTTTTGACTGCTGTTTGTTTTTAATTTTTCGTGTATTTTTTAGGTAACAAGAGAGTATTATTATTGTTTTATGCAGTCAGTATTTATTTAGATGTAAGTATATGTTTACGTTATTTACCCTTTCTTGTTCTCTACTTCTCCAATCATTTCCTTCTTTATGTTTCCGATCATTTTCTTTCTGTCTAAAGAACTATTTTTAGCTTTTCCTTTAATGTACGTTTGTGATTGACAAATTCTCTCAGTTTTCCTTTTTCTAAGAACATCTTACTTTTACCTTAATTATTTGAAGTATATTTTCAATGATAGCTGTTATTTCCTTTCAGCATTTTTAAAATGTCACTCACATGTCTTCTAGTATATATTCATTTATGCTGAAAAGGCAACTGTCACTCATTATTTTCATTTTTAAAGATACTGTGTCTCTTTTCCTTTGGTTGTTTTTTGTTTTTGAAATATTCTTTGTTTTTTGTAAATTTTTTAATATTTATTTATTTTTGAGAGAGACACACAGAGTGCAACAGGGGAGGGGCAGAGAGAGAGGTACACACAGAATCTGAAGCAGGCTCCAGGCTCTGAGCTGTCAGCACAGAGCCTGACGTGGGGCTTCAACTCACGAATTGTGAGATCATGACCTGAGCTGAAATCTAGTGCTTAACTGACTGAGCCACTCAGGCACCCTGAAATATTGTTTTTTACCTATTTTGTTGTGATGTGGTCAAGTATGTATTTCTTTGCGTTTTCCCAGCTTTAGTTTATGAGCTTTTGACGTCATTGGCTTGGGATCATTTTTAAGCTTGAGAGATTCTTGGCTAATATGTCTCTAAATATTGCTTTGTCCCCCCCCCCTTTTCTTTGAAACTCCAATTATATTGCATACTTTCACCATTCTTAAATATCTCATGTTTTCTTCTGAATATTTCAAATTATTTTCTCTGATCTCCAATCTAGATATCTATTGACCTATATTCCATTTCATTAATCAGAATTTGTTCTGCTTTTTATAATTTTGCTGTTAAAGACATCTATAAAATTCATGATTTCAGTTACTCTATTTTTTATCTAGAATTTTTATTTTATTTTTATTATTTTATTTTTATGTTATAGTTTTTATTATATCATTTATTTTCTTACTAGTCACTGTCACTTTATTTTATTATTTTTTTATTTTTTTTTTACATTTATTTATATTGAGAGACAGAGACAGAGAGAGACAGAGCACAAATGGGGGAGGGGCAGAGAGAGAAGGAGACAAAGAATCCAAAGCAAGCTCCAGGTTCTGAGCAAGCTGTCACGAACTACAAGATCATGACCTGAGCCAAAGTCTGTTGCTCAACCGACTGAGCCAACCAGACATCCCTAATCACTGTTATTTTAAAATCAGTGTCTAATTATGCTAATATCTAGGTCATCTAGGGATCTGAATTTATTGATCTTTTTTCTCTTGGTTTTTGGTCATTTATTCCTGTTTCCTGGTCATTTGTCCTTGAATGTATGAAAAATTATAGAAGTTCTGTATTCTCTTTTTCCAGAGAAGACTGTTTTCCTTTTGTAGGCTAATATCATTAGCAGATTATATTCATTCATTAGAGACTGAGATTATTCAAGGTTGATTTTCATTCTATATGATATCTAGTTGACTTCTGCTTTCCCCTTCCTATTAGAATATAGCCAGCCCATAATGCATATTACCGAAAGCCAATACCCTTTCCATTCGCTCCTCCTCTGTGATAATCTTTGAGTTTCATTTTTTTCTTCAGTCTGCTTAGCTTTTTAGCCACTTGGGAGCCACTTTTTGTTTGTCTTGTTACTTCTTGTCCCCTAATAAGAGTAAGCAAATTACTTGAAATAAAATCAATAAAGAATATCACTCTTTTGGTTCCCCTAGTCCTATGAAATGACCAAAGACTCTAAGCTACCATTTTCTGCTTATTTCTAGGCCTCTTGGCAATACCACTCCCCACATGCAACAACACACACAAATGCAGAGGTAAAAACCATGCATGCTTAGTGCAATACAATTCTCTTCTTTCTAAGATCTTGACCTTCCAAGATTGGCTCCCTGGCTGATCTCTGCTTTCAAATGCTTATTTAAAAAAAAAAAATCTAGATTTTACATTCATTCTTAGTAGATTAACACTGGTCTATGTCAAGTTACTTCATAGTAACCAGACATGGAAGGCCTCCAAGTTTCTGAGCAGAATATAGGCTCATAAGAATTATCTTTAGCCATAGCATAGGAGGAAAGCTAAAGAAGGAATGACAACAAAAAAAAGTAGAAAAGAGGAAGTAAAATAGAAAAATAGAAAAAATAGTCTTTAAAAATATATTTGTGATAGAAAAACTTAGTCCATATTAACATTTTCAGTCCTTCCATGATTACTGTGTATCACCTCTTAAAAATTGTATGACAAACATGGTTTCAAGGCACCATTTTAAAGAGATGGAAAGGGAGAATGTTGTAAATCAGGAAAAAATTTCCGGTCCCTAAACCCCACAGCTCAAGAAAACAATTTCCCACATCTGTATGAAATTCTCAGTGTCACTTTCTGGTCCTTGTAAGTCATTTTGAGTGAAATAAAATAAGATCTATTGCTTTTACATTCTAATCTGTAAAAAAAATGCAGTTGTTAATTTTAGTTTGATGTAGTTTTTAGTCAGAAAAAGGTATTGATTTTGTTCCTTATAAATCAACTTAAGTCACTTACTTATACTCTATGAGAATTACATTAACTCATTTAACAAAAAAGAAACAATTAAGTGCTATCATACATTCACATAAAGGTGACAAAAATTTGAATAACATAAGTAAGGCTTAAGAAATCATTTATTTTCTCTTTCCTAATATACTTCAGAGTATACTCTGAATACTTTGAAAGCAGTAGTCAGAATGTGGGATTTGCTTTTTTTAAGTTTATTTATTTTGAGGGAGAAAAGGGTGAGAGAGAGAAGAAGAGAGAGACTCCCAAGCAGGCTCTGTGTTGTCAGCGCAGAGCCTGATGCAGCACTGGATCTCATTGACGACCCTAAGATCATGACCTGAGTTGAAATCAAGAGTCGATGTTTAACCGGTTGACTGAGTCCTCCAGGCGCCCCCAGACTTTGGAATTTAAATGCCATTCTCTACTAAAAGGTTTTAGGGCTTCTTAGAGAAATAGTTAATTCAAGTGCAGGACAGAAACATCACAGAGCCTGCAACATAATGTCATACCAGAAAGCCAGGAAGCTTTCATAGACTATAGAGTCTCTTCAAAGTGGCTGAGTATTTACCTGGATATGTTCAACTGGTCAGACATTTAACAGTGTGATGCATCAGTAAGAATAAAACCTGCAGTACATTTCAATGCTTACGTTTGTAATGATACTAAATCAAACAAATAAACAAACAAAACCACCATCATTCCTTTGAGTAAGATGCTAGGGAACTCATTATTCTGAAAACTGACAAATAAAAGGAAGCACTCAAATATATTTTTTCTGAGTTAGTATGTAAACTGTGTCTCAAGGTAACCAAAGAATTGATTAAGAAAATTTTTCTTTGCTGAAGTATTTCATGAATAAAAAAATAAGAAATGATAGAATTAGAATTTCACTATTTTGCAAACTAAAATGAAATCATTTATCTTGGCAATGATAATCAGTGACTGCTAATGTTTCAAAAGGGTATGTTATGTACATACTATAATTCCTGATGGAAAAACATTTAGGTAATTTTTTTGTGGAAGAAACTACACTACTGTAATGTAGTCTTGTCCTCCACTCACCAGAAAAATGAAACCAGAATCTCATCAGTCCTTTAGATGTAATTTAACTAGCAACTTGGAGGGGGCAGAGTTTCCTGTTTACTCTGCAAGAGGATGCAAGAGCAATCTCCAAAGTGTGGGAAACCATACAGGACAAAAGTTTTGCTTTATTTGACAAAAATTTATAAGGAAAAGAGAAAGTGGTAATTTTATATATTACGAGATAATTAAGAAACTTATCTGTAAATGGACCTTATTTAGATCCTAATTTAAACAACATGTAGTATTGTTGCTTTAAAAGCTTTATAAGAAAATTAGAAGACAATGAATACTGAGTTAGATATTTGATAGCGTTAAAGAACTATTGTTAAATTATTTTAGGTACAATATTGGCATGTCTTTATATATTTTTATTTTTTGTATATTGTTTATTTCTTGACTCATTTTTGATGAACCCCTATCCTATGTATATAAAATGACCTATTTACAGATAAAATCATATGTTTTGGACATTCTTCAAAAAAATCTGTAATGAGAGGACTTGATAGAAATATGAATGGATATGAGCTCATAATTTTTGAAGCTAGGTAATAAGCACATGTATTGACATTACAAAATTCTCTTTAGACTATATGGACACATAAGAAATAGAAGAAATATGATACTGTATATGTTTTTAAGTATATTATAAGAGGTAAGATGAATTTAAGAAATTAATTAGAACAGCCCATTTTTTTTCTGCAGAAAGAGATCTTGCAAGTAAAATTCCTTTTCTAAAAGTCTAAAATTTGTCACTATCAAGATGGTTTTCATAAAACAGTATTTCATGTTGTCTTCAATAATCGAGCTCAATAAACATGGGCAATTTTTAATTAGAGGAAGGGAGAACCACTTAGGCTACTTTACTACTCACATATACTCTAATAGGGATCAATCACACCCAATTAAAACTCAAGGAATTATGAATTTTTAATAGGTTTATCATGAGATAATTCAGCTGTTAAGTCCTCTTTAGGTTCATTCTAGGCAGGCTTTCTCAAGCTGGAAACCAACATCTTCATGATCTCATTTTCAAAAAAGCTTTGTGATTTTTGAAAAGAAGACAAAAGGGCATTGCAATTTGTACCAGAATTACAATTCCCATCTATTTATTAGAAATTTCTAAGCTCCATACAACCTGTATGAGCTCATGTTTACATGAAATAGAAGTTTTGATAATTCTAATTAATGACTCTAAATAAACTTAGTCACCTGAGTGACTTTTATATATTATTCTTTAATAATTTAAGCTGGCCCATCTCCACAATCCTCATTTACTCTGTAATTCATAGTAGAGCCTGCTGCTTGTTTTATTAAAAACAATACTAAACCAGCAAAACAGACTTGAGCCTTGTCTCCTGATCTCTGTCACATAATGATAGTGAGAGCAGATGTTAGCATCAGGCCATCTGGTTAGACATTTTCTAGGTGAGCTGCATCAGCAGACTTTCCATGCATTCTTTTCTTCATCTATACAATTGTAATAGCATTTTTCTTATATAGTTACAGTGAGTGTTAAATGAGATACTACATAGGAAGCATTTTAAACCATGCCTAGTGTGTGATTGTTCTCAGTAATTGCCTACTGGGATAGAAAGGCGGAAGTCTTCTATTCTGTGGCTGAGTTACATGATTTACAAAGACCACATTAGCATGATGTGCCCTCAGAGCAAATCGTTTCCTTAACCAGTGTGAGTGTGTGTATATGTGTGGATGTTGTGTGTTTGGTGTGAAGGGTCATGTGTCGTGATACAAATGCATCTGTTGATTATTGGTTTTTAAATATTCTGAGAGGATGGAAGAGGGGAAAGGAAGGTTCTAGTCAAATCGTTTTGGCAAGAATATTTTCTGCTTTTTATTTTTAGACCTGATGAACAAGTAACTTTTTGCAGTGTTCAGAGGAATAGCCAAGGAGCCCTGTTTAAAACATTTGACAGACCCCCAACCAGCCATCTCATCTTCATTGAAGTTTTCTTTGCATGGTAATTTTATCTCCTAATATCTATTTAGAGAAGACTTTTCCCCTAGCCTTTCCTTTTACTCTAGAATGGCATATATTTTGGGGGAATATAATTATACTTGTATAATTAATATAAATAAGTCATTAAGATTCACAAACATAATGCATAATTAATTGATGTGATTACAATAAGAAATGAGCACACAGAATACATATTTGTATGTAAGTCTATCAACCATGTAAATACTGCAAATACTAGAGTTTACTTAATACAAAGAGTACCAAACTCACTTATCAATACCTATGATTGGACATAAGATAATGCTAATGAAGGAACTTCTCATGCTGATTCTACAAGTATGAAAAATTAGAAATAAACAAATTTATAAAAAAGTTATAATGATATTGTGCAATGAGGTAATACCCTAATTTTAGCCTGAGGTTATCACAAAATTTCAAAAGAGATTTCCATTCTAATATTTTATATCAAGTCCACATTGCATTTGATGCTCAAAGAGATAAATGGTCATGGTAGTTTGTTAATTTCAGAGTAACTTTTTTTTTTGTAAGCTAGTAAATGAATTTATACGGAGTTTTTCATTTGTTCATCAATTCAGATATCTGCTAGGCATTGTATGGTATGCCCGTGTTTGTGTGTTTGTGTGTATGTATGTATGCATGCTCTCACACATAAATGTATCTGCACCTTCAGGGTCTGTCTTCTTAATGGCAAATATAGCTAATATGAAACATGTTTATTTATCATATTACTTTTTTCTTTCTCATAGCCATGAAGATGGATGACTTAACATTTTATATCTGAAATACATTTTGTTCTCTAAGTACAAGTAACTGTCTTTTTTTAAAGTCATTGGGTCGTGTCATATAGTTTCTTAAACTCTAACAACAGAACAGACACTTAGGCAAATGAGTCACTTCAGTACTTTCCCAAAGCTTAAAAGATTTATAGGAATCAAAGGATATGTTTACAGTGCCTTGCATATGCAAAAATGGAATAGCTCTTTCTTTCAAGCCAAACATTTAAGTTTCTCATCCAAAATATTGAGTACTTAAGCCTTTCCAAGTGTCTGCTAAGATACCCTGACTCAAACTCCTGTTCTGGAAGAAGGAAGGGTATTAATTGCTTTACTGATAACTGTTCTATAAAGTTGATTTATTTGAGATTTCCTATTGGGGTGGCTAGAATAATAGCCTTAAAAACCTGGACCCATTACTAGATATTGGGCACCACTTGAGCCAATGGGCCTAATTGTCCCCCCTCCCCACCTTTTTTTTTTTTTTTTTTTTTGCCAAGGTTCTGCTCACACTAGCTAAAATAATTTCCTGTATCCATTATGGCACTTATCTTGCCTGCTGCCAGAAATAAGACATTCCATCTGCCTGTCTAGACTCCTTTCTGTCATTACTCCTAAGTGAATTTTAGTTTATCTGTGCTACCCTGAAAGATATTTCCCTCTTTCAACATAGGCGAACCCTGGATTCTGACAGTCATGATCATAATTAGTTTTTATTAAAAAAAATTAGAAGCAGTCTGGGATAAAAGATTACCACATACATAATGTAAGTCTGGGATAAACTTAGAGGGGTGTGTTAAGGCTTAGACTATAGTGCCAGACTACCAGGTTGAAAACCTAGTACAACCACTTTTTAGCAGAATGACTTTGGAAAAATTACCTAAATATTTTATATTTCAGTTTTCTTATCTGTAAAAGAGATTGATAATAATAGTACTTGCCTGCTAGGATTTAATGTGCTTAACATAGTGTCTATACATAGTAAGAGCTCAGTGATTCTACAGTTATCATTATGTTCAGGGGTAATATTATCAATATTTAACAAATAGCATGACAGGCATTTACTTGCTAGGTTTCCAAAGGCACTGCTAAGAGCACCATCTCATTCTTTTATTTAATATATGTTGATCCTTAGTAATTTGTTACCTGGAATCTCAAATCCCAACTGGAAATACGTGCTTTGAATTCTTTTTTTTCCCTGAAGTACAATAAGAGTACTACAATACTATCCATGGTTACATAATTTCTTTTTAAATATTGAAGAGAGTGTACTTAATCTTCAAGAGAATGTTGTGATAGTCTCAGAAGTCACACACATTTGGTTAGAGAGTACCAAGACTTGCACACACTCATAGCAAGCACTCATACCTAACCTGTGGCGGTGATAAGAGATGATCTAGGAACAAAAACTCTTGAGTAAAAATGCATTGTTTTCTGCTTCAATGCATTTGTGCCCTGGGATAACCAGAAATAATTATTGAAACAAGCCTCTTGTTAATAATAATTACACTTCATTCTATGAAAACAAGAACAAACAGCAATTATCTGTAATTTCTCATTTGCAGAACACTCTCATTATGCTAAGACTTCTTGTCTGTGTTTGATAATATTATGTTATGTGTGTTAGAAAAACTACAGTTTTTTAGTGTTTCAAACTATACCGGGCATTGCGTGATCAATACAGTGTCAGCTTAAGATTCTTGTTTTAAAACAGAAAGCTTCTTTGCACAGCATAAGTTATCATAGAGTAATGTCTTTTGGGTTCCTTCAAATAAGACAAGGTTCATTAACCAAAATAAATATGCATTGTTCCCATATTAGCAAAAACTGAATTAGGAATAAAGAAATAGAAATGTCAGCTGTCATTACAAAAGTTTTTAGGACAATTTAAAATTTAATATATATGAAACTTTATATATATATATGTGTGTGTGTGCACGCGTGTGTGTATTTCCATTTCATACCTTTTCACTAATATGTTTTCTTCTATTCCTATTTGAATAATTATTCATCTGTGTTGCCTCAATAATTATGTACTTAATTGGAACACAATAATTTGTGTATTTTTCTCATGTTTGTTTAAGTGCATTATTGCATTTATCTTGATAGATTAAAAGTTCTTTGAAGGAATGAGTAATTTAATTCCCTTTGCTTCATGCCTCCACTGTTATTATTCAAATAAGTGGTTTGTATAGGCACTTTAAACTTTTTGTAACAAGAATGGCTGTTTATCAGTCAACTGGCTCAATAGGTTGATGATTTTACCATAATGAACTCTAGTTTCTTCATCTATAGAAACAAAGATGATAATATACCTAATTCTCATGGTTTCTGAGAAGCTTGATCATGCATTCAAAGCATTTAGCACAGTGTCTGGCACAAAATTAAGCTTTACTCAGTACGTATCATGGTTTTATTATCATAATTATAGAGATGAACCTGTCATATTCCTTATTTTCCTTTTTTGAAAGGCCAATATTTTGAGGAATGTTACATTTGCCGTTTCTTATATCCATTACTTCTCTTCCTTGATCACAGCTCAGCCCAATATTTGGTAACCAGCCAATATAAGGCTGGAATAAGGCAGATCTTGTAGAACAACAACAGCTAAACGTTAAATGAAACTCAAATTCTTTACATGAATTATGTCAGGTACCAACACCCCTCATCAAATCTATGAATGAGGTAATTTGGTTACCTCAGCTTTTAAAGTAGACTTTAAATAATCTTCTTAAGATCACATAGATAATAAATGGAGGATTTGAATTTAAACCCAGTCTCGCTGACTACAGAGTCCCTGATCAGGTCACCCTGGCAGGGAGGTACGAGGCTAGTTTACTCTCTGAATTTAGGTTTATCCTTCCCCTGTAGCTTATAGTGACCTTTTAACCAAATGCCAAGGTCAACTATTGTCTGTGTCCCTCAAGAAAACCCATCTACATTTAATACATATTATTCAGATTTCTGTCAAACAAATCATTATTTGTGAATGTATGAATATATGTAATACACATATTCACCAAATACCATGTGTCATGTTGTTTTTACCATGTATTGCATGTATCTTTATTTAAATATGTACCTTGTTCACGTATATAGTGTTCCTAATATCTTACTCATTTAATGCTTTAAAGAAAAGCACAAAGTATATTTTTACTCTCACGTTAAAGGTTAGAAGAATGGAAACGCATGAGGTTAAATGATTTGCCCACACATTTCCCAGAGTTACAACATCAAATGGTGATTTTCCCTTAAAAAATACACACACAAATCTAGGATCTCTCAAAATGCTATTTTTAAAATGTTTATTTTTGAGAGAGAGACAGAGACGGGGAGAGAGAGGGGGAGGGGGGAGAGAGAGAGAGAGAGAGAGAGAGAGAGAGGGAGAGAGAGGGAGAGAGGGACAGAGGATCCAAAGCAGGCTCTGTGGTGACAACAGAGAGCCTGATTTGGGGCTCGAACTCACAAACTATGAGATCATGACCTGAGCCAAAGTCAGACGCTTAACCGACTTGCCCCCAGAATGCTAATTTTTATAACCAGAGAGTAGTGCTTTGACATTTTCTTAAACATTATTTGTGAGATTAGCCAAAGGGGCCAGAGAATGCCCTGCATAAAACACAGGTATGTGTCCTTAGAGAGGGGTGCATGCTATTTCAATTTGGTTCTTTTTCAGGAATTATAGTATGTCACTGATTTTTTACCGATGAGCATAGGCTAACAACTGCCTGTTTGGTAATTAATTATTTCCCCAATGTTTAGAATTTCACCAGCCTTACTTAAACCTGTCCTTAATCCTTCACTAGGATACAAATTATTAAAATGAGTTTATTACAAATATGTAAAATTTACATTACATGTAATAATAAAATGTACTGAAAGATCAGCTTGGCTAAAACTGTAATCTAAAGTTTCCACTCAGTTAAAAAGATGAATTTCTTATTACTGATTCCAAAGAAGAAACATTTGAAATAGTTAGAATTCCTGAGATGAGGTTCAAAGTCATGTCATCATCTTTTGAGATTAATAACATAGGATTTTGCACCTGCTGCTGTCACATTGTGTCATAGTAATTTATGGAGTTAGAATCTGGGGAAAATTAGAGTTTGGGGGTTTCTCTTTAAAAGTTGGAGTCTTGCTCTTCTAATACTTTATGTTTTCCTTAAATTGTTTCTTCTTGATAGAAATACCTCCTAATTGCCATTTTTGCTTGTATCAGTTTTCTTCCCAGATAAAAAGTGAATACACACATAGTTGTGATTTCAGTCCTCATATACCATCTTTTTTTAACTTTGTCTTTTTATCTTTCAGTCTGACCACCTTCCACTCATACTTATGTTGATACTTTTCACTTTAACTGTTGATTTTCAGTTTTAATACCACAGGAAAGAAAGCATTTATTTTCAAATCAATATTTTTTTAAAAAACCCAAATTTGTTCATGTTTTTGATAATCCATTTTTTTAATCTAAGAAACTTTTCCATATTAAAAAAAAATAGCAACGGTGGCCTGGTAGATATTGGGGAATTAAGGACCTTCTTAGGTTTGTTATTCTATGAATTCCTTGTAAAGATGGTGACAGCTCATGTTTAATTTAAAATATACAGTAGTTGTGGGGTGTCTGGGTGGCTCGGTCAGTTGGGTTTCCGACTTCAGCTGAGGGCATGATCTCACAGTTCATGAGTTCGAGCCCTGAGTCAGGCTCTTTGCTGACAGCTGAAAGTCTGGAGCCCGCTTGGGATTGTGTGTCTCCTTCTGTCTCTGCCCCTGCCCCTGTCACACTCTGTCTTATTCTCCTTCAGAAATAAATAAACATTAAAAAAATTTAAATAAAAAATAATATATACAGTAGTGGGTTTGTGCACAAGAAAATACTTTTCACAATAGCAGTCATCCTACAACTAATTTGGTTTTAGAGCTGTATGCCTTTAGGCTAACAAAGAATCTAAGTTTTTTTAATCTTAATTAAACTTTTCTCTCAAAATCAACTTACTTGACTAGACTAGCAAATGAAAAATGTTTTTGCTTTGGACTCATACATATATGAATTAAAATGCAGTATGCTTTGATCCCTAAAGAGAAAAACAAACTTAAGTTTTCACTCTGAAGCAGACAGCTTAAGTAACTCAGTACTACCCACTCACCTCTGAGAGTCAGATGTACCAATTACTTGGTGGTAATATGGGCACCATAGTAGCCTGTTGATGTTAAGAAGGAAAGGTATGGGTTACCTTAGCCAAAACCTATTTTATTTTGTAGATTTTAATTTGTGTCTTTGACTTAGTTCTTTTAATATATATGGAATAGATTTACCATTGTCAAAATGTTACTAGTTGTGAAAGGGGACAGACAGGGCAGGCAGAGCAGTAAGGGCACAATTATAAGTGTTAACACCATTCATTGAAAGTTGTACTACTATTTAGTTTCTTTGGAACTGGGACTATAGCTTCTAGAATTATACTGGATAAATCCTTCTTACAGACCCACGATTAAGCATCAATTTATATGTCTGAATCTCACTGACTCTTTTATTATGACATCTTGGTGTGTCTTAAATTTAGCTCAGTAGGTTATAAAGTAGATATTAAATAAATGCTACTTGAATGAATAAATGAAATAATTGGCCAATTTCTAAGTTTTATAGAACTTAATAAAGCTACACATATTGACTTTTACCTTGTGATTTTTCCATAATACTGTGTATCTAAGCAAATTCTCTCCTGCAGACATGGTTAAATAAATGATGATAAAAGATGGCTGACGATGCTGTTCATGACATGTGGTGGATATTTTGTTATTGTTGTTGTTCCTGGAAAATCGACTAGAACAACCAACAAAATAACCGAATGTAATTCTAACAATACTCCCAAAGACATTATAAGAAATTTAGTAAAATCATTAAAAGTTTCATTCGGAAATTGGAAAAAAGCATGTAAAAGCAGCAAAATATGTATTGTTGACATTGCATCGAATATATAAATCAGTTTCTCTGGATTGATGGCTTGACAGTATCAGTTTTGACTATACAGGAATATGCATACCTCCCAGTTTGTTAATTTTGTTTTAATATCCTTCAATAAAACATTGTGGTTGCCTCCATATAGGTCTTGGATACCTGCTAATTTTGTCCAAAAAGGTATTTTATATTATTTTTTTGGTATTGTTAATAGTATGTTAATTTTTTTTTAATTTGAGAGAGAGAGAGAGAGAGTGTGTGTGCGCAGGGGAGAGGGGCAGAGGAAGAGGGAGAGAGAATCTTAAGCAGGCTCCATGCTCAGTGTGGAGCCTGATGCAGGGCTGAATCCCATGACCTGAGCCAAAATCAATCAGGTGCTCACCTGACTGAGCCACACAGGTGCCCCATCTTTTATTGTGTTTTCTAATATACTGTTGCTAATATGCAGTAAGATAAATTATCTTGGTGATCATATATCTGACTAAACTTTTTTCCAGATATTTTTTGGATATCTAATAATGTGGAAAATACAGATTTTGTTTCCTTCCTTCAAAGAGTGAGGTCTTTTCACTCTGATTCTACCTTAAAACATGGGCTAAAAACTTTGAATTATTTTAAATAATAAAGATGAGGGTCACCTTGGTAGCTCAGTCGGTTAGGCATTTGACTTCAGCTCAGGTCATGATATCACAGTTCGTGAGTTCGAGCCCCATCAGGCTCTGTGCTGACAGCTCAGGGCCTGGAGCCTGCTTCAGATTCTGTGTCTCCCTCTCTGCTCTTCTCACACTCACACTCTGTCTCTCTCAGTCTCTCAAAAATGAATAAACATTAAAAAAATTAAAAAGAAGTAATAAAGATGAAAGGGAAAATTCTTGTCTATTCCTTGAGTTTAATGAAATTTCTCCTAGTGTTCACCATTAGGTGTGATTTTAGATATTGGATATGAGTCTGGTTAGAGAATTCTTATTATAATTAGGGTATATACATACTAATATCTTTTAAAAAAATTTTTTAGTGTTTATTTATTTTAGAGAGAGAGAGAGAGAGAGAGAGCAGAAGCAGGAGAGGGCAGAGAGAGAGGGAGACACAGAATCCAAAGCAGGCTTCAGGTTCTGAAGTGTCAACACAGAGCCTGATGTGGGGCTCAAACTCAGGAACTGTGAGATCATGACCTGAGCCAAAATCTGACACTCAACTGACTGAGCCACCAGGCACTCCTAAGATCTTTTTTTAAAATAAAGAATTTTATCAAATTCTTTTAAAGTCAGCTTACGTGGTCAGGCACATTTTCCCTTAAAATATACTGTGTTTATATTATAAGCCTTGAAATTAAATATTCTTACATTTTAGTGCAAACTCTTCTTGGATAATAAATTCTTATTTTAATACATTGGTTAGTTCACTATGGTAAACTTTGTAGTTACCTTTTTTGTTTCCATGTTTATAATCATTACTTGTCTTAAATCTTCTGTTTTTGTGCTCTCTTAGATTTTTTTTCATTATTATGTGCAGTGTATAAAACAAATCAGGAACTTTGTCTGTCAGTATCTCTCTCTCTGTCTCTCTCTCTCTTTTATTCTCCAGAGGGCTTACATGTAAAAAAGACATTATTGTGTTTTGAAAGCTTGAAAGAACTGGGCTATAAAACTGCATAGACCTGAGGCTATTTTGGGAGGCAATTCTTTCACTGCTTTTTTCAATTTCTTCTCCATTTATTGGTCTATTCCATTTTCTACTTCTGAATATGTTTTAGTTATTTATGTGTTCGAGATTTTCACATTTGTCAGCTCTTCATTTTCCCTAGGCATTCTCAAAATTAAAAAATGAATTTTGTATTCTGGTGGTGTCTTTTCTTTTTTCTCTTCTTTCTCCTTCTGTAGGAGAAAGATAGGACAATGATATTAAAATTATGGATTTTTCATCACCACCACTGTCAGCAAGAACAAACTTTGTGATCTCTGCTAGCCACTATGCACTGTAAAGAAATGCTTCAAATCCATGTATCACAAGTATATAGGCTGATTGCATACACATGATAAGATTTCAGCTCAAATGTTATTAATTTAGTCAACACTTAGAGAGTTTTTTTTTACATTTCTGTGAACATCTGCTCATTTCAAAACATTTTTAATTGAATATTTGTCATTATATGTCGATGTTTCACATAACAGGCAAAGCCTTTGAAGAATACTATGTTGATGATTAAGAATTCAAAATATACTCGGAAATTATTATATAGCAACTGAAATGATTGAAATAATTATTACTTAAGGAAAACGAAGATATTTCTTTTAAGACAGTTAATGGATCCCCTATGATAAAATTTCTCTTGGTAGCTAAATAAAAAATCCTAAGTTGTTAAATAATTATATTAAAAGATTAATACTTTTCCTTTGACATTTTTTTCCTCTTCTTCTATATGCCAGGCCCTATTATAGGTGCTGAGAATGAATAGAGCATAGTATAAAACAAAGTCCCGCTTTTCAAAGAGTTAAAGTAAAGGGAAATAGACAATAAACACACAAAATAAATGTCAGGCAAAGTAGCATAGGGGACAAAGTGAATGTGTGGAGAAGGATCCTGTTTATAATCTGGTAGTCACATGTGTCTTTCCAACGAAGAGATATTTGGTGAGAGACCAGGATGAAGAGAAGGAGGATATCTAGTCAAATGCTTAACTGGCTGAGGCACCCAGGTGCCCTAAACAAGAAGTTTTGAAGTAGGTAACCATTAGGACTTTTAGTGATACCAAGACTTCATTATGCAACATAATGCCTATCCACCTTCACGTTTGTCCATTCTCATTCTATTTTCCTCACAGAATATGTGTTTTCAGCTTGGTATTTATATAAACTTGAGAAAAGGGTGGCTTCTAAGACATATTATTTAAACAATGGCTAGCAATTGGTACAACTTATTTTCATAATATTTCAAACTTATCAAAAATTGTGTCATCTCGTTTCTATATCAAAATAACTTTGTGTCATAAAGGGTAGGTGTTATCATTATTTTTTGATAGAGGGACATCTTAAAATCTCACAGCTAATGATTTGTTCAACATTACATAGCTGTTAGCTGTAAGTAAGCAATAAAACCTGGATTTCATATAATCTGTTTTATTAATGCCCTGCTCTGGCTGCAGTAGAATAAAAGTACCACCCAACCCTAAATGGTCTCTCTCAGGCATTTGATCAAGGATGTGAGCGGGGAAGGCCTTACTCATTAATGTTTTATGTAACTGGCATATGTATGGTAGAATAAAGCCAGAGAAGGATATTCCTCAGATTCCCTGATCTTATTAATTATTACCTCAATTGATAAGTCCTGTTGAGTTAGATTTCTTCTATGTGGAAATTTGTTTTTTCCACCAAAGCATTGTTTGCTCTAGTTTTGTCTTTACCAATTTAATATTTGGCCAGAGAAAACGTGTGACTCTGGTGTAGAGGTAAGTTATGGGAGTTAAATATTTAACTCTTAATTGTGACTTCAAGGCACATATTGTATACTCTATAATATCAGGGTTTTTGCCTACATCCCAAAGCTCAGCATTCTTATTGTTCCCTATCTTAAGCAGGTTCCTTATTTACTCCAGCAGTGTGGTCGTTAGAGCACTGTCGTTGTCTGATAAAACAAAATCATTCAACAGCAGATGAAGCTGTAATTACAATCAGAGTTCATACTCATGGGAGATGAAATAAAAATTAAAAGTACTAACTTTGTGACATTTTGATTATCTGGAAATTCTCCCAGTCTGACAGATGACTGTATGGGCACATGGCTACATTTAAATGTAGAGACAAGAGGCTTCTTATAAATCAAACAAAATTGTTCCAGACTGGATTTCACATGTATTTGCCAGCTCTCCAGTTCTTGTGGAATTCTAGGTTTTGATTAAAGATTAGTTATGAATAATGGACATTTTCCCTTCAAATTATGGTTTCATAAAATGAAAAACTAATACATACATGTTTTACAATTGAATTAAAGAGAGAATCAGTCTTTTCTAAGGAGTAAAGGAAATAATACAAGTTTCTTGGTTAAAAAATTTACATGTTCTTATTTATTTAAAAACATGGTACACCTAATAACAAAGTCCTTCTTTTGATACACAGGTGGCTCTTCAATTAAGACACCATTGTGTTCAGCAATAGATCAGCATTCATGGAATCATATTCACTTTGCTCACACCCTCCAACTCACACAGCAGGGTCTTATGACACTTTTCAAACAGAAATAATACAGCTAAATGATACAATTCAATAACTCCAAGAGACACCAACAGTATCCAAACTTTTTATAAAAGAACAGAGGAAAGTCTTAATGGAACTTCTTCCCCAGCCTTATCTTCCTCAACTCAACTTTGATGAGTGAGTGATAGCATTATCTGAGGAGAAAGGACCAATAAATTTAAGAACTTTGCCTTCATGGCTGCTCCTTAAGAGAATGGGGCAGTCATACTAACTTCCTTCTTGTTCAGTGTCTTCTTTTTTAACACAATGAATTGTTTCTTGCTCAGTGATGGAAAAGAAAAATAAAGTGATAATTGGGAGGACAAATTAAAGTGTCTAACAGCATTATATAATTATAAAGTGAAGCTTAAACTTATAATCCGTATTTATCAGATTATTCTTTAAAGTTTTTTTTAACATTTCTGTAGTTTAACAAATAAAACATACAACCCTGTCATTGTTTTCTACTGAACTCAGAAAAAAAAAGCAATTACCGGAAACACAAATTATTATTTTTCTTTTTTCTTTTTAATACTTTACATGGCATGATTTATTTTTATTTTATTTTCACTTTTTTAAATGTTTATTTTTGAGAGAGAGAGTGAGAGAGTGAGCTTTCAGCTGTCAGCACAGAGATGGATGCGGGGGTCGAATCCACAAACTGTGAGATCATGATGTGAGCCGAAGTCAGACACTTAACTGACTGATCCACCCAGGTCCCCTGGCATGATTTATTAAAAAAAAAATATTGAAAAACAGTTAACACATAATGTTACCTTAGTTTCAGGTGTGCAACATAGTGATTGAACAAGTCTGTATGTTGTGCTATGTTCACCATAAGTGTAGCTACCATTTGTCACCATACGACACTATTACAATACCATTGACTATATTCCATATGCAGTACGTTTTATCCCTGTGACTTATTCATTACATTCTGGAAGCCTATACCTCCCACTCTTCTTCACTCTTTCGTGCCTGTTGTCCTATGCCCCTCCCCTCTGGCAACCACCAGTTTGTTCTCTGTATTTATGGATTTGTTCCTGCTTTTTTGTTTGTTCATTTTGTTTTCTAGATTCCACATATAAGTGAAATCATATGATATTTGTCTTTCTCTGTCTTAGTTATTTCACTTAGCATAATACCTTCGAGGCCCATCCATGTTGTTGTAAATGGCAAGATCTCATTCTTTTTTATGGCTGAGTAATAATCCATTGTATTTATATGCTACATTTTCTTTATCCATTCATGTCTCAGTGGACACTTAGGTTGCTTCCATATCTTGGCTCTTGTAAATAATGCTACCATAAACATAGGGTTGCATATATCTTTTTGAATTACTATTCTGTTTACTTTGGGAAACACCCTGCTTGTAATATTATTGGAATTACTGGATTGTATGGATAAATGACATTTATCAACATGAATATCTGATGAGAAATTAGATTTTCCTTTCAGCTCAATCACTTCTATTTGGACCCCTGGGGCAAAATCCTAATATTTCATGGCCTCATTCTCCTTACATTTAACATGAAGGAAGTACCCCACTACATGAACTCAAGGAATCATGGGGAGAAAACCAAATCTGTAGCAGAACTTGAGAGAGAGAGAGAGAGAGAGAGAGAGAGAGAGAGAGAATTAATTGCAGTTACCTGTGAAGTAAAATAGCTCTGGCAAAAGCATGAATGTGAGCCACATGAAACTCAGAAATACAATACCAGTAGGTACCATTTATTCAGTGCTTACTGAATGCTGGACTCTCTGGTAAGTGCTTTCCATACATTCTCACGATTACTCTAGCAGGGAGATATTAAGGCTAAGAGAGGTTAAGTAACTTAATGCATGTTAATACGTCTGAAAACCAAGTTTGTCTCTCTCTAGAATCATTTAAGACACACTATTAACCTCTTTAATATGTTTGCCTGATCTTTTTTCCCAACTATTCAGGGTGGTCAGTGTTTCATAAGAGTTGTGTTCAGGTGACTGGGGCAGGACCCTCGTTTATCTCTGTAAATCACCTACCAGAAAATCAGAATAACTGAACATTTGTATGTTTCTGAAAAGATGAACTGGGAATAAGAGGTCTAAAATTAAAATGAGTACTTGTTTAAACCAAACTGAATTATGTTCCATCTTTAAAATGAGCAGGATTAAACATGTCTGGGTGGCTTAGTTGGTTAAGTTTTGACTGTTGATTTCAATTCAGGTCATGATCTCATGGTTCTTGATGTCGAATTTGGGATTCTCTCTTGCTTTCTTTCTGCCTCTTCTATGTTGGAATGCTCTCTCTCTCTCTCTCAAAATGAATAAATAAATATTGAAAGAAATAAAATGAACAAGATTGGAAGGAAGTAGATTTTAAGTACTTGATCAAAGCCATTGGTACTTGTAGCCCTTGGAGAAATGGTTACAGGAGGAAAGATTTTTAAAAATGGAGGCAGAAGTAAGTAGTATTGCATCTTCAGGAAAAAAATAATCTTTACTTGACAGTATTACACAGTTTTCTAAGTTAATTTTTATTCATTGATCAAAAAAATCATTTATTGGATGTAATTTCAAAGTCTTGCAGATTTGTTTTTTATGTAGAGAAGTCAATACCCGATGCTAGATTTAAGGTCTACGCAACTTTTTAAAAAAACAAATTAGTGAGTAACGAATTTATCTTCTCTTTTCTCATTAAGGGAAACAAAGAAGACTTTGAGAGTTGTAATGTTTTAGAGTTTCGTAATTGACTTGATGGATTGTGCTATATTGATTTAAGGTCTGTACTTCTATTTGGACTACAAAAGTTGCACCAGATAACATGTAGGGAGCTAAGTGAAGAGCAAGAAGCTTTGTCTGCAGGGCTAAGTGAATGCAAAGCCAGAGCAGAAGATACTTTTAAAGAAGGAATTAGAGTTCACTTTTCTAGGAATGTCATTTGTAAATGAATCATTATTATTGGAAGTGCTTTGTTTTATAGTTAAACAATTGCTGAGTGAATTTTACAACTTAATTCAAACACTGGGAAAAATAAATTAACTCTGTGGGACTTCAAATTAATTTTTCATTATGAATATTTTTATTCTTGGCCCCTCCCCCCACTATTCTTTATATTCCCTCTTAATGAAGTATTCCATCATGCTATTTTCTCTTCCTCCCTTGTGACAATGAGTCAGACATTCACAGATTCTAGTAGACTTACTTTTTCTATATATTCACTTAGTGCCAAAACTCAAAATCTGGGAATAACAATACTATTGTTTTAGGTGTAGGAGTAATGCTGTCAACCAATCACAGTTTCACTAAATCCTGACATCCACTTAGTCATAGGTTTGTTTCTTCATCTCCATACCAAATTGAGGACCTCATGACCTTTTATTACAAACCCTGCTGAGATTAATTCCCTTAGAAGAGCACTGTATATCTTCCAAGGTGGAGTTCTGATCAGATCACTACTATGTTAAAACAAAACAAAAACAGGTCACTCCTAGCAGCTCCATCTATTTTCTGCTGAGTAGTAGTAAAAAATATTGATACTCAATGTAATCTACAATCCATTATAATCTCATGCTTTTTTATTTTTTAAATCCAGTTTTCTTTTTCACTCTTTCTTCCTTCACCACATACTCATTCACCAAGAACAAAAAAGGTATGCTAGAAGCCTTTACTAGCCACATGAGTAATAAAGTTGATGGCAGAAGTGATAGGGTAGTGGTATAGACAGGCATCAACACAATTCTGGGCCCCCACCCTGGAATCAATACAACTTCATATTTATCCAACTTACAAATTGAACTACCACTGATGTTTTCTTTTGGAAAATTGTTTTAAAGATTGATGCCCTTTAGAAATAGTCATACCTAGCATTTCCAAACCTGATGCCAATTGCTTTGTTGTGTCTTAAGTGTTGGTGTGGTCTGACTCCTCCCTGGAATCCCTTCTGCTCCAGTAACTACTCATAAAAAGAATGAATAGCATCCATCTAATCCAGATGTGAGTGACATTTTTTTCCAAGAAGCTTTCACAAATATACATATAGTGAACTATGACTCATGACATCTCTGAACTTTCAAAGCACTATGGATATGTCCCATTCTGTCTTGTATTATAAATTTCTCTGTGTGTCTCATTTCTTTTTGAGGCAGAGGAGCTAGGAGCCATTTGGGGCCAAAGATAGGGGCTTAATTTGTTTTTGTAGTTTCCCAGTAAATTTAGCACAGACCCTTGAAGCAGGTGCATACTCAAATTTATTGGCTGAATATGTAACACAAAGAATGTTGAGACACTGTTTTTCAAAGAAGTCACAGAAACTCATTCCCTAAGAATATTTCAGCATATGACACATCCCTAAAATAGTTTTAAATAATTATGCTTGGAGAATCAAGAGAGTTTCTATAGGGTATTTATGTTTTTAAAAGTATCATTTCATTTATAAAGAAAATTATAAAATTAGATATGTGCATTAATATCTTAATATTTTATAATTTTCTCAAAATAGAGACAATAATACTTAACCTCACACTGTTTGCAACATGAGACATTTTAAAAAATATTACTTTTTCCAAATTAGTAATTTATCCATATAAAATAGAAGACTAGAATGTATTTGTTATAGAGCTCCACATTTTCTTTTAATTCTCCATTTCATTTCTTAAGTTAGAGTAATGTGACTATTTTTTCTCTATTCTGCTGGCTCAAGCATCATGTGCCGTCCACCTTGAGTGGATCAGCATATCCTTCAAATGTTCCATGGAACTGTTCCTTCCTTTTGACATTCTTGTACAATTCTTGTTACTTTATGTTCTAATCAATCCATGCCGGCCAAAACTGCAATTACAATTAATCAATGTTCCTATCGACAGAAACAGAGCAATAATGAGAAACTGCTGATCAGTAATAAACATGTTTGGGCCACATTTTATAAATAGCTTGCAATAAGGGAGGGCTGGGTCTTATTGACTAACTAATAAATGAATTACAGTCTGTTTTCGAGGCTTAACCAGGTAAGAGTATCTCAAAACATACAATAGAGTGGCTATATTTCTAGTGAGAAAAACAAAACTTTTAAATTATAATTGAAAGTTTGGGTGGAATAGGGATACAGGTAGGGTGCAGGGAATGCACATAAGGGTAAGTCAAGGTTTATGCAATAGTGACATAATGATACTTTTACTCAGATTTATAGCTTCAAAAATGTTCTCTAAATCTGGTCTAACTAACTTCCTATGTAGCAATTAAGCCTCATTTATTTTCAAGATAATTGTTTTTTTATTTTTAACTGGTTAACTTTTACTTACTTCTCCTCATTTGTTCTTAAAACCACACAGGTTTTAAATCGCAGTTCACTTAATGTATTCTTTTATTGTTTTCACCATATATCAAATCCAGTGGAAGTGTTAAATTCCACCCCCACGTGTGTTTCTGTTTACCTACTGCATTTACTAATTACACTGTGCATTTAGTCTATTATAATATTCTTGCCCAATTCTCTAAGCCCTTTGTGGGTACTTTAATAGCCTTAGCAAAGCAGAAAGCTACTTGAGGGCAAGAACTAGGTCTTAAATTTCATTCCCATTCATATAGTTCTCAGAAATAAACAAGCAGAAATTATACTCAAAATTACTTAGTAATAAGCTTTCTAGCTAGGATTATAAACTCAAGGCTTACGGGGCCTAGATAGGTAACAAAAACATGTAAAATTAATAGATATATGATGTGAAAAGGAAACTGAACTAAAAAATTGAAAAGAATTTGCAAGTAAATGGGGCCAGTGATTACACGGAAAACATAGGGTTCTGTCTCCAAACAGTAGCTACTAGTCAGCTCCAGTTCTATTCCTGGAAGAAATCCTCAGCCCAGTACTATCAAATATTCCATTTTTTTCCCAGAGAACTATTGTGAAAATTGTATTAGAATTTCTGAATTTTAAATTTAAGCAGTTATTTCTTTTTCAGCCCACCATAAAGAGCAAATAAATAAATAGCTAATTTGTAGATTGCCACTGTCTATATCCTACCAGTTAAGAATCTCAGCTTTATGGAAAATTAATCTTAATATATTGGTAATATTAGTGAGTTTAAGTTCTAGAAGTTTGTATGTCTATATAGTTGATAGCTGAGTGAATAAATGTACCAGTTTCTTAGATGAAACCAAATCAGTCTATGTACTTCCAATTTTCATAGAGAAAAAATATTTTGAGTTAAAATTATGATATAATGGGGGGCACCTGGCTGGCTCAGTTGGTAGAGGATGTGACTCTTGATCCTGGGACTGTGAGTTTGAACCGCACATGTGGCATAGAGTTTGCTTAAAAAAAATTATGATCTGATGTGAATTTTCAATAGGATTTATTACTGAATATCTTTTCCACTAGGAGAAGTCTATTCTGAATTAAAATATGTGTGTTCTATTGCTTTCAATGACAAAATACAGAACCAAACAAAAAGGAAATATTCTTAATATAAATTTGGAGAAAACGTTTTGCCTTAAATTCTCCAGGAAACTTAGGAAGTTCAAAGATATTCTTGCACTGTTCCTCAAGTATCCCACATCCAGGCTTTTACCACTTTGTTCCAGCCATAGCTGAGTGAAGGGTGTGATATAGAATGTGAGGAGACCTTAAAACCATCTGCGTGTGTTTGTAAAACTTTGGTAAGAGTGAGAGAAAGATGGCTCCGACTCCCTGCTTTCCAGTGCTTTCCCACCAACTGATTAAACAAACAAAACAACCACAATCCCACAGAGTAGGAAAAAAGAGTAAAATTAACCTACTGTTAAACTACTGAAACTTCTGTAATCCGCTGGAGCTATTTAAGAGTCTAAACTTACCTTAAACATCCTCAGATACTTCCTTCTTGTTTTGGTATTATTTGCTTAGAAAATATGTTTTTAAAAATGATAGTTAAAAGTCTAAATGCATACATACATTTGTACTTCTCAAAGGAAACCCGTTTGAAGAATTAGGTGACAAAAAGCATATTTTTCTCTTAATAAATGATACCTTTACTATGATATATGCTGTCTGGTGATGCACTATATTTACTTTAAATGAAATTCCTTGATGCAATATTGCTTTGATTTATTGGGTGGTTTTTTGATTTAGTAGGAGACAGTTTTAAATCAGATGGTGAGGCTGATTTACTGGAGAAGGTATTTGATTTGATAGATGATGTATCTTCTTCAGTATTCAATAAGTAATGATTCAATAGTGGATGTCTGATTTGGTAAGTGAACTATTAGATTTGATTTTGATCTATTTTCTCAGTAAGAGATACATTTATTTTAATAGTTGATGTATCTATTTTAATGTAAAATGTGTCAAATTTATGACTTCATGTTTTTTTCTTCACTTGTGATTTATGAACTTTACTAGTAATATATATGTTTCTATTAAAGGTAATATGGAAACTTCATTACATTCTACCACTGAGTTAACATACTCCAAACCTATATAAAAGTTTTTCCTTGTTTTCTGATAAAATGTTTCAGTTATTAAAGGTGAAAATATTTATCTCAGCTCAAAGAAATATAAGCATATCTTGGCAGAAAGAAGGTGTGTGTGTGTGTGTGTGTGTGTGTGTGTGTGTTTAACTTTGAAATCAAAGTTAAATTATATTACAAATTTAAGTCAGTAAATGTCAAATCTTCCCTTTCCCCTTTTACTCCACCAAAGTTGCTACTCAGGTTACTGTTCTCTTTCCATCCTCTCTAATAAAGAGCTTGCTGATGTTTCTCTTTTTATTGAGAAATGCTAATTAGTCTAGCTACTGCTTTTGGATTTACTCTCAGGCTTTTTAGCATCATGGCTGACTTGTTTGAACTTTACAGGTTGATAAATGAATTACTATAAACTTCAGACAATAATGCTACTTGGCATGTGTTTGAACCAACGTTTGTAATATTTGCTTAAAATATAACTAGAGAATCTATGATTAGAAAAGCTATACACCATTATCACATAAAGCTGGAATACAAAATGCGACTAAAGATTTGAGAGAAAAAAAAAGTCTGACATATGTCCATCTTAGTGCAGTTTTCTTTAAGTTTTAATCCTTGTAAATTTGCTACTTAAGTAGAAGTATAGCTGAAGTTAATAATATCAAGGCAATCAGTCTTTTTTTTTAAAGATATCCCACAAAATTATTTTAGGGAAACTCCAAGCGGTTGAAAACTGGTTCTTGGTTGTGTAGTAGGTGGAGTCTTGTTCTTGCTTGCCCTTTTTATGTATAGACAATGGCAGCACACAAACAGATAGATAGTATCTGTGATGTTAATATTTCATTTGGAGAGGTAACAACTGGGTTTTGTTAACAGAGTCTCCTTAGATGGGGAATAATGAAAGAAAAGGTTGAGAAACACTGTTGTAGGGGATTAATAAATACATTTTGTTTTAACTTTTTGTGATTCAATATATGTTCAAATACTAGATTATGCTGTGTGGCCTGGGCAAAACATAAAACTCTCAAGTAGACTGTTGATACTAGTGATGTAAAAATCTCTTACAGCCTCTGTATTTGGTTATAGAATTTCTGTGCCAATGGAGGGTGACTGAAACTTAATAGGAATCTACAGGGAAGTGACGTGCTTCCTTTCAGTCACTTAGGCAACCTAAGCCTACAGCAAGGGGAATGAGCTATAGAAGGCTCATTAGAAATGGCCAAGGGGGAACATCATTCACACCCTAATATGTGTTTATGGTTTTTTTTAATGTTTATTTATTTTTGAGAGAGATATAGAAAAAGAGAGAGCATGAGCAGTGGAGGGGCAGAGAGGGAGACAGAGGATCAGAAGCAGGCTCTGCTCTGACAGCAGAGAGCCCCATATGGGGCTTGAACTCATGAACTGAGATCATGACCTGAGCTGAAGTCAGATGCTCAGCCAGCTGAGCCACCCAGGTGCCCCTGTGTTTATGATTTTAATGATGCATCTTCATGAAGCCTATTCATCCTAGTGCTTAGAGAAACTAGTTTCATCTCTTAAAATGCAGTCCGTATTTTCTTCTCAAAATAAGAAACTTGCTAAGAAAAATTAATATAATTAATATAAATTAATATGATGTATTTTATTCCCAGGGTGCTTGGATGGCTCAGTCAGTTAAGCATCTGACTTGACTTTGGCTCAGGTCATGATCTCACAGTCCATGAGTTCGAGCTGCAGGTTGGGATCTGCGCTGGCAGTGTAGACACTGCTTGGGATTCTCTCTCTCCCTCTCTTTCTGCCCCTTGCCCATTCTCTTTCTCTCCCTCTCTCTTCATAAATAAATATACATTAAAAAATACATTTTATTCCCTGGGGAAACAAGTTATCTTTGGAAGACACTTTTTAGTGTCACTTCAGCCACTTTTCTCTCCCACAATTCAATGTGTGGACCATTCTCCCAAATGACTCTTAATAAGTATTCCATCCACATCTTTCCTCTACCTTCCTTCAACCTCCTAGATCTACCCTTTCCCAAGCTCATATTAGTATATTTCTTGTGTGTTGTCATTTGGTTTCTTCCATTCTGATCTTCTGCCCATTATGGTAATCCCACAGGCATGATGAAAGCCCAAGTGGTGTCAAGTGGTGTAGAACAAAAATAGAATCTGCCTCAGGAAACTAGAATAGAAAAGGTGGTGTACATTTATACTTCTCAAATTTTTTCAGTGTTACATGAACACACCAATACCTCATGAAATACAGAAAAAGCCATCAACATGCATCGTTATTCCAAACAATCTTTAACATGCCGTAGTCCTTGTCTCAAAGCCTCTGTTTAGGCTATGATAAAGTCCTAAAAGAAGCCATCCATCAAACTTATCCTTATCCAAATCAGACCTCTCCTTAAAAGATCTCCTTGAGACCTGTCTCCACCAGGAAACTTCCAGTGACTAGCTTTTTAATTCCTTGCTTTGTGGAATTCCTTCTGCACTTATATAGACTCTAATACAATTAGATTTTCAGACAGACTTCTAGATATTTTTTATGTGTATTTTTCCCTCATCTTATATAGATTGAACATTTCTCATGAAAAGTTCATGTTCTCAAGCTATAAGTAATTTCACAAATGAAGATAGAAAATGAAAAACATATATTAGGAGATCCTTAAGCAAGATGAATTGCAACTAAATGTCTCCCTGCTATTCTCTCTTACTGTATCCTTAACCATTCTCAGAAATAAAATAGTGAGATAATGAAAAAAAAACTGAGAAAAATATGTTTGAAAAAGGTATGTTTGAAAAGCAAGAGGTAAGATCATTTAAACAAGTAAAGCTTAAACTCAGACTAAATTACATACAGTTTTGCTATGATTTTGACATCCTTCCTGCCCTTACTTTTTAATAGCATGACAATTTATCCAGTTTCAGTAGTAATATTAAAATGTTGTACCCCTGAAATTCAGGCCACAAATGTAAGCCTAGAAGTAGAAGGAATTTTGAATTGTCAGATAGTACATGGATCATTAACCATTTTCAGGAAGAAAGGGTCCAGAAATGGATTTGACATAAGTAAAGTCAAGAACATGATTCATGAGCTTGTTCTAAAGACTCTCTCTGGGTTATTTAAAGTACGCAGATGGAATAGGTTTTACCAGTTCATTTTTTTAAGTAAAGTCATATTTCTTGAAGGGCAGGGATGGTAAAGGGGTATAGAGAATAAAACGCCAGTTTTATGTAAGAGTAAATTATTAAGACATGTGACATTTTACAATTTAAAATAATTTTAAAGAAAACTATTCTGAGCTGAATTGTGTTCTTTTATAATTCATGATTTAAGCTCTAACTAACACTAAGTACCTGAAAATGTGACCATATTTGGAGATACGCCTTTAAAGTGATAATTATGTTAAAATGAGGTCTGGAGAGTTGGTCTGGTCTTAATTTAATATGAGTAGTATCCTTTTAAGGAGGGGATTAGGTCATACAGAGAGACTCCAGGGGCTCAAGTGCTCAGAGGCAGGACTGTGTAAAGGGGAAGCATGAGAGTTGCCATATGCAAACAAAGGGGGAGAGTCCTCAGAGGAAACCAATGCTGAGGGCACCTATTTCTGTTGTGAAAGCCACCCAGTCTGTGGGTTTTGTTTAAATCTGTTTGTTTCTGTTTTTGTTTTGTCGTGTTTTTATGGTAGCCCTGTTAGACTAATATAATAATCTAGAAAAAAAATTATATTGAAAGCCTGTTCTAAATACTAAATCTTCATTTTCAAAGTATAATTATGCTAATAACAAATTATTTTATCTCATTTAAGCGATGCAATGATCTAAATGTTTGTGTTTCCTTAAAATTCATAGTTTGGAATTCTGACCCCCAAGGTGATGGCCTTTCGGAGGTGATGATTTTATTTTATTTTTCATGTTTTTTAAATTTTTTAATTTTATTTTGAGAGTCAGAGACAAGTGGGGGTGGGGCAGAGAGACAAGAGTGAGCAGGGGAAGGGCAGAGAGAGAGGGAGACACAGAATCCAAAGCAGGCTCCAGGCTCTGAGCTGTCAGCACAAAGCCCGACATGGGGCTTAAACCCACGGACTGTGAGATCATGACCTGAGCCAAAGTTGGACTTCCAACCGACTGAGCCACTCAGGCGCCGCAGGAGGTGATTATTTCATGGGGGTGGAGCCCTCATAAATATGACTAATGACCTTATAAAAAAAAAGCCCCAGAGAAATCCCTTCCCTTTGTCCTGTGAAGACATAGCAAAGTATGGCTGTCTATGAACAGAAAATGGGCCTTCACGAGATGTACATCTACTGGCGCCTTGTACTCCCCAACCTCCGGAACAGTGAGAAATAAATATCTGTGGCTTATTAGCCACCCAGAGTATGATATTTTGTTGTAATAATCCAAATAGACTATGATAAGTGGTAAAACAAACTTATTTTTGTATAACCAATTAAAAAGTGAGTATTATATAGGTCAATTTTCCAAATATTTACCTTGAAATCAATTTAAAAATATAAGTTAAATAATTTCCTACATATGTCTTTATCCTTACTAGGATAGGAATGATTGAAATGCAATGAAGCAGTGAGGTTAGAAAATATTATATATGTGTAGATATAAAACTTTAACTTTGCTTAATTAAAAATAGTCACTTTTATGTGGAAGTGGAGCCCTGGATTAGGAGAAGAAATAGACTCACCATTATTTTAAGAAAATTTGCTCATCTTCCTGGGCATGTTCCTTCCTCAGTAAATCAAACAGCTATATCAACTTAGCTCTAATATTCTAAAATAGAATATGCAAGAAAGTACATTTCTTCATTTATCTTTTCAAGAACTCTTAAACAGTTATGAAGACATGAGTTACAATTAATATAATTGTACAATAATAATAGCTAACATTTATTATTCACTCCCTATGTACCATGAATAACCAAGTAGGTAGTATTATTATTCCCATTTTATATATGAGATAATTGAGACAAAGGGAAATTAAAATAACTTGCCCAAGGTGTCAGTTTACAAGCTATAACTAGATTATAAACTAGATTCCAGAGTCCAAACTACTAGCTTTATGCTTTATTGAATAAGATTAAAAATAGTACTACCTATTATTTTTAGAAATCAATTGAAATGGTTTATTTTCACACAGACTAGATATACTCTGGGTCATAATTACCCCTTGAAACCTTAGAAATAGCATATTTGTAAAAGGCACATCTGGTCAGTCTGCAAGGCTGAAATAAGCATCAAATGAAGATCCTCTCTGTAAATTATACTTATGAGAAATGGTATGTTTAGTATTCTTTACCGTTTTGTGTAGTCTTCCCCTTCCTATCTAATTCAAGTAATTCTTCTTATAGTCATTAGCTCAAAAGTAGAATTTTCCACCCCTTCTTCAGCTCTTCTATATCATATTTCCAAGTCTGAAATTGTTTATACTTTATGCTAATTTCATTGGTTTCTCTCTTTTTTACCTTAAAATTGAAACTGTTTTCTGATTGCTTTTCCTAAGGTTCTCAGCCAGTCTTGCCGTGTTCATGAGATTCCAGTCATGTAGCATTTTCCCCTCCCTGTTTCTGGTTTCTTCTTGTTTCTGGTTACTATCCATCACTTCCTTCCTTTTATAACATTCACAGTTTGGTGTAAATGTTGATAATCCTCCCCCCTGGCTTCATTCACGGATCTTGTTTTCTATTGCTTATATTCTGCCATTCATCACGTTATGAAATTCCTGTCTACTGGATTTTGAACTGTGAAATCTACACTCAGGTTGCTTAATGGATATCAAATAAATGTCTGCTAAATGCATCATTCTGTATTCTGAATGTATGACATGGATATAAATTTTTCTAGAATAATATGACTACTTGTTTATTTGACTGTTCATTTATTAGCACATAATTTTTTTCATACGGTGTGCATTTTCAACTCTTACAAATGGTATACTTTTAAAGGTGACTGTCTGAACTTTTGGGACCGGTCATTGTGTGCATTAATGTGCATTTTATTGATCAGGTTTTTATTTGCAATTTTTTTCTCTAACTGGACTGTAGATATGGGAGCTCCCTGAGGTCTAGTCAATGGCTTCTAAATTTATATCTGAGACTAAATTTATATCATACCTCCTCTGAGACTAGATACTCCTATCATGAAGCCTATTCATCTCTTGCTCTTGGATGTCCTAATAACACCTCAAACTCAATGTCTCTGAGGACAAATTTAAAATACTCAATCTAAAATAAAATCTGCTTGCCTCTTGGTGTTCCATATCTCATTAAATCGGACTGTCATTCACCTGACTGAACAACCATGGAATATAAGAGTAATCCTTGAGTCTTCCCTAAATGTATCTTCAATTCATCATCCCCTCTATACCCTAAGTCTACAGTCTGTAATCCCACTAAACTATCCTGTGAGTCTCCTTACTAATGTCCCTCCATTTTTTTGGCCCATGCCTGCATGTGTCAGAGATTTTTTACCCTGATGCTAAAGCAAACATAATAATTTAAATGCAACCTGATTATACACGTGTCAAAAATTTTCAATAGTTCCCTCACTGAATTTAGAATAAAGACCAGAATTTAGAATAAAGACCTCAATGTAGGCTCTAATCTTTGCTTATGGTGGAAAGACCACCTTTCCAGCTTCATGCCACACTCTTTGCCCTTCACATTCTGTTCTTCAGTAGTCTAGCCTTAAAAAAAAAAAAAAAAAACTTAAAAAAATTTTTAACCTGGCCATGATAATGCTGCTGATTCAGGTCCAGAGACCACACTGGGTAGCAAGGTCCTACACTAAAAAATGGCTGAAAGAAATTAATGCTCAGAAGGCTAAATAATAGTCACAGTAATGATAATAGCTAATAGTTAAGTAGTACTATGTGCCTGGTCCTGCTTTAAGCACTTTATTTATTTATTTATTTATTTATTTATTTATAATTTAGGTTCATGATTTTCCTACAGGTTAATTACTTCCAATAAGACTGTAATCTGTCTCACATCAGTACCTCTTTGGTGATACACCCTGTAGAAGCCACTGTGTCTCATAAGTTTGCAATTTTATATGCAAAAAGTTAGCAATCATGAAATTTAAAATTATGTAAATCTGAAAGAAATAAACTTGGGGCTGAACTATGCTTTTGGAAATAATTTTATTTTAAAAGTAAACATATTCATTATATATTATTCATAGAAACATAAAGTCGACTACCCATATGTTACTTTTTTACTTTGGAGTGAATAAAGTTTCCTCTTTTTACCTCTTGACCTCCTTTACTTATTTGCAATATCTTGACTATTATTCATGGTATATATAAAAAATTTACCACTATCTTCAAGAAACTTACAGTTAAGCAGAAAATTTATATTACTGTTGAGGTTGCTTCCTGCCCTTTGAAAATTAGAAAATTACTCAGTACAAAAACTACTCAACAGTTCTCATAAAATCAATTTCTATTATTTTAAGGTAGATGTCTTCTTAATAAATAATGTTACTAACATACTTAGAAGCATGGTAGTTTCAACTACTTTCATTGATTTGTCCTGCGTCCATCTGCCTTCTGAAGGAAAATATTTGTTTACAGCTGACCTGGTAGTATCAGTTATGATGGAAAAACCATGTCACATAAAGCTTCTAAAACCAAAACCAAAACCAAAACAACCCACTCAACAAGGGCTAACATCTGCCTACTTCCTTGACTCTTATTCATTCAACAAATATGTTTTTGAAGCAGACATATGTGCCAATTATAAATGTTCTAGAAGTTGGGCCTGGTACATCCATCAATAAACAAGAGAAATAAAAATGTCCACCTTCATGGAGCTTAAAGTTCTACCAAAGGGAGACAGAAAATGAAAAATAAACATGATATGTACTCTATGTCACAAGGCGATAAAAGCTATGAAAAAACATTTTAAAAGCAGAGCAGATATAAAGCCTATTAATTTAAAAATGAGAGAAGAATGGTAAAAGGAGGGGAGAGAATGGGGAATATACAGTTTGCAAATTTAAGTGGGGTGATCAAGCTAGGCCTGAGCAAAGTGGTGTTTTTGAGTAAAAACATAAAGGAGGTAGAGAAGGCAGCTATGTGGCTATCTTAGGGAAGAAAATTACAGACAGAGGGAATAGCCAGTACCAAGACTGTATGGAGTTAAGAAGCTGAAATGTTTGAGAAAGAGCAAGGGGGCCACTGGCTAGAATAAACTGAACCCAGGCACTAGAGGTATGAAAGTGACAGAGAAGAGAGGACATGGGGGTGGGGCAGGGAGAGCATTAGGGCCTTGTAGGACACTGTGAGAACTTGGGCTTTGAATCAGAGTGAAATGGATGAGCCATTGTTGAGTGTTAAGTGAAGGGGTGACATAATTTTTCTTTCATTTTATTTTATTTTTTATTTTGAGAGAGAGATAGAGAGCAAGTGGGGGAGGGGCAGACAAAGGAGACAGAATCCCAAGCAGGCCATGCAGGGTCAGCACAGAGCCCCACACAGGGCTCCAACTCAGGAACTGTAAGATCATGACCTGAGCAGAGATCAAGAGTCAGACGCTTAACTGACTGAGCTACCCAGGTGCCCCAATTTTTCTTACATTTTAAATTCTGGTGGCAGCAAAGAGAGCAACAGGAAAGCTAAAGAAGGGATGACCTCAGTAATCCTGGTGAGAGGTGATGATGACTATGACCAGGGGGCCAGCAGGCTGACAGCGAAGGTGGTGAAAGGGGGTCAGATTCTAGAGACAGACAGGCCGACACACACACGTATATAATTACCTTTTTCTTCTATATCTTATTATGAAAAATTCAAGTATAAAGAAAAGTTAGACTGCCACAGTAAACATTTGTTACCCAGAACCTAGATCTCACAGTGTTTAATATTTTATCATATTTATCTTGGGGAAACATTTTAAAGAAGCAGACATCATATCTCTTCATCTTGCCATACTTCAGCAGCAGAAAACTAAGAATTCTGTAGTAACAGTTAATATTCAGTTAAAATGGATATTGTCGAATTTTGTGAATTATTCTAAAAATATCCCTTACAACACGTGTGTGTGTGTGTGTGTGTGTGTGTGTGTGTGATTTGAAGTCAGGACTTAATCTGGGTTTATGCATTGTATTTGAGTGTTAAATCTCTTTTAAATTGTTTCCCATTACATTTCCTTTAAAAAATAACATTTGTGTTTTTTTAATGTTTATTTATTTATTTTTGAGAGAGAGAGAGAGAGAGAGAGAGAGAGAGAGAGAGAGCATGTGTGAGCATTAGCAGTGGAGGGGCAGAGAGAAAGGGAGAGATTCCCAAGCAGGCTCTGCACTGTCAGCTCAGAGTCCAGTGTGGTGCTGGATCTCATGAACCACAAGATCATGACCTGAGCCAAAATCAAGAATCAGACACTTAACCAACTGAGCTACCCGGGTGCCCTAGAACATTTGTCTTATAGAAAATTACCCACATTAGACTTGCTTGATTGTTAATCATAGTGTTGTTTAATTTTTCCTATATTTCCTATAAATTGGAGGTTAGGTTTAATGTCTTGATTAGATTCAGGTTAAATATCATTGACGAGATTTCATCAGTACAGCTATAAAGATGAAATATGACATATTAGGAATCACATAATGCTGAATTATCAAAATTTTAGAGATGCTAGAAAGATGTGCAGTCCGAAGTCGCTTGAGACATCCTTTTATTCTGTTATTATTCTTTCAATTTGATGTACAGTTAGATTATTTTGTGTCTATTGTCTTGAATTTTAAGGTTTGTTTTTATTTCTTATTTTATTTTTGAATGTGCAAAACATTTTCATGGTTCAAAGGTCAAAAACGTACTAATATACTTAAAGAAGTGTTGCTTCTATCCCTATCTGCTCCACTTTGTAATCTTCCACTCCTATAGAACAGGGTTTGACAGAATTCGTGAAGGACCAGAGAATAAATATGTTAGGTATTACAGGCCTTATGCAAATAAATGTAATAAATTACAGCTGTCAACCTTAAAAATGAAACAGCCACTTATTTTACTAGCAAAATGAGGTTATTCAGGAATAGTGGAGGAGTTGCAAGTTGTCACATGCAAGCTATGGTGAACCATAGGCAAGTCCAAAGAGACAAAGGGAAGGTGAGACTTAGGTTTCAGGAGGAATCTGGGGAGGGCTATTTGGAACCAATGTCACTGGAAAAGAAAAAGAGTTCAAGGTTTTGGTGATTTCTCATTGGCTGCAAACGGTGGTTAGTATTTATTTGCAGAGGTAAGGAAGGATCGTCCTTCTTTTTCTTAAAAGCAGGAGATGAAACTCCTGTAGAAAATAAAGTTCTCCCTTGTCAAAATAATTGTTTTCTTTCTCCCTGCTGCTTCTGTGGGCTCCAAGAAGTGGTATGTGTATGAAAGTTCCCCTTTCATAGCTTCCTAACTCAAGCCATGGGGTGGAATGAAATTTTTTGAGAGTCCATTCCTTCCTAAAGAGGACTTTTTAAGTTTTTTTTAAAAAATGTTTATTTATTTTTGAGAAAGACAGAGAGAGAGAGAGAGACAGAGTGCAAGCGTGGGAGGGGCAGAGAAATACAGACACAGAATCTGAAGCAGGCTCTAGGCTCTGAGCTGTAGCACAGAGCCTGACGTGGGGCTCGAACTCACGGACTGTGAGATCATGACCTGAGCCGAAGTCAAATGCTTAACCAACTGAGCTACACAGGTGCCCTCTAAAGCAGACTTTTAAAAAAACTTTGCAAAGAATGCAAACCCACTTGTATTTTCCTTGGATTCAGAAAGACAGATCACACTTAGATAAGAAAAAGTACACTGTGGAGCACCAATTTCACCATTGGCAAATGGAGGCATTCAGCTAAGTTAGTATGGTTACAGCTGGGTAAAGGTTGAAACAAGGTATGGAAACACCTGGCCCTAATAGCCTGACCTGATAAATAGCATCCATAGGCTTGTGGGTATAATTGGCAGTGGCATTTGGGAATAAAGAGAAACGAGTCACAGCTAAGATGAAGGACGTTGTCCTCTGACCAGGTGAACAGAGTAAAGGTTCTGGTCACAGACCCAACAGTCAGAGAGATTTCCGTCGTTTGCAATAGACTGAGAAATGCTGATCAGAGAGTTGTGTCTCCAAGAGAAAGAGGGCAAAAACAAGGTAAGCAGCAGCAATGAGAAAAATGTATACAGTCCTGACCTGGTTATTTTGAGAAAGTTGGCTCTTTGAGCTGTCATCTGCTTTAATTCTTGGAAATCTTCACACTCAGGTCATCAGTTGGTGTGCAGTTTCAGTTGGGGTTTGGTACTTTCTTTGTATGTGATATGTTAACTCAGGAATCTATTCCTTGGAGTTTGGTAGCACAGAGGTTGTTAACAGTACCCGATGGGGCTTTTCCAACGAAGTTGAAGAGAGGCTTTTTGGAGGTTTTGTTTTTGTTTTTGTTTTTTTCAGTAGCCATAATCTCTGGGGTTGTAAGGTATGATTGATGCTTAAGGTCTATTTTTTCCTGAGATTGTGCTCTAAAGAAATTGCTCTACTAAAGCATGGTATTTTTCAACAGAAGCAATCAGGCCCTTACAGTATTAAAAGTATTTCCTTTATCAGGTATAGGTCAAAAGCAGGATCCAGGTGCATTGATCATTCTGTGATTATCTCAGAGTGAGAGTATTTTTTTTAATTGAAATATAATGACATGTAATAGTTTTTGGTAGACATGATAGTGATTTGTTATCTTTATACACTGCAAAATGATCCTCTATAGTAAGTGTAGTTATCATGTGTACCACACAAAGTTATTTTAATGTTATTGACTATATTCCCTATGCTGTTCATTATATCCCCATGACTTATTTATTTTATAGCTGGAAGTGTGAACCTCTTAATCCTCTTCACCTATTTTATTCCTCCTCCTACCTCCCACCTCTGGTAATTAGCAGTTCCTTTCCTAGTTCTATGAATCTTTTTCTGATTTGTTTAGCTTGTTGTTTTATTTTTTAGATTCCACATAGAAGTGAAATCATACAGTATTTGTCTTCCTATGTCTGTCTTATTTCACATAGCATAATACCCTCTAGGTCCAACACTTTTGTCACAAATGGCAAGACTCCATTATTTATTATGGTTGAGTAATATTCCATTGTATATATTATGTATCTCACATCTTCTTTATTCATTCATCTGCCCTTGGATACTTAGGTTGTTTCCATATATTGTATTATAAATAATGTTGCAGTGAACATGGGGGGTGAGTATATGTCTTCAAATTGGTGTTTTTTTTTCTTTAGATAAATACCCAGAAGTGTCATTTTTGGGTCATATGGTAGTTCTATTTTTAATTTTTTGAGGAACCTCAATACTGCTGTCCATGTTGGATGCACCAGTTTATAGTCCAACCAAAAAGGATAGACCTGTGATTTAGAAGAACTAATAACAGTGCTTTTGGTCAGAGTAGTTGAAGGGCTTCTACAAATTTTCCTTATTGAGTGTTAATGATGTTATTAGTACGTTCATTGAGGGTGTTGGGCACAGTGAAAAGATCCTTACTAACAGGATCTTAGCTATAGAGGAGGCAGTGACCTGTCAGAAAGGCGAACAGATTTTTATTGAACTTCTGCAAATAATTATCTATATTGCCATTAAAAAAAGTACTCAAGATTTTCCAAGTTCTGTAGGGATCAGGTAGGAAAAAAAATCATTTCATCTTTGTTCACAAAAGTTTTAACAAATTGCTATAAATCATAGATAGCTTAAGAGAAACAGTGTCCTTAAATCAAATTCAGTGTATCCTCTTAAAGTTACCTGTATTCCAAGGTACTTGCCAGAGTCCTTTCCGTGAATTTCTTGAAAGATGAAACACATTTGTAAAAGCAGCAGAGTGGAACAGTAACTGTCTATAAGTAACAAAACACTTAAGTACCCATCATTAATTCTCTGATGAGAGCTTCTTATAATGGAATTGTCAAGAGGATTTGCTTCTTTTTGTGATGTGAATTCTAAAATGATGACTGAAAACATTCTATCAGGTCATACCAGATTTCTAGGAATTTCACTCAAGTTCTGGAACATTTAAATACCTATACAGATATCACATATCGGAGCCTGAATATAATTCATGTAATTTAACATGTAATTTAACATGTCAGCTAAGCCTAATTAGTTTAATATCTCTCTTTTATAAGGAAGGAACACACATTTTGAGATGTTCCAGGACATTCTGGAAGAACCTAAAGATAGTTCAAGGTCAAAAACACTTGTTGATAGTTTCTCTGAGAGCTCCTTGCATCTCAATTCTGATCACCATGTAATGCATCCTTAAAAATAAAACAGCTACGTTTTTGGTTTTTATTTTATTTATTTATTTATTTATTTGTTTATTTATTGTTAGCAAAACAGGTTTATTTGGGGATACCAGAGGAATTGCAAGTTGGCACATGCAAGCTATGGTGAACCATAGAACAGATCTGCAGAGACAAAGGGAAGGTCAGCTTTTAGGTTTTAGGAGAAAATTGGGGAGGGCTGTTTTGAACAAAAGTTTACTGGGGAAGAATAAGAGTTTAAAGTTGTGGCTGCTTCTCACTAGCTTCAAGCAGTGGTTAGGACGTTGTTGCAGAGACAGAGAGGGATTTTCCTTCTTTTTCTTAAATGCAGAAGATGAAATTCCTTTGTGAAAAATGCGCTCTCTTCTCAGTATAACTCTTTTCTTCATTTTTCCTGCTGGTTATGTAGGACATCATGAGAGGTATGTGCATGAGAGCTCCCTCTTCAGGGCTTCCTGACTGCATTTTAAATGAGGTTTCCTTTATTTGTTTTCACACAGTAAAATTTAATTTACAAAAACATGCAGCAGGCTGTATTTGGCCTGTGGGCCACAGTTTGCTAATTTGGCTATAGATAGCCATTTTTTAAAATTAGCTTCTGCCTTATTCTTCTTGTGTTTCTTTTTGCATCTTATTTTTCTTCCTTAAACAAAAATAGCATAGTATATGCACTGTTCTGCACTTTGTTAATTTTGCTTAAATCATATATACACAGAAACACACTAGCACAATATCCATGCCTGATATCTTCCTTACTCTGTTTTGTAACTATATAGTATTTCATTATGTGGATGTGCTATAATTAATCCAATCGATCTCTTATTGATGGGCATTTGGATTGTTTTCAGTCTTTTGTAACTGAATAATAACTGGCTTGTGAGATATATGAGCTCTATTACCCCCAGAGTAGAGATAGATCACCTCTAGAAGTGGAATTATTGAACCAAAAAGGAAACATACCTTCAATTCTGTTTAATATTGCAAAATGCTACTTCACATAGACCGTGCCATTTTGCACTCCCAATGTCAAACACATGAACATGCCAGTTTTTCCATAGCTTTGCCAACAGACTCTGTGGTCAAGTTTTTGAATGTTTTCCAACATGATATATGAGAAATAGTATCTCAGTGTAGTTTTAATTTTCACTTAACTTATTATGAGTGAATTTGAACATCTTTTCATACATTGAAGGGCCATTTGCTGTTCTTTGCTCTCTTTTTTATTGAGTTCCATGATGTATTTTCAAATTAGAGCCAGTGGGCTTCCTAACAGATTAGAGGTGGTGTGTGGAAAAAAAAAAAAAAGATAAATCAAATACAGCTCTAAGGTCTTTGTAATGATAAAGCTGGAATGGGAAAGGGTATATTTCGAGCAAGGTCAGGTCATCAGGTCAAGAGAATTGAGATTTCAGCTTTGGCCATTGTTGAGTTAATGCTGTTCATTAGACAGCCAACTGGAAAAATGGAGAGGCATTTGGACATATGAGTCTGGATATGGTAGAGAGGCCTGTGGTAGAGATGGAAAGCTAGGAATCATTTTGTCTGAGATGCTAGTGAATGCCATGAGACTGATGAGGTCATAAAGCAACTGTGGAAAAGAAAATCAAAGATTAAATCTTGAGTGTTTGACATTAAGAGTTAAAGAGAAGAGGAAGCTCCAGTGAAGAATCAGTAAGGTAGAGAAAAACCAGCAGAATGTTGTGCCCTGAAGCCAAATAAAAAAACCTGTCTCAAAGAGAAATGGGTGACTAAGGCTGGTGATTGGTCAAGAACATGAGGATATGATAATTAGCATTGATAAATTGGAAGTCCTGTTTTCCCCAGACTCACTCTGGAGCTTCAATTCGGAGCCTTCTCCTTCCAACACCCACTTTGGCCTGGGAGGCCCTTTGTCAGCTTTAAAATTTATTTGCACATATATACACAAATAGAATAGAATAGAATAGAATAAATTTATTTGCACAGTAAAACCTTCTCTAGACTGCCAGACAAGCACATAGCCATCATTTGCTTTCTCTGCCCACAGAATTTGACTGCATAGAATTTATTAGTCTCTCTTAAAGCACTGTCTTTCTCTGAACATTAGAATACAGCTCTCTGAGGACAGGAGCCATGTATCTTTTTTTAATTGTATTTTTTTCAACTGAATTACAAGGTGCATTTGTAGTTAGAAAGTACTCACTAAATATGTATTAAGTGCCATTATATCTATGTATTTCTTCCTGTACCATCAGCACATGTGTAAGTTATTTAAGTACCCTCTCTTTTAGACTCTGGGTCTAAAGTTCTTTCTTGTCTAGCAAGAATGCGGGACTCAGGATTAAAATGCAAGAGATGGCTAATGTCTGGGAAAAGAGAAGAGCCTCCAATAAGTGTCCTTGCCTCGTTTTTACTGGGGTCAGAAGGCTTACAAACATGGTGATGCATGTGCACAAAGAGACAATGAAACTGTGGACGTTAACTCATGGATGTGAGGGAAAAAAGGTCTTGAAGATATTCGGGGTTAGGGGTTTGGGTTAATACAAAACAAAATCCTGGTGCCAGGCAGCTGGGTGGAAGGTTGTTTACAGCAGACATGAGGCACCACCTCTGTTTATCTTAGCTAGCCTAGGGGATGAGACATATAGGGCAAGTAACTTTAGGATTAACAAGACACTTTTCTTTTGTTAATTATCTCTGCTCTGGGGGGTCTATAGCCCTATTTACCTGTTTACCTAACTTGGTCCTTCCTTCCTGTGAAAGCAACTTTCTGCTATAGTATTAAGTTGGGGGCGCTTTCGCCCTGAATACCTAATCTTGCTTACCTCATATACCTTTGTATTGAGGCCTTTGCCCTGCTCTCTATTCCAGAGGCTTCCCTCCACCCCCGCCTCTATCCTGGGGGCCTTGCCCTCCCACTCTATCTTGGGGGTCTTTGACCCCCCTGCTCTATCCTGGGGTCATAATCTTGTTTATCCAGACTTGAGTGTGAGCATCCTATGGCTTTGTAATTCCTTATGCCTTGTTAACCTATCAGTGCAGGCTTAGGGAATTCCTAAGCTTATTCCCCACGCTCTCTTATCTTTATTCATTAGTAATTTTAAAAAGGCATATTTATCATAAGTAAAAATTATATATACCAGATGTTTTAATGATGGCAATATGATGCCATTTTGGGGCTAGTTGTCAGTAGGAAATATTGGTAGCTACCCACCACAACCACAGATGGAAAATGATGATTTTATGAGTAACAAAAAAGGTATCAGGAAATGAGTAAGTCTTCTGTACACAGCTCATTTTGACTGTAAGAAGGCATCTCTCTAAGAAAAATCCATATAAATCTCTTTGGGAAAGAAAAAGAAAAGAAATGCTCCACACTCTAAAAGAACTGTTAGTGAAAGATAAAACACATTGATTTTGAAAATCAGACCCATTATTTGACTTAAGAATTGTCCTATTTGTAAATAGGATAGCAGTGACATCATGATGATCCAAGTGATAAAATCTGGCCATTTAAGGGGTTAGAACACATCAATTTTTAACTTAAAACTTAAATAATTTGAAAATTCCCAATTGTGACTGTTGATGGAGTCATGTTTGAGGAAATGCTAGGGAAGACAGAGGTAGAGCAATGTCCAGGAGTGTGTGAAAGCAGGAGACATAATATACTGAAATGCCATGAGAATTCAGAGAAAGGACATACTAATAGTGAGTGGGCTGAGAAAGAATATGAATTCTACAACCTAATGTTTTAAGTTGGATTGGGCTGGCCTTATCAATGAGTGACCTGAACAGTTGGACAGGCCCACATGCTTAGAAGGGTCTCATGCTTGGTTTAATGCTCTATTGTCATCTTGAAATTCTCAGTACTACTTGAACTTCAAATTCTGAATAATACCCTGCATTTTCATTTTGCACTGGGACTCACAAATTATGTGACCAGTCTTGAAGACCTATAATTATGAGAAGGATCACTGGAAGGAACTTAAGAAAGTAACACAAGCAAAAGATTATTAGGGGTCTGTAAGTTCAATTTTATTACAGAAAAAGGTTCATAGAGAAGCAAGAATGCTTTTCAAAAGAAATGGAATTGTGTTAGGCATGAACTTGAGCAGCACAGTACAACTCATTTCTCTTCACTCTCATCTGTTACCTGTTCTTTCAGGTGCTAACTCATTAATTCTAAAATAATATAGAGTTTGTGAAGCTGCAATTTATAACATCTCCTTATATCTATCTATATGTATTTTAATTACAGGGTTCTGATTTGCATAGCTTGATCAATGCTGCAATGCTAATGTCTGAAGGACCCACGATTCATTTCTTCATGAGTTAGTTATGCAAATGAAATAAAAACCAGAGGAAGAGAAAGGGAGAAGGAAAGACATGAACAAAGCCCCAGTAACCTGTATTGATTTCTTGCTATAGTTCTCTTTTATCATATCCCACCCAAACAGCCTTGTGACTTCCTGACTCTCTAAGGCAATACCTTTGATGTCTTCAGTCAAGCTTCTAAGTGTTCTTTAGTAACTATGCATAGTCAGAATTACCATTTTGTGACTAATATCCACAGTCAAGACATGTTTGAATACTGTTTATTTTACACATAAATGTGGAACAGTGAAGAAATGAGTGAATAGAGCATACTATTCTTGGATAGAAGATGACAGTGTTCATTTTAATAAAAATTGATCAGTGTGGTTATGATAGAGTCATTGTTCACTTGTAACTCATTTTAAAATGTAAATGCTTTCAAGTAGTTTGCATTAACTTCAGATAAATAATCTCAATAATAGTATCACAGTATACAATATATTCATTCACACAGTTGTCATGAAACGAACCTAACCCATTTCTTATTAAAAAAATGATCATGAATAATGCAACCTGATGTTTATAGCAGCATTATCAGCAATAGCCAATTTATGGAAAAAGTCAGAATGTCCATTGACTGATGAATAGATAAAAAAGATGTGATATATATAGACAATGGAATATTACTCAGCCATAAAAAGAAGGACATCTTGCCATTCGTAGTGGTGTGGATGGAGCTAGAGAGTATTATGCTAGGCCAAGTAAGTCAGAGAAAGACAGATACCATGATTTCACTCATATATGGAATTTAAGAAACAAAACAAATGAACATGGGGGAGAAAAAGGGAGACAAACAGAAACAGACTCTTAACAGTAGAAAACAAACTGAAAGTTGCTGGAGGGGTGATGGGGGAGGGGATGGGCTAAATGGGTGACAGGTATCAAGGAGGGCACTTGTGATGAGCGCTGGATGTTGTACATAAGTGATGAATCACTAAATTCTACACCTGAAACTAATATTACACTGTGTATTAACTAACTGGAATTTAAATAAAAACTTGAAAAGAATAAAAAAAGATTTGGAAAAAATCATGTGTAATCCACTGATGTTTTTTCAAAAAGGAAAAAAGCAGTTATATGGAGAATGGATGGTCTTTTAAACAAATGGTACTGGAACAAGATGCAAAAAAAAAAAATGAATTCACACACTGACCTTACAACTTTCATAAATATTAACTCAAAAAGGGCAGTAGACATAAATGTAAAATACAAAACTATAAAACTCCTGGAGGATAAAATAGAGAAAATCTAGGTGGCATTGGATAGACAATGAGGTGTTAAACATACTACCAAATACATAAACCTTGAAAGAAAAAAATCAATAAATTGGACTTGATTAACATTGGACATTGAAAGGTTTTCATATACAGTGATTGCCCAAGAAAAAAAATACCTAAAGTTTTTCTTCTCTACCCAGTTTTCAAAATTGTCAATGTCTACCCTTGAATTTTGTAATCATATTTGAATGACTATATGGAATGATTAAAAAATAAAATAAAATAAAACTGCTTTATAAAAGATGCTGTTTTTTTTTAAATTTTTTAATGTTTATTTTTATTTTTGAGAGAGAGAGACAGAATGCAAGTGGGAAAAGGGCAGACAGATTCAGAAGTAGGTTCCAGGCTCTGAGCTGTCAGCACAGAGCCTAATGCAGGGTCAGACTCTCAAACTGCAAGATCATGACCTGGGCCAACATTGGACATTTAACCGACTGAGCCACCTAAGTGCCTGTGTAAAAGACACTGTTAGGAGGATGCAAAGACAAGCCACAGATTGGGAGAAAATATTTACAAAACACATATCTAATACAGGACTTGTGTCTGAAATATGCAAGGAGTTCTTGAAACTCAACAGTAGGAAAACAAACCATCCAACTAAGATTTGGTCAAACAATCTCAAGAGATACCCTTGAAATATGAAAATGGAAAATAAGCATATGAAAGGATGATCATCATCATATGACATGAGGGAATTGTAAATTAAACAATATGGTAGCACTACACACCTATTAGAATGGCTAAAATCCAAAACACTGACGACACCAAATGCTGACAAAGATGTGGAGCAGCAGGAACTCTAATTCATTGCTGGTGGGAATGCAACATGGTACAGCCCCTTCGGAAGACAGTTTGGCAGTTTCCTGTAATACTAAACATAGTCTCACCATATAATAAAGCAATCATGCCTGTAGGTATTTACCCATAGGAGTTGAAAACTTATGTCCATATGACAACTTGTACATAAATGTTTATAAAACAGCCTTATTCATAATTTCCCCAAATGAAGAGCAACCAAGATGCCTTTTGATAGGTGAATAAATAAATTGCTGGTGTGCATTGTGTGGTATATTCATACAGTGGAATGATATTCCATGATATAAAGAAATTAGCCAGTTTCTGGATAAAGCCACAAAAAGACATGGAGCAGCCTTAAATGCATGTTATTAATTGAAGAAAGCCAGTTTGAAAGTGCTGCATATAATAAATGATTCTGACTACATAATATTCTGAAAAAAGACACTATGGTAAGAGTAAAAAGATCAGTGGTCACCAAGATTCAGATGGGAGAGGGCATTGGGCATGCCCTTTCTTTGGGACTGGGTAATGAATAGGTAGAGTGAAGGGGATTTTTAGTGCCATAAAACTACTCTGTATGATGGTGTAATTGTGGATGCAGGGCATGGTGTTTTTGGCAAAACTCATAGAATGGATGACACCTAGAATGAACCCTAATGTAGACTATGGACTGTAGTTTACAGTAATATATCATTATTAGTTAATTAATTGTAAGAAATGTTCCACACTAATGCAGGGTGCTAATGATAGGTGGAAGTGTTCATGACATTGAGACAGAGAAGGGAGTATATGGAAATTCTCTGTACTTCCTACTCAATTTTTCTGTAAACCTAAACCTTATCTAAAAAATAACATGTATTCATTAAAGAAACAATCAGGAATACTTCTTCAGACTGATTATTTAGACTAAACCTCATGAATTTTAGTGGACATAATATTACCTTTAATTAAATATGTATAATCTTTTAAGAACTGAAAATATATAAAGAAAGTTGTATCTCAGACATTATGGTTAGAAACTAGAGTCTTGACCCTAGTCTCATAACTTTATAACCTCTTACACTAGTTAAGTTTAGATGTCTCCTTGAGCTTTACTTTCCAGATGCACAAAAAGATAAATAGTGATGCAGAGGGTTTTTTCAGGGTTCAGAAGAGGCCTTCTGGAGAATTTTCCCACTGTAGGAATTTGCCTTTTAGGCTCAGAAAAAAATGAAGATGTGACAGTGGCTCCTCTGAGAGTTATGTATAAATGCAGACAACCCCTTTGTCATTTAGAAAAGGAAATAATTATTTTGAATTTGGAATATTCAAAGCCTTTATGCCACCTCATTTTCTTCTTAAAGGTAGACCTACAGAAAACTAGGTCATAACAGTGTCAGGAAAGAGTGCCCTAATTCCTCCATGTCACATTGAGCATGCCCTTTCCTTGGGACTGGGTAAGTGAGGCTCCCCATTACTCTGATGCCATGTCTGTGTTTGCTCGGCAGTCATCTTTTCTCCTTATTACCATAGGCGTACAAACCTCCTTTTGAGTAATATATTATTTCTTAGGTTTGTGATCATATATTCAACCAGGAAAGAGAGTCTCTAAGAGGACTTTAACCCCTTAGGGCCTCTCTAAGGGAACTTTTGTGTATCTAAGCTCTTACAGACTCTATGCTGATAGAATTGTGTTTTACCTTTGTGTTCTTCTATTTGATGACTTGGGTTCAAACTTGGCTCCACTCCTGTACCACTTGCCTCTCCTATTTAACCTTAAGCATTTTGCTTAACTGTCTTAGCCTTAGTTTGCTTTCCATTAATTAATGCTAGTAGCAATGACTATTTTATATTAGCCTTTATTACAAAAATGAGTGCTATGCAAATAGAGCATACAGCTCAGTTTCTGGTGTCAATTAAACACTCAGTAAATATTATCTGTTTTATTTCTAAAAACAGGCTTATTTCCATATGTTGGAGGATGCATTTCCTTTGCCTTCAAGTAATGGATCAAATATTTTACTACAGTCTTTGCAGGAAAGAGTGTTTTGGCCATCATTCATTGCTTCTCTGGAATCAGCATTTAGACTTGGGAGTGCTAGGACTCTCCCTAGGAGCCCCTCTCGTTTAGAGTAGAATATGTTGATTCACCTGCTACCAAATAAGAATCAAGCAATACACCAAACTGCCCTCGGCCACAGTGAGTAAATGCGTAACTTCAGCACCATGCTACAGAAATAAGATGGGCAAGATGAGTCAGTCAAAAAGAACTTGGATATGGGAGGATGAGTGTGAGAATGAAACTGGTGGACAGTACCAGTGAGTACTAACCAGCCTCTGAACCTTTGGATCAAGCCACGGAGGAGAATGTTGGGCTTTTCACTTAGATGAACCAACATTGTTTCTTTTCTTAAACTAATTTGGGATGGATTTTCTGTTACTTACAATCTTTTTTTTTTATTTTAACATGTTTTTTTTATTAATGTTTTTTGTTTATTTTTGAGAGACAGAGAGAGACAGCACGAGCAGGGGAGGGTCAGAGAGAAAGGGACACACAGAATCTGAAGCAGGCTCCAGGCTCTGAGCTAGCTGTCAGCACAGAGCCTGATGCGGGGCTCGAACCCACGAACCGTGAGATCATGACCTGAGCCGAAGCCGGACGCTTAACCGACTGAGCCACCCAGGCGCCCCTGTTACTTACAATCTTAAGCTTCTTAACTGCTACAGTTTATAGCACAGGGCTTTTTTTAAGACTCAAATAAGAGAACACATGGTAACACTTAGTAACCTGGTAAAAATGGAATGAAAAATATAATAATGTGGCACTTTTGCTATGAATTTTTGTGCCACCATCATTTTAAAGTATAACCCTTACCACTAGAATATTGTTAATTAAACAAGAGAGAAGAGAGGTAATGTTACTGTTTCTTACAGGGCAAGGCAGGGCTACTGTTCCTCTACCTTATAGGGAAGCCTCAAAAGGATGGTCAGACCAGGAGTCTATAAATGAGTAGTCAATGGTAAAAATTTTCCCAGAGGATTTTTAGGAAGAATAAACATGTAGTGCTGATAGAAGAATGTTTGACTGAGAGATTCCTCTCTCTCTCTTTTTTTTTCCCAGTCCTTTTTCATTCCTCCTTCCGCCTTACCATCAAGGTCCCCATGCTGAGCCTGCCTTTTAGTAGGCACCTTGTAGTGCCTCTTGCTGTAGCCTTAAACATCTCTTTTCCTGTTAAAATCTAATTATCCTTGTATCCTTCTCTAAGAACCTTGCAAGAAAACCTATGTGATAACATCTCCAAATTAATTACCTCACATAATTGTGTTAATGGCTTAGGATTTTGTTTGTGTTTTCTTATTTTGAAAATTGTCTGCTGGGAGTATTTGTTTTTCAAAAGAAGACTCCTAGAGACTTGAGGACAATACCCTAGATTAAATCATGGCTGGTAAGAATTTATGAGGCCTGGGAGAGAGATATATTATGAAAGCTTATGGGGAAGGAATCTTTTATAACATTTCTCAAATTGTCCTAGGTAGACAGCCTCTTTCTTCTCTGTTCACACATAAGATAGATCCTAATTCAAAACTGCTAAACCTTTTTGATGGTGTTACTCACATCATGAAGTCTCCATAATGAAAAAAAAAAGAGGAAGAAAAACAAAAACAAAATAAAAGTAGGAAATAGAATGTGAAGAGATGAGTAATATATCTGTCTTTCACAGGAATTCATGGCTCAGATACAGGGTCACTGAGATTTCAAACCTGGCACATTAGTAACAGCACAAGACAAACGAAATACAAAAATGGACATGACAAATTTGATTTATTCCAGGCAGAGATTTACCAACCGAGGGATAGCTATTGTGATATGAAATTATAAATGCTACCATCACATGCTGGAGAAGATAAACAGTCTCTTACTCACTTTGATTTTTCCATGTCGAAATTTAAACTGGAAAAATGCTTTCCACTTATGTGCATTTAAAGGTTAAGTCCTGTGACCAAGGTAAAAATAAGCACTAAAACATGTAGTTTGATGTAAGTAGTGCTGCTAAACTTCCTCCTTGTCATTCCAATAGAAGTGATTCATTCCTTGGTTGTGAGTCAAGACATTTGATCATTATCAGATTATTTATTTATTTTTTGATTAAACTCTTTTCTGCCTTATGCAAGACCAAGCTCATTTAAATGAGGTCAAGGTCTTAGCTGATTCCTGAATGTATTATACAGTTTTCCTCCTTCAGATACCTTCTTTGCATCAGGTGCTTGCACTTGGAGGAATTTTTGTACATTTCCCCAAGGAAATGGGAGGAGGGGGTTGCTGAAAAGTTTAGTGGATGAATCAGTAGTTAAATTATCTTCAAATATTTAATAGTCCTCTAGGGTATTATAGTTCTCTGTGGATCTGTTTGACTGCTATTATCAATTTTGGGTGACTAATTTTCTTCATGAAAGAAATGGAAACTCTGTTGGCCTCTACACTTAACTTTCATTGTTGACATTTTCATTGATGGAATAATCAGTATAGTTATTAGCATTATCCTGGGCATGGCTAAATGGACTCAAAGTTCATAAAATGACCAGGATTTTCTTCAAAAGTTCAAAACTTTTTTAAAAGCTCTTGTCATATAAAATATTTATTGAGGCCAATCACAGTTAATCAATAATGTCCTTAAAAATATGAGAAAAGAAACGGATAAAATATTTTGACTTCAGCATTTATAATAGTATTAACAATTAAAACTTTAGTCAATATGTTTTAGTCATGAAATATGTTAAATACGCACGCTAGACATTCAGGTACACAGAGTCCCTTTGTGACAGAATGAAATGGGATTAGTGAAATACATCGCATTAGCTATGATTCTTACGATCAAAATGATAGAAACCATATTAAAACAAATTTAAAGGCAACAAGTGCAATTTATTGGCTGATACAGTCCAGGAGAAAGTTGAACAGTGAACCTAACAGAAAATTCAGGTGTGCTGCCTGGTGCCAATATACCTCAAACCTGGAAAACAGATGCCATTGGTATCCTATTGGCCTCTTATCTCTGCTCTTCTCTCTTACTACAGACCAGCTTTTCCAGAGAGTAATGTTGGAAATGAAACATCTCTGGCTAGTAACAACGGAAAGATTCTTATTACATTTATTAAAAGTTCAAGGATTATTAGGGAAGTTGATAAAATAGAACCTTGGCTGAATTTCCAGAAACAACTTGCAAAGGTGCATTGCGGAACTAGGCCACCAGGAGCGCTCCTGCCTCCATCTGTCCTGGGGAATTTCCAAGCAAAGTGGAAGGCACCAGTAGAGCTGCTGATTGCAGAACCTTCTGCCACTTCTGTACTCCTCAGTGATAAAGCCTGTGTCTCATACCATGGCTCTTTCTCCAGAAATTCAGTTGTGAAGCCCTGTCTCATCCAAATACACTTGATTAGCAGAGTCGAAAGCCTACCTAGAACCCTACCCAAATGGTAGTTTCAGCACGCCCCCCCCCCAGCTTTTGCAGTTTAAGAAGGCATTCCAGAAGGATGTTGACATGGATAAAGGATACTGAGTAATGCACAACATACATTATAATTATGAAATATGCCTGTGATGTCTTGGGTTTATTGTTTAAAGATTTAATTATTAGAAAGAGATGTACTCAATACTCTTGGAAGTTTTGAAATTCACAGAGAAGAGGCTCAGAATTTACCTCCTCTTCCGTTGATATTGAGCTCTAGACTAACTCTGTCAGTGGAAAGGATCAGCTTATATAAAATGCTCATTCTTATGGCGATGATGCTGATAGAAACCATAGTTTCTGGAAAAAGAGTGCTGGACCAATAATCTCATGTGTTCATGTGTTCATGTGTGCATATATATATATATATAT